>CM042253.1:24707134-25129634 GCA_023566225.1 Romanogobio albipinnatus | reverse complement strand
AATGTTGAACTGGATTTTTGTTATTATTATTAAATTGAGAGGAAGAAGAATTTATTGAATTGACATACAAAGATTTCATTAGTCCAACACAACAACAAAGTGGTCAAAAAAAATAAAAAATAAATCAAAGATCCTGATGGTGTATAAAAGTAATGTATTTAAATTAACTTTCTATAAGACATTTAAATCACACAGCATAATCATTTCGTTTTTCAGTATGAACTACCCCATGTTATCATACACAAAACATATGGAGTTTTTACAGAAATATATGTTTTGAGTATATAATACACCATTACTCCATGTTTTTGTGTACTGTGTATATAATGTTGCCGCTGCAATTCGTTTTCACAATTTAAAATGTAGCATTAGGAAATCTAATAATATGCTTTACTTAAATAGTAAGTGTTCATGCTGCCTTAATATTTTACGTTTAATCAGCTTGTTTTCTGAGTCAGCACAAGAAAAACCCAAAATTTTAAGTTGTGATAACTAATATCTAATAAAATTTTAAGATAACTAATAAGAATAATTTTGTGTGTGTTTTATTTTAGTATTATACATTTTTACTTTTACAGTATTTATTAATATTTGAATTGGCTTTTATATTTAGTTTTCATTTTAATTTTAGTTTGAGTTTTAGTAAATTTAGTTTTTTGCTTTTGTCATTTCAATTTTCATTTCTTTTAGTTTTTTTCATTTTCATTTAAGTTTATGTTTTCTATCTAGTATTTACATTTAATCTGGAGTGAAATTAAAATAAATAAATAAATAAATAATGAGTTTTTAAAATAGTTTTATTTTATCAATAACAACACATTTACTGCATGTAAATTAAATGTTTAAATGAAATTAATTTGTCTCTGGAAATACTCTGTTTTGTGTATGATGGGTAGTTCATACAGAAATAATAATAATAATTATTATTTAAAACTACAAGTTGCAATTACTTTTCATTTCATTCCATTTGAATTTAAAAGGCATTCATCAACAAAGGTGATTCACCTCTGAATGTTGCACAACCCTTTAAAAGACGTCTATTTCTTTTACTAATCCGGTTGCATTTGCAGTCAGAGCTTTCCTCTTATGTATAGGACTTTAGCTAGAGGGGCATCTGAAATATCCTAATGGAAACGGAATAAATCCTTTATGATGAGTATGATTTTAGAGGTGAGCGAGTTTGACCTACATGCTAGCAGCTGTGCATTAGATGGCCCAGTGAACTCTCTTTACCCCCTTCACACAGACTCGACTCGAGTCTGTGTCAGAGTGGGATGAGTGCCATTTCCACTTGAACTAATGGACAGAAGAATACGTTTGTTCTGAAAGATGTGACTCTTTCACACCGAGACACCTTTGTCATTTGTTCCTTCTTTTGTTGTTAGCTAAGTGTCCATCTTGTCTGTTAGCATCACATTTAACATCGAACGACCCCTTAATATACAACGGCACAATTCTTCACAGTAAACAAGTTCATGTTGGTTCATTATGTCACGTCTGAGGTCAATGAAGACGCATCGCATTTATCTCACATCAAAGGATCATCCTCTCAGATGGCTCAGTTGTAATCGCACTGTCATATTTAATATTTTAATATTGTCGTGAAGCAATGAGTCTGGTCGGCAGCCTCATTTACATGGATGTATGTATAATCTGTCAGACTGGGATCTGTAAGCTTCTTATCCGCACCCTCCACAGCCCCCCTCAGGAGCAGAAGGTGTTTACGTACACACTCCACAGCTCTGTGTGTTAGAAGGTGTGTCTGTCGGTGCATACAAATGATTTTTTTCCCTTTCGGCAGGTGCCCCTCTGGGTGACCTACTGCAGTAAATCTGGTAAAATGGGATCTTGGGAATGAAGGCATGAGAGAGATTCACAGAAAGACGTCTGGCTCTTAATGGAGTTCATTGATCTGAATGAATCTTCAGTCATATGCATTAAACTGCACGATGAACATGCCATTGTTAATGTTATTGGTAACATTACATTGACTTGTTCTTTAATAGATGCATCTGAGTGCATTGATTATTGTGTTGTTATGTACACAACTGTAAGATTTTTCGGTTATATTTAAATATTAAGTAATATTAATTAACAACATGTACTTTCTATTAGGGTTTGGCTGAGGGTTAGTTGCATTTAATTATGCATAATTTACTGTTATTAATATGGTAAGTAAAGTTCATGTAACGTATGTAACAAGGACACAGTAAAATAGTGTTATCGATTTTTTTTAAAAATGCTTTTGAAAGAAGTCTTGTATACTCACCAAAGATATATTTAGTTGATCAAAAAATTGGAGTAAAACGACAATATTAAGAAATATTATTACTATTTAAAATAACTGTTTTAATATAATGGTAATACGTTATTTTACAGTGTTCTTGGTACATATGTTACATGTACTTATATTAATAACAGTAAATTATGCATAATTACATGCAACTAACCCTAAACCAAACCCTAATCATACCCTAACCCTATAGTAAGTACATGTAGTAACTAAATATTACTCAGTACTTAAATATATAATTACACTCTAAACAATGACACTTTAAAATAAAGTGTAACCAGTCTAATTTATTCTTGTGGTGGCAAAGCTGATGTGGTGGCAAATCATTGCTCCAGTCTTCAGTCACATGATCCTTCAGAAAGCATTCTAATATGCTGATTTTATGCTCAAGAAACATGTATTATTATTATCAATGTTGAAAACACTTGTGCTGCTTAATGTTTTTGTGGAAAGCTTTTTTTTCACAATTCACTGATACATATAAAGGTTCAAAAGAACTTATTTCAAATGGAATTTTTTGTTCTTTACTGACACTTTTGTTCAATTTCATGCATCCTTGCTGATTAAAGGTTTTAATTTCTTTCAAAAAACAAACAAACAAAATGTACTTATTACATGTTAAAAAAATGTCATTATTTACAAAAGAAAGAAAAGTAATGTTTGAAACAGCATGTCGTTCTAAAACCATGTGACTTTTCTTTCTTTTGTGGAACGTTCATGGATCTTTTTAATGAATCAGTTGATTCGCTCATCAATCAGACTGATCTGATTCTTGAGTTCACTAAGCCCCTTTCACACCAAGTAGTGGAGCGGCTAAGTGATATAATCGTTCAGTTTATGATACAAGTGTGAAAATTGGCATGAGCAGTCTCCATGGGTCACTTGACAAGAAAATTGTCCGAGCCACTTGAAATTTCAAGATGGCGGCCATTTTTCAAGATGGCCGACACCTTAGGGGAGCAGTTGTGATATAGTGGTTTATTTGGTGATACAAGCATGAAAATTGGCATGAGCAGTCTCTGATGGTCACTAGACAATAAGCCACCCACAGCTACTTGAAATTTCAAGATGGCGGCCATTTTACAATTAGCTGACATTGAACCCCACTCTGAGTTTAACAGCAGTGATATATCACCAGTGTGCCCTGGTAGTGCAGATATTCACTCTTGTCTAATCTATCAATAATCAACAAATCAACACAACTGTATTTTGATGCGTTAAAAGTTGTTCTTTAAAATAATCTAAAACATATCAAATAAAATGACACCAAATCGTCCTTAATGAAAAAAACCCACAATAAATTTATATCGGAAAATTGATCTTTTGAGGATCCAGGGGTAGTCCATCTTGAAAATAGAAATTTCAAGTGGCTGAGAGTGTTTTCTTGTCAAGCAATCCTTAGAGACAGCTCAAGGCAATTTTCATGCTTGTATCACCAACTAAATGATTTCTTAAGCCTAATTGCTCCACTAAGGTGGTGGCCATCTTGAAAAATGGCCACCATCTTGAAATTACAAGTGGCTCGGACAATTTTCTTGTCAAGTGACCCATGGAGACTGCTCATGCCAATTTTCACGCTTGTATCATAAACTGAACGATTCTGCCAAACATAAGCACTTAGCCGCTCCACTACAAGGGGGTAGTCCAGAACCCAGAAAGCGTACCTTCCATAGGGGCAGCCATTGCAGCCATCACCTGCTGTTAGCATTCATTTTGGCGTCACTTTGACAGCGAATGACTTTATATCCGAGGCGTTTAAAGACTACATTTGTCCATTGTTTATTTCTAAAGAAACACAATGTATAAAAGGCTCCATTACCTTGTATCTTACACCATCGCCCCATGGAATCCGTTTTTGTCTACCATTTTTAATAACAATTCCTTTCTCACGCGAGAACTCTCACACGTGATCTTGTGTTATTTCCTTATCACTTCTTGCGTGTGTTTGGTTATGAAACATAGTTTGCAGAGCAGACAGAGTTGTCAGCGATTCTTTCTATTGTAAAGTCATGCAATGTGAAACCTCCTGTCGCCGATCCATCGTGCAGTGTAAACACAGCAACAACTTAATGCTACCCCAGATAGCCGTGCATTGTGAATGCAGCTTTAATCAGTTCTGCCAATTTACCCATGAGAAGTTGTAGGCTAACGTTACCAGTAAATTACCGGTATGATGCTGTGAAAGAATGAAAATTACCGGTATGAGCACGTACAAAGTCAGAATTACAAAGTTCTTATGTAGATGACGTGATAGCTGATAATGTAAATATGTATATATAGATGACCATCTTTGACTGTTGCTCCATATCTTGCAGTTTCTTCAGCATGTCAGCCTAAAAACCAGAACATTGCTTCTGTGAACAGCATATTTGTGTATTAGTCATTAGCATATTAGTCATTCTGGTAATTTTACAGTAATATACTGGGATTACTGTGTGAAAGGGGCTAATGATCTGGTTATAATTAACTGGAGTTTCATTAAATAACACCTTAAATTCAGTCTTTTCCTCACAAAGCTCTTGAATAGCTTCAGAACACTTGGTGCATGAGTTGCATGGACACCTTTTGTGATGTTTCTATGGTGATTTTACTTCATTTTTGATCTTGAAGCCTTTGTACACATTAACTAATTGCATGTAAATAGTGGACAAGTAAAATTCTCATTTTGAGTTCCATTGAAGGGTTTGGAACAACATGACGGGGAATAAATGATGGCAGAATTTACATTTTGGGATTAACTGTTTCTTTAACACCTCGCCTGGCTTTGATATCTGTCCCCTGAACCAAATGACCACCAAAGGGAATAAGCCGTTATCTCTAAGGGATAAGAGGTTGCTTCGGATACACGCGGATGAACAAAGGCTGATGAATAAAAACATGTATTACATGAAAGATGGATTAAAATGTGCTCTTTCAGATTTACATTTTTATAAATGCAGCCCACTTTGCTTTTGGAGATCAAGCACATTTGATCATTGCAAACAGAATCTGTAGCAAGTTAGCACATACCCAAGACAGAGCTGTGGCGTTCATGATGGAAAAGCAGGTTGAAATCAGGCTTTCTCAACTGTCTCCAGTAGTGATAAGAATATACAACCAACTATATTTAATTCTGAGCCTAATCGCAGCTGGACTCGACATACAGATGTTGCTCGTCAACTTAATAATGCTGAGACAAATAGCTTCCAGACCGAATTCAGATCAATGTTTAAATATTACAGCAACGCTGCTGGAAAATCCTCTTCGATTGAATTGCAGTTGGTATAGATTTGCAATTACACAAGCTTCACTTGTTCCCTTGAGCTGGAATTTGCTGCCAAGCTGGAATATAATGTCACTGATTTGCCTTTAGATGTTGTGTTCTTCCTCTGTGGTTGTACAGCCTCTCCTCCATACTAAAGATCTGCTCTCTCTTAGTCTAATATCAACTTAATGAGGTGTCAAAGAATCAGGCTGGAGGGAGTCATTTATTATAGCTGGCAGAGATCAGCAAGATGGAGTAGAGTGATGCGTAGCAGACTTGAACTTGAAGGAGAAATTTACTACCGAGCAGGAGTGCCGCATTAACAGGGCTTTATGTTTGAACGCTCTGCGGGTGACAGTTTCTCATGGTTTCTCATGATATTCCTCATTAGTTGCAGTTTTTAAACCAGGGTTGTTTGTATCCTAAGGGGGCACTTGGAAAGATTTCGCTTTGTTAAACCTACACTGCAAAAAAAAAAAGTAACAATTGTTTTCGTATGGAGCTACTTCGTACCTCGCTTAATACGTCTGAGATGATTTGACAGATCCCAGATATTTTAATCGTGATAACTGATCTCTGGCTAATTTGGTTCTTCAAACGAATTTGCGGATTGGATTAAAATATCTTTATTAAGTTATCTGAGACTACTGCATGTTTCTGTGCTCACTGAAGAGGGCAGATGTATCGATACTTGAAACTACGATCAGCAATGCACCGATTGGTTGGCGCAAGACAGCAACGTAATGACATCATATAATAGGGCTGCACGATAAGGGCCAAAATGATAATCACGATTATTTTGATCAATATTGAGATCACGATTAGTTATCACGATTATTTGTTGATTTTAACCAAAACAATTTTTTATTGTCACACAAGCTAATTACATTTACTGCCTTCACATCCATATTGTGCAACATTCCTGCTAATGTACAGATATGTGCATCAAAATAAAATAGGTCCTCTTATTCACCAAAATTCAGTGAATCTCCTTAAAGAATAAATAAAAATAAATTAAAACAATAAAGAAAATGTAGCAAAACTTCAAGATAGATTATAGCCTGCTATCTGTTGTGGTATTTTCCTCACGCTACTCTGTCTTCTGTCTGTGACTGTCTACATCTGGAAACTGACTGAGCTCAGCTGCTGCGCGGTGCAGGGAACAACTCTGATTGGTGCATGGACGCACGTGATCAGACAGCGGCTAGACTGGCTTTGAAAAAAAAAAAAAAAAAACTTTAATACAAAGCGTGAATGAATGAAGCATTTTAAATATCGCTCGATCACGCGAATTTGATCGTGGGAAGCCAAAATCGTGATCGTGATTAAAATTTGATTAATTGTGCAGCCCTATCATATAACTAAAAAAGCCACCTGGCAATAAACTTGACAAATTAAAAAAACAAACAAAAAACCCCCACAAATTTCTGGACCTAATAAGGAAACAGCCAAACGTCCAAACCAAGCCTGCAGCACTCCTCTCAGAAACTGAAGCCTCCACGCCTCGATCGCCCCCAGGTGGATGGTCCCAGTATAGCTCATAAGCCCCGCCCCTCCGTGTTTTCTAATGGACGCGCGACAAACTAAACAATCAAATTACACTTCAAATAATTTTTTCCCAAAGTTGGTTTCTATCATTGTAGGCAGTTTTTATCACAATGATTTCATTTCAAGGGTTTCGTTTTTTAAATAAGTTTAGTTTAAGTTAGTTATTTGATGCTATAAACTAACGGGGGGTGTGACGTCATGATTGACAGCTGAGATTGACGGCTTCTGAGTGATTGTCACTGAGGCACCAACAGACTTTTTTTGTGATTTTTGGGAGGAGATTGGAGCTTTAGCTTTAATTTCTACATTTCCATAACTGTTTATTTCACACCAACATAATGAATTGTTCTGCATCTGTGAGAGTGAGGGCGGGCTTTTGATATCGCACCTCTACTTCCTGCTCTCAACCGCGCAGATCCCGAGATCACTACTGTGTAGACTCTGTCCCAAACCTGCGCAAGATGTCAGCGCCATATTCGGACCTCCGGATGCTTCAATTACTTCAGCGGAAGAGAATGAAGTCGCGTTGTCCATATTTCGTTACGGTCTATGGTCCAAACCAACATGAAAGTTATAATAGATCAATTAAATGTGCACTGTTTTTTAAAAACATGATTCCCAATTATTTATATTCACGGTTTTATAGTATTTGTACACCCTTTACATTTTTATTTCAATGTTGTAATTAGCAATTCATTTAATTTTTTATTTAATTTGAAGCAGATTTGTTACGTGACAGTATTAAAGTTTCTTAAGGGTCAAGATTAAGTTATCTGCATCTCTTGTGCTGATTCAAAATATCCCATAATATCCATCATCACTCAAATTAATGCACAGCTCAGATTAACTGTAACATGTGTAAGACTACAATAATTTTATTAAGTAATTATTCCATCACAAATAAATCTTTCAATCAAAGTGGCTGTGTATTATACACAACATTATAATATTATTTTCAAATAGATTTTTTTTATATTATTATATATTATTTAATTATATTATTATTATTGCCCCTGGTTCAGTAATGAACTCTTGTGAGTTCGTCTTCTGCAGCTCAAATTAACCCCGATTTGATTTCGCCCTGCAGCTCAGTCTGGAAACCTGTACATTCATTCCTACTGCTTCTGTTATACTTTTGTGGGAACCAATCACTGGCTTATCCACCTGCCGCGCTATTGGAGGGTTTGACACGATGACGGATAGAGAAGCGATGGGTCGTTGCCCATTGATCACGCCTCTTGTGGTCTGATTGGTTGAAGGACTATCCAATTGCGTACAGTCATTTAATTTAATTAAAAAAAAAGTTTATCACGCCTCTTGTGCAGTAGAAAATACATAGCAGACTCCCCAGACCAGTGTTCAATCTTAAATCCAAACAATCCAAGATCATGCCAAATCGTCAACAATCAAATCCAGCTAACTGAGTAATCCACATACGAAGAACGGACCCCTGATCTAACCCTTACATTTATTTATTTTTATTTGCTGTTGTAAACTGATATATTTAGATAATAATAATATTAACAATATTTTCAAGTTATGTTAATCTGAACACATTTCTGGTTTAATGTTAATTAAGTGATCGATGAGATTTAAGCCCAAAGTATACTTCGGCCATCCGTGTTCTGCGACAGTCCACGCACTGCGTGAAGTAATATCCGTCATCAGGAGAGACTGTGTGTAGCCCAATTTTTGAGTCAGCAATGCATGAATGTATAACGGTGTATAACAGCACATGTGCATTAAGCAAAAAGGCAGGCTCCATTTATTTTTAAATTTCCAAGAGCCGTGGATTCGATAAGACGTGTACACTTTGACTCCACTTATCGATTCCTGTGTGCGCATGTTAATGTGACTTTAAACCATTCAAGAGCAAGAAGACCAGCGCACAGAAAGCCACCTCTCATACTGAATAGTGCCTTTACGCACTTGAACGAACAAGTACACACAAAAATATGTCAAAATATCCTCGTTAACACAGTCGGTTATGTCTTAGGTGAACGTAAACAGTTGACAAAGAAAACGAATGTGTTACAGTGGATCTGCTTAAAGTGACAGCAGCCTAATATTCTCTATAATAACATTAATCAAACAACAAAAGACAAAGAGAAAATCCACTCTCTGTTCTTGACTGAAAAACTTTTGTAACAATAATTGTAAAAGAACCCTTTTCCTCTATCATGAACCTGTTGTGCAATGGAAAGGTTCCATGATTGTTAAAGGTTCTTCATGGAACCATCAATGCCCATAAATAACCTATATGTTTAAGAGTGTACGTGGTGAATTTGTCTGTACTTTATATCAATATTTGAGGATCTTAACATTGCCCCTCTTTGGTTGTCAAAAATTAATAAGGAATCTTTTGTCTGTGTCTCCTCTGAAGAGCTGGTGTGTAACTGCAGTGGTGAAGGAGTGTCGGACCCTGATGAGTGTGACCGTGAGACGGGTCAGTGTGACTGTATGCCGGGTTACACTGGGCTTCAGTGTGAAGAGTGTGAGGAAGATCACTTCACCAACGGCACCATCGGCTGCCTGCCCTGCGCGTGTGACTCCTTCGGTGCGGATGGCTCAAGCTGTGACAGGTGAGAGGCATTGTGGGAAAATTACATGTTTATGCGTCTTGCTACGGAAGGTTTTTTTTTTTGTAGGAATCTCTTATGCTTACCAAGGCTGCATTTATTTGAGCACAAAATACAGTAAAAACTGTAATTCTGTGAAATATTATTACAATTCAAATGAACTGTTCTATTTGAATGTATTTTATTCCTTTGGTGGCTGAATTATCAGCAGCCGTTACTCCTTTCTTACAGAAATCTTTATAATATGTCAAAAAAATTTCTTCTTATTATTGTTGTGCTGCTTGCTTGATATTTTTGTGGAAACCGTGATCATTTTTTGTTGTTGTTGTACTGTTTGATTAACAGAAAGAACAGCATTTATTTGAAAAATAAATATTTTGTAACATTATACATGTCTGTACTGTAGGGGTTTAACAATATTTGCAAATACAAAAATGCAACCACGTGTATTGGTTTATAGTGACAATATTTAATGTGTATAGTTTACCCAAGTTTAGAGAGATTTAATTTAGCTTCAGATATGGCAATGTCACGTCAAAGATGGTCACACATTTCAGCGTCCATGCTTATTAATTATTATTAATAAATTACAAATAAAATACATTAATAAAAATATATTTTAAATTCAATTCAAATGTATTTAGTTAGAGACAGAGTGCAATAATTGAATTCTGTATTTTTAGCTACAGAATCATGAATATTTCTATTCTTGTGTCACCATTGAGAGAAATGTCAAAGTTCAAAGCTTCAAGTTCAATCCTGATTTTATACCAAATTTAGAATTTAAATGAACAGTACTTTTTGTTAACTGTTTACCTTTTGTGTTAGAATTAATCTTTTTTTTTTAAAAAGTACCATTTTGGCTTTGTTCAGAATATTGTACGTGAGATCAGTATCGTATATTGTTACAGTTCTACTTTACTGTCAATTTTGATTAATTTGATGCATCCTTACTGAATAATTAATGAATATTAATTTCTTAAAAAAAAAAAAATCTTACTAACCCCCAAACTTACTGTACATAGGGTATCTGCTCAAACTACAAATGTATGCAATTACATTCTTAATTACATTCTTAACAATTTTCATACAACTTCCATTTCTCCCAGTTATTTTGAAATAATTAATTTTCATTTCAAATGTACGCCTTAATATATGAATACATTTCCCCTACAGTGCTTTTCTTTAACAATCATGTCCAATGTCCATTTAAAACAGAAACATGAATATCAAAACTTTAGACAGTTCTGTTGTTTTTATAGAAAGCAAATTATAATCAGCACACTACTAGCTTGAACTCTATTCCTCAACTTAAATATAATTTTTACCTTTCAGAATGTTCACAGATATCCCAAAAGGTTTTTTTTTTTTTTAAATCAGATTTAGCTCATTTTAAGTTTAGCTAAGTAAACAAAACAGACAAGCTGGCAGATTAGCTCAATCCCGTATCGCTTCTCTCACTCAAAGCCTTCAGGATGTATCTGTTTCCTGTTGGCATATTTGTTCTGTGCTTTAATTGTTTATAAGGTTTACATTACAATAAGACATGCTGAGTATTGCCAGTTTGAGCCTAATTAAATGACATTCCCTGCAGGGAGCAGATTGTTGTGGTCCCGGCTTTGTTTTTGGATGACGCCGTAAAGTAATGGGCTTTTAGAGCCTGTAACCAGGATAAGGATTACGTTTAAATTTGGACATTCCTTTAAGTACAAATACAGTTTTTCTTTTGGCTATTTGAGAATATTTTTAGCTGCTCATATAATATCAGTTTTGGACTGCAGCATATCAGATTCTATTTCAGCCACACATTATGAAGGTCAAAATCTGTGATCCGTTATATACCTTCTCAAAAACCCTCCAAGCATTTACTCTCATATATTGTCACCCTGGAGAAAGCGTTGATATCTAGCTATAACAAGTCAGTCTTTGTTCAGGTAGACCACTATATTTTAAGTCAGCAATAAAGATTTGATGTTGTGTGGTCTTTGCAATGAGGCTTCTAATAATAACTCTAATTATACTGTATTTGGAAGGCTACAGTTTTTGTCTGTAGCCTACTGTGTTCATACCTCAAGAGCTCCTCAGGGAAATTATAATAGCCAATATGAATCCATTGAATATTATGAATTCTTATATTAGCATATCCTAATGGCCAAATGAAAACTGAACTTCCAAGGCTTTTTTGTTCTTAAAAGAGATTAAGTTAAGGTGCATCTACACATTTAAAAACTGCATGTGTGTTGTACAAAATTGTATGCAATTTTTTCCAGAGGAGAGAATGTGTATGATTATTGTAATCTTACAGTGGTGATTACAGTTCTGCATCAGAAGAGATGTATTTCATGACTTGATTTGTAATGTGCATACACTCAAAAAAAAAAAAAAATGGCACCAAAATGGTTCTTCGTCGTAATCATAGAGGAACCACTTTTGGTGCTATATAGAACCATATCTTAACATGTTCTGTATGGTAGCGGTGCTATATAGCACCATAGTTAGCGGTGCTATATAGCACCATAGTTAGCGGTGCTATATAGCACCATAGTTAACGGTGCTATATAGCACCTTAGTCAAAGAACCGGTGAAGAACCTCTGAAGAACCGCTGAAGAACTACTGAAGCACCAAAATTTGTGCTATATAGCACTTAAAAAGGTTGTGTGTACACTGCATGGTTTATACCCCTGGCCAACTGTGTTTTTGTGTGCATCTGACTTTGTTGATGCAACATTTAAGTAGCATTGGAGGTAAATTGTCAGTTATTAGCACTTAATTTCACCATAATACATAATTTTTTTTCAAAATTTTAACATTTCTAAATGAATAATGACATCCTTATACCGTTATAATAATGACATCCTTACACTTTTGAAAAAGTAATACACTTAAACATACTTTTACAAAGAATATACTCAAGTGTGAACTTAATGTAATGTTTTTGCATACTTTTAATTAGCTACAACTGAACTTCAGAGTGCCTTTTGATCCACTTAAGACATAAGTCCATCTTTATATCTAATTTAATAATTACTTCTATTGTCTTTGAAATATGGTTAAAAACCTATACCAAAATGATTAAATACATTTATTTCTTACTTATTTCTTACTGACATATCGCATGAGACTCACTGATTTAAATTGTAAAAACTTACTATTTAAAAATGATTGTGTGCTGCTGCACCCGCCTATAGGCGCATATTACTAACGTGCCCTTTAAATAAAAAAATAAAAAGAATACTGCCCTGTTGACTTTAGACCAGGTTTTTGTTGGTCAATGGTGCAGTCGTTTTTAGTTGCCTCAAAATAGCAACTTGCCAACAATGCGCCTGAACACACCTCGTTTTCAGACCAGCACACCTGGCCCATGGGTGAACAGATGGGCACGAGTGCATTTGCTATTTAAACAACGTGGTGCTGGACGTGAAAATGATAAGTGCGTCGGGCTGAAACTAACAAAAAACACTTGCGTCGCGCCTCGCGTCGCATTGCGCAGAGTGTATGAGGTATGAGGTTGATGCGAGGGCGAGACAGCCTGTCACTCACATGTAGGGTTGAGTACCGAACTCTGTATTACGTCGGTACTACCAAGTACCGATTCACATTAAATCAATCGGTACCAAATTTCGGTACCTGAGAACGCATCTGGTGATATAGACTAATGTCTGTAAATATTTAACTGCAAAAATACCATTTAAATACGAATCCTGCATGTCTCTGTGCTGAATGCCGTAGACGTGCGGTTTACCTCACACACACACACACACTCAGAATTGCGCGTGACGGTAGCATGTTTCCATCTCTGCCGTCTCATATGAGGACATGAACGCACAAATGTCATCTCCAGAGCCACTGAGAGTCACTTTATGAGCATTTTACCGTTTCATTTGTGAAAAACTACCGTCATATCATAAACACACAGAAACTCAGCTAACTTGACAAATAAATTACTGTTGTATAGTATAATTTAGATACGTCTCAATGTAATAATAATAATAATAATAATAATACGAACACTAATGTAATAATACATTATCAAAACTTTATTTTTTTATAAATTAAATTTTTTCTTCATGCTTCAATTTGAACAGTATAAATAAAGCTCAGTTGTGCAGCTCTTTGTTTGACAAAAAAAGTTGAATTAAATTAAAAGATAAATTAAATTAATGTTTTTTGTCTTCATTTGATTACCAGAAAATACATAAGACATGATTTGTGGGAAATCTTTTCATAGAAATGAATTAAATTAAGTACCTTAAGTAGCCTAGGCTACTACACATCACAGACAATGGCAGACAGCGACCAGGGCAGCACTTCTATAAACAACTTACAGGTTCTTTACAGGTATTGATATAAACATCCCTAAAGTACCGAAAATAGGTACTGTTGGGCACCGATACCGAATTTCAAGTACCGGTAATACCGGTTAAAATGTGAACGGTACCCAACCCTACTCACATGACATCACAGCAATAGCAAACTACAACCATCCAATCAATGAATATGAACATCCCAATGAACAAAATCAAGTCTAGCCCTACATTTGTTCTTGATTGAGAAGCGTTTTCATTAGGATGTGTCACAATAGGGAAGAAAAGACTATCTTACGTTTTATGCCGGCTTTAAACAACTGGAATTTACTGTTCCCAAATCCCCAATTAGTATATATATCGAAAATATATAGCCTAGTGTTGTGTGGTTTTCGTTTAAGTAAGTAAAGTATGATGCAAGACAAGCAAAGATTTTTGTATCTGCACAACTTCAGTTGCTTAGAAACCAGATCTTTCATGCATTCTTCCCCCTTCTGGAAAACATCTAAGCCTTTCACTTTAAAAGCATCAGCACCCCAGTTCCACGGTTGTCATGGTTGTGAAGGATGCAGGCAGAAGAATGATGCTGGCATCTCCATGGCAGCAGAGAGAGAGAGAGAGAGAGAGAGAGAGAGAGAGAGAGAGAGAGAGAGAGAGAGAGAGAGTGAGAGAGAGAGAGAGAGAGAGAGAGAGTGTGAGAGAGTGAGAGAGTGAGAGAGTGAGAGAGTGAGAGAGTGAGAGAGTGAGTGAGTGTGTGGGGGTCCAGTCGTTGTGTAACACTGACCTAGTTAATATGCAGCTGATCTGCCCCAGGGTCTCTGAAACATTAATGAGGTTTCTGCTACTGCTGCCTGCTCAACACAGTTTCTCTCTCTGAAAACGCACTCGTACACACATATAAACAACCAATTCAAATGATCAAGAAAGCCCCTGGTGATGTTATTATGATTTATGTGTCAAGCCAGCAGCATTGAGTGCATTAGTGTGCTTTGGCTAAAATCTGACTGTGCTGCCTGATGCTGGTCGATTTTTGCCATTAAAGTGTTTTTATTTTATCAAATGCCATTTTAGTGTGTGAATTATAAGGGATTCTATTCAAACAAGCACAGTTACTGACAAGTGATTAAATCATTTTAATTAACACCTTATTATAATATCTAATTATTTAATTCAGTTAAATTTTTCATTAATTCTCAGTGTGATAATTAAACATTACTTGAAATGTCATGCACTCAAATAGGTAACGTTTTAGGCTTTCAAATTATATTTACATAAAAACATGACCGTATTTATGTACATTACTGTTCAAACATTTGTGTTCAGCGAGATTTTTATGTTTTTGAAAGAAGTCTTCAGCTCACCAAGGCTGCAGTAAAACTGTAAATGTTTTAAGATATTACATTTTAAAATAATTTGTAATATGTAATTTATACCTGTGATGGCAAGGCTGAATTTTCACATCACTTCAGAAATCATTCTAATATGCTGATTTGATGCTCTAGAAACATTTCTTATTATCAATGTTGATAATATTTGCTTAATATTTTTGTGAAAACTACTTTTTTTCAGGATTCTCTGAATAGAAAAGAGCATTTATTTGAAACAGAAATCTTTTAACATTATAAATGTATTTACTTTTGATCATTTTTATGTATATTTGCTGAATAAAGGCATTATTTCTCTTAAACAATGACTCCAAACTTTTGAATGGTAGTATAATTACAAAATATTCAATCAAATTAATAACTCAAAGTCTTTAACTTAAGGTTGTGTGGCGTCCTTGCACAGTACTTTCATTTTATACACTTGGTTGACTTATTGCACTTTATTTAAACTTATTTATCAAATTTGAATAATGAAGGCATTTCATAAAGTCCCCCCCCCCCCCCTTCAGATTAGTGGAAAGAAAACATCCAAAATTCACTTTTAAGTGTATCTTTTATAGCACTTTACGTATCTATTTACGTCTAATTACAGTACATCTTTAAAGGCCATTTTCTCAAAATGTGTTTTTCTCCTGCACTGAGCCAGAAATCTCCACTTCACAGCACTTACATAAACCACAGTTTTACAGTTTTATTCCTGTCTATATTCTGAAGGTTTTTACAGAGGGGACTTGTTTATATATAATTTGCCTGATTTTATTCATAAAGAAAATGGTGACATTTTTTTTCTTCTTGCTGTTGACACTATTTTCTGAGAGATAAAGAGAGAGATACAAAAATAATAATAATAAAAACGTTGACTCTAATGTGTCAAAAAAAATGAAACAAGGAACCTTTGAACCAGACTTCATCCAATGTTCAGATTTTTGTTCTAGAAATGGTTGCAAATTAGTGCATATTTAATTAGATAATGTCTCATTTGCATATTCAAATATAACATTTCAGAAAACCTGTAATACAAAAAATATTTGCAATTCTTAATGTAATCAACTGGGGAAGTTTGGTGATATCTATCTATCTATCTATCTATCTATCTATCTATCTATCTATCTATCTATCTATCTATCTATCTATCTATCTATCTATCTATCTATCTATCTATCTATCTATCTATCTATCTATCTATCTATCTATCTATCTATCTATCTATCTATCTATCTATCTATCTATCTATCTATCTATCTATCTATCTATCTATCTATCTATCTATCTATCTATCTATCTATCTATCTATCTATCTATCTATCTATCTATCTATCTATCTATCTATCTATCTATCTATCTATCTATCTATCTATCTATCTATCTATCTATCTATTTTTTTATTTTGTTTTAGCCTATTCACCTGTCTTGCCTTAAAGGGTTAGTTCACCCAAAAATGAAAATTATCCCATAATTTACTCACCCTCAAGTCAACCTAGGTGTATATGATATTCTTCCTTCAAACGAATACAATCGGAGTTATATAAAAAAATGTCCTGGCTCTTCCAACGGACCGCCTTCCTTATTCAACTTAAGTCACAAAGAAAGTATGACGCCTCTCGCAGTTCGAAGTGCTTACGTCTGACGTCGTCATCGCTGCAGTTATGTTTTTTTTAAGTTGAAGACGGAAGGCGGTGAGCCGGAAGCTAGATATTTTACTTCATAACGTGTTAAATATGGATATTTTTCTAACAAAAACGCATCAATTCGCTTCAGAAGGCCTTTATTAACCCCCCGGAGCCGTGCTTTTATAATGGATGGATGCACTTTTTTGGGCTGCCATTTACTGCAATAATGCTTGGACGAGCCATGACATATTTTAATATAACTCCGATTGTATTTGTCAGAAAGAAAAATGTCATATACACCTATAGGATGCCTTAAATCATGGGGTAATTTAAATTTTTGGGTGAACTATCCCTTTAAGTGCAAACAATGATACTTTAATCACAGATCTGAATTAGGTCTTCTTGCAAATAGTTACTTGACAGTGTAACAACGGACTGAAATATTTATTGTGAAATATCATGTGACGCTTGTATGATGGTGTATCATATTACAAATCACCTGTCGATACCATAATGCCATGTTCACACAGCTGAGATGGTGCTAATGGCTGGCTGGCTGGGCAAGTTTATTTCCAGTATTACGAGTATTTTTATTGATATTATGACAACAAATAGCGTACGTCTCTTGGATTTTAGTAACTTTCGTTGTAGAATACAGCCATTTCTTAGCTGCATAATGCATTCATCAGCTTTTCCTATACGCATGGCTTTTTAAATAAGGCTAAATTTGTTCTCTAGAACGGGGGTGGATGCATTTAGATAAGAATCATGATGCTAACAGCTATAAAATGCTGTCCTGTTTGGTAAATGTGCCACCCTAATGAATGGTTCTGTTCAACAGCTGGCTTTAGAGAGCAGTCTCTGGCCCACAGACACAGACGAGGGGTCTGTCTGCTAATGAATGTGAATGCAAGGGAAGGGCGTGAGGCTGGGTGTGATTGATCATTATCTGACCTTGATAATCACTGTTTGTGTGTGATACAGTGTGGATGTGGGTGTGTGTTTGGAAAACAGGCATCTTGATATGCTCTCACTGAATGATTTTTTGTAATCCGTAGTGTTATTAGGAAGGACAGATGTTTGTATTTTACATCTGCCACAAAACCCCTTTTCTCTGGTCGTATTAAAGCGTTAAAAGGCGGTCTTTCTCTCTGTCTTGGTCTCCCTCGCTCTTTCTCTGGAGATTGTGATTGATAGGTCATATATGTCACACCTCACTCTCATTCCCCAGCATGCTCTGGGAGCTGAGCCGTCACCATGGCAACCTGTCTACTGGCCCGTGCACATGCACCCACCCACACGCTCTCCCACAGCAAGTGCAAATGTATCTACTAACACCCCACAAATGTTAAAAGGATGCGTGTTAGGTAACAGCGGTGCCTTTTTGAACATTTACTGTATCTATTGTGGTGGCAACACGCTTCAGAAAAATATTAAAGAGTGTTACACCATTTACCGCAGCATCCAGCTTGATTTACCTCAAATGACAACTTGAGGAAAAGTCTCGGTCATATTGCACCACAAAAATGAAGTGAAAATATAAAATATGATATTTATTAGAGAAGACAATTATGTACTTTTTCCCATTAAGTTCTAATTACTGTATTACAAATATATATAGGCTACTATATATATGAATAAATAAAAATTGTCCTAGCAATGTCCTAGAAACCACCTAGACCATTATAGCAACTACCTAGTAACCACCCAGAACACCCTAGCAACGCCCTAGCAACCACACAGTGCACCATAGCAACTACACAGCATTCATGCTAAAAGCCAATCAGAACACCTTAACAGCTACTTGACAATCACTTAGCAATGCCTTAGAAACCACCCAGACAATCATAGCAATTACCTAGTAACCACCAAGAACACCCTAGCAATGCCATAGCAACCACACTTTTTTTAATTGAATTTACATTTTTAATTAAAATCAGCAATAAATTCATGACCACAAACAACTGTTACTTATATATATTGTGTTGTATACATTTACATATATTATATTTAAGCAAAATATGATGTTTTTATATTACAATGATGATTCTTTATAGGTTAGGCTACTGTGAAAATAGAATATAATGTCACGATGCAAAACAATTTAGACTTCAGATATGTATACTCTTATACTCTGATATCTATACTCTGTATACTCTTAATCTATCTATATATATTTAAGAAACAATAAAATAAGTATAAATATAATTCATATAGGCCTACGTATTTTACACACATGCGTGCGCGCACACACACGCACGCACGCACGCACGCACGCACGCACGCACGCACGCACGCACGCACGCACGCACGCACGCACACACACACACACACACAGGCCTATATTAAAAGGTCTGTCTCTTACTATTGGTGTCTTCAAAGGAGGGTGTGACACTCTTTGTCTCTGTCTCTGTTTACACTCCCCTAATATATAATTTAGGATGTGTGTCTGTATTTATTCATTCACATTACAGATTGTGTGAGTGTATGAATTCGCAGGGCAGGTGATATTCTTTGCACCACAGGAAGCATCTCTGCGAAACAGAAGTGTCACAATTTCCATATGTTATATCAACAATCAGTCTGTAAATGTGGGTGGATGGTGATGATGACACTGATGATGTTGTTCCTGCTCCTATTTTTAGGACCATTCATCTATATTTTTTTTATGCTATTTTAATGACATTTACTCATTTCCCTTTAAAATGTATTACAAAAAAGTGTATATACATCCCCCAATTACACCCTCTTTCTCTCTCTTTCAAAACCTCTTTACTTTCTCTCAGATCTCCTTTTTAGTTTTGGTCTAATCGTTGGCTCTTTTATCACGGCTGTTGTTGTTTTTCTGGGGTTTCCAGTGTTGAGATCCTGTCAGCATGACTGAGCGCTTTAAGCTTGTCCCACGGGTGTCATCGTCGCCCCTCTCTCATCTATCACTCGCTCCACTCATACACAGGAACCAATCACACAACCCCTGGAAGCCCCAGCTCGCCCCAACCTTCACCCCGGACCTGACGCAACAGCCCTGGGGTGCGAGTATGCGTGTCAGTGTATGATATGGAGGTGTGTTTGTGTATGGGGGAGTCGACTAATGACTAATGAGTTTTAAAAGAGTAAGGGCTAAAGCTTCCATTAAATTACATGATAATCAGTAAAATTACTAAATAAAAGAGTGACAAACAAAAGGGGTCATTATTGGGCTTGCTAAGACAATAATCACTATTGCTGTTGCTTATACATTGGGTTTGGGATTAGAGCCAAGGAGGTCTATAATACCTGGATATAGCTATGGCTATGGTATTCCTATTCATCTAAATAGCAGTTTCTCTGTGGGCACTGTGACCTACTTGAAAATCACCTAGCAATGCCTTAGAAACCACCCAGACAATCATAGCAACTACCTAGTAACCACCCAGAACACTCTAGAAATGCCCTAGCAACCACACAGAACACCTTAACAACTATTCAGCAATCATGCTAGAAGCCAGTCAGAACACCTTAATAGCTACTTACTATCACCTAGCAATGCCCTAGAAACCACCTAGAACATAATAGCAATTACATAGTAACCACCCAGAACACCCTATCAACACCCGAGCAACCACACATCGCACCCAACACAGCAATCAAACTAAAAGCCAATCAGAACACCTTAATAGCTACTTGACTATCACTTAGCAATGCCCTAGAAATTGCCTAGAGTAGACCATCACAGAAACTAAGTAGTAACCACCCAGAACACCCTAGCAACACCCTAGCAACCACACAAAGCACCCTAGCAACTACATAACAATCATGCTAAAAGCCAATCAGAACACTTTAACAGCTACTTGACTATCACCTAGCAATACCTTAGAAACCACCTAAACCATCATAGCAACTACCTAGTAACCACCCAGAACACCCTAGCAACACACTAGCAACCACACAAAGCACCCTAGCAACTACATAACAATCATGCTAAAAGCCAATCAGAACACTTTAACAGCTACTTGACTATAAACCTAGCAATACCTTAGAAACCACCTAAACCATCATAGCAACTACCTAGTAACCACCCAGAACACCCTAGCAACACACTAGCAACCATACAGAGCACCTTAGCAACTACATAGAAAACGTTAAAAGCCAATCAGAACACTTTAACAGCTACTTGACTATCACAATACCTTAGAAACCACCTAGACCATCATAGCAACTACCTAGTAACCACCTAGAACACCCTAGCAATACTCTAGCAACCATACAGAGCACCTTAGCAACTACACAGAAAACGTTAAAAGCCAATCAGATCACCGTAACAGCTACTTTACATTCACCTCGCAATGACCTAGAAACAACCCAGGCCATCATAGCAACTACCTAGTAACCACCCATAACACTCTAGCAATGCCCTAGCAACCACACAGAACACCCTAGCATCGAAACAGCAAGCATGCTAAAAGTGACTCAGCACCACTTAGCATCTACTTGGAAATTGGCTAGCAATGCCCTAGCAACAACCCTAGCAACTTCATAACTTCGCACTAATCACATTAGCTTTTCAACCACTCACAATTTCTTCAGAAAATGTAAAAAATTGTTACGATTTCAGTGATTTTAGTGGCTGTGTGATTTTAGTTCTACGCTGATAAACTGTAAGTGGATCATTCTCTGTGAGATTTGTTTGGCGATTTGTTTTTGTTCTGGATATCTGATTTACTCTGTGATTTCCTACATATGTAACACTTCCAACAGCTTCAGTAGTTTCAGCAGTCAGACTACTGTTATTTTGGGTTGACTACTTTACTGGCACATTGAGATTAGACACAATCAGTGTGTGTGTGAGAGAGAGACAGAGGGATTCCTGGAACCAGGTCTGAAACAGCAGATGGTTTCAAATGTGGTCTGGGCCACAGGTCCCTCATGTGTACCCACATGTAGAAATGGTGGAATTAAAAATGAAAGGTCTAGACTGCTTTAAAGTGTGCTTGACTGCATTTTAGACCAGGAATGTTAGCTGTCTAGGGCAAAGCCATGTGTGAGTGTGATAAGATACCACAGGAACTGAATGCACAAAGAGGACGTTGGGAGCTGGAGCTATGTTGTCTGTACAAGCAGGCGGGCAACATTTCCAGATTGCCAGTGTCATAATTGTTTTCAGAGATTTAGATTTGTTCATGTGTGTTTCCTGTTTTCTCTCTCTTGCAGTTCAGGTATGTGTACGTGTAAGATAGGTGTATACGGGCCGAAGTGTGACGACTGCCACCCTGGATTCTTCCACTTCAGCAGCACAGGATGCCAACCGTGCCAATGCAACAACCACTCCACCTACTGCCACCCCCAGTCAGGTCAGTCCAGTGCACTTTTATCATCTCTACATTGAATGTTAAGTTAAATACAACTTTGGGAACAGGATTTATATCCGGAAGTTCGTCCACCTTGACAAATCCAAGTCAAAATTGAACTGATCTGGTTTTTGTGTTCAACTCACTGCAAGTATACACTCTAAAAAAAAAAGGTTCTATATGGCACACAAAATGCTTCTTCGTCGTAATCATAGAGGAACCACTTTTGGTGCTATATAGCACCATATCTTAACATGTTCTGTATATGGTAACGGTATCTATATAGATTTTAGATTAAAGGTGCGGTAAGTGCTTTCTTGTAAAAAAATTTGATTTCAAATCACCAAAACAAACACGCCCCTATTTTGATAGCTCCGCCCAACACATACGTAACCCTGGCAACGACTATGGCGGAATCTGCTGTGCCAGCCGGACGAGGCTATGATGTCATCAATAAGTGAAAGCAATATGTGTTACTATGGTAATCCAGGTCGAATGTTCAGTGAAAAAGTCATCCCTTAAATCCCAAAAACTCAAACACAGCTCTCATGAACAACTCGATAGCACGAGCACGGCAGTCCAACTTACGAACATATTACAATTATGACAAGATTAGAGGGTTATATCGATCACGAAAAGAGGAACCAAAGGAAACAAACATATATTAGGAGTATATTATCATACTTTTCAGACACACTTTGGGAGCTGACGCTTGAAACAGAGAGTGGAGGAGGTTTAGACACTACAGGCCAGGTCTTTATCATCGCTGAAGTGAACGACAGTACGATCGCAAATGGACAAGCAAGCAAACATGACACATGAGCATATTCAAGCAAAAGACAGCATATATTAGTTCTGTGAAACAAAACAAAATCAATGTTACTCGCCTATTGAGAAGAAATAAAGCAACCTCGGCCTTCACTCCTTGAGTTCTCTCCAGCGCTGGAAAGCTGATCCAATATTTACACAGGTCCTACTTCTTGCCTGAACGTAAGCCTTCTTTTGTCCCACAGACATCTTCGACATTTGTTTTTTATCTGCCATCTCTCTCTCTTTCTGTTGTCGCTCGGCTAATGTCCGTCCTGTGTCGTGTATTTTGAATAATGACGTGCACTGAGCGCTCTCTTCTCCCCATCATTAGTAGACACATTAGTAGACTGCTGATTGGCTTTAAGTTTGTTTTGGTACTCGGCCCGAGACATTTTTTTTAAAAGCAGTTTTGAAATACCACTTACCCCACCTTTAACTCGAACCAACATCAAAATATTCGTAAAAAACTCTTTACTCCATAGGCCCTGTTTACACCTGGTATTAAGGTGCGCTTTGGTCGATCAGACGTTAAGTCTAAACGTTTTGAGCTTGTCCACTTTCAACCACTTCCAGAGGTAGTTGAAAAGGCATTCCGGATTGCTTTCGTAGTGTAAACGCTCATGTGGTCAAATGCATTTAAACAGCCGCAAAAGACACCTCCTCTCTGCCTACAGACCTAAGGAGTAAACATTATGGGAAGTGCGCTAGCCAGTTTGTCGGCTGGAGACCCAAGTTTAGTTTGAATACGAAAAACGAAAAAAGCACAAGGTTCTCTCACCATTCCTGATTTCTAACATACACTATTTCGGCTGTCAGAGCTGAAAGGAAAGCTGATGCTCTCCATATGTTTTTCCATTGTCTCCAGTCATGTTTATGTTTAAATTCCACAAGCTTATTTCATCCACTAGATTGAAAGATCTTAAAACAAAAACACATACATTTACTCACCTATAGAGCCTCTCCTTAAAGAAATCAGGACAGAAGTGGTTGAAAGTGGACAAAAGAGACAGATTAAAATATCAGGTGTAAACGGGTATGAGTCTCCCTCGTCTACTTGTGATCCGATTGACCAAAACGCATCTTAATACCAGGTGTAAACAGGGCCATAGATATAAAAATAGAAAAACCCCACAAGACTTTACATTATTATAAAACGTAATATGAACCAAATATAAAACCAGATTAATTAACTTAAGGGATAGTTCACCCAAAAATGAAAATTCTGTCATCATTTACTCAAGTTGTTCCAAACCTGTATGAGTTTCTTTGTTCTGCTGAACAGAAAAGAAGATATTTAGAAGAATGTTTGTAACAAAGCAGAGAGAGCAACCATTGACTACCATAGTATTTTTTTCCCTACTATGGTAGTCAATGGTTGCTCTATCTGCTTGGTTGCGACCCAACGCTCACCCCTTTCTTTCGAAGCACATAGAGAATCTACGGAGGCAGACAAAGGACAAAGATGTCGTCGTCTGAGACAGCAGAGAGTAGCTAGCACTCTGTAGAGAAGTTTGTGCATTTAGGGCTACTGTAGAAACATAGTGGCGCAAAATGGTGACTTCACTTTAAGGGGACCCGCGGTGTATGTAGATAGAAATAGCTCATTCTAAGGTAATAATTACAATTCATTATGTTAGGTCTTTATACACCACCAGGGCCTGAAATTAACTTTTTTGACCACCAGCCACTTTTTTTTCCTGGACATTAAGCCTGTCCACGTGCTTGCCCGGATTTTTTTTGTGTGTGTTGTAAATATAATTTATTCTGAAGAAATATTCTCAACAGTGTTCAATCAGCTTTGACATATTTAAATCTGCATATCTTTGATATTTTGACCTTTTATAAAGGGTATTTTTTTCCATGATCTTATTAAATATTGGCTATGCTTCAGCTTTTATTTTATATTCTTAAATTTGATCTATAAATTAAATTTGAATAATAAGACACTGTAGGGCTGTTACCGATCAAATTAAATAATTTACACTGAACAATTACAACTGCATTAAAAATGTTATGAGATTGTTTTAAATATTTTTGAATATACAAATAAGAAAAGTTGGAAAGAATGTTTAAACATGAAAGTAAACCACCAGTAGGTGGCAGCAGGGGACCGTTTTAATGTTCAAACGCTGAATCATTCATTAACATTGATTTTTCCTTGAGAGGCTGCACGAGCGTCAACAGCGCAACATTGTTACCGTCAGTTTATTATACATTAGGCTATATATTATTATCCACTATCGATCGCCACTTATGCTAAATTAATGCAGAATCATTGCATTTTATTGATTCCCTAGTTTTTAGTTATTGATGTTTTAATCTGTCTAGTAAAATTCTCTTTCACTTGCCCCTTCAAAAATCCACTTGTCCCACAAACATTGTTCTTTAACTTGTAAGAATACACATTTAAGTGCTGTCAAGTTATTAGCAAAATCAAGTAATAATAACTCTTTTAACAGCCTATACATTTTTTTTAATCTTTTTATTCATTGATGTCCCTATAGACCTACCACAGCTCGTATACGGCTGTGTTGGTGGCTGATTTAGTCACGTTCAGGAACGGTTAAACAGAACTAAACTGATATTATTATTACTGGTAAAGTTACCGCGTACCAGACATTTCCTCACCACTTCCCAACTCCCAACATGCACACACACACAACGCACACACATCTGTGCAACTGTCATTGTACTGTAGCCTACGTTAGCGTTGCATTATTATCTCATCCCATCTTACCAACAATTTAATACTCGCACATCCAAACATAGTCAGAGAAGGGCCTCTTTTTCTTTCAGATCGCATGAACGTAGTCGCATCCACTCAAACTGCCCAGTGAATCACTTGATTCTCATTTGCTACCTGCCAATGTGGCAGGAAGATTGACTGTGTTACCCGCCAATTGCAAAATTCACCTGCATTTGGCGCGTGGTCGGGTGTTAATTTCAGGCCCTGTACACCACTGAAAACATAGTTATGTACAGTGAGGAAAATAAGTATTTGAACACCCTGCTATTTTGCAAGTTCTCCCACTTGGAAATCATGGAGGGGTCTGAAATTGCCATCGTAGGTGCATGTCCACTGTGAGAGACATAATCTAAAAAAAATAAAATCCAGAAATCACAATATATGATTTTTTAACTATTTATTTGTATGATACAGCTGCAAATAAGTATTTGAACACCTGTCTATCAGCTAGAATTCTGACCCTCAAAGACCTGTTAGTCTGCCTTTAAAATGTCCACCTCCACTCCATTTATTATCCTAAATTAGATGCACCTGTTTGAGGTCGTTAGCTGCATAAAGACACCTGTCCACCCCATACAATCAGTAAGACTCCAACTACTAACATGGCCAAGACCAAAGAGCTGTCCAAAGACAATAGAGACAAAATTGTACACCTCCACAAGGCTGGAAAGGGCTACGGGGGAAATTGCCAAGCAGCTTGGTGAAAAAAGGTCCACTGTTGGAGCAATCATTAGAAAATGGAAGAAGCTAAACGTGACTGTCAATCTCCCTCGGACTGGGGCTCCATGCAAGTTCTCACCTCGTGGGGTCTCAATGATCCTAAGAAAGGTGAGAAATCAGCCCAGAACTACACGGGAGGAGCTGGTCAATGACCTGAAAAGAGCTCGGACCACCGTTTCCAAGGTTACTGTTGGTAATACACTAAGACGTCATGGTTTGAAATCATGCATGGCACGGAAGGTTCCCCTGCTTAAATCAGCACATGTCAAGGCCCGTCTTAAGTTTGCCAATGACCATTTGGATGATCCAGAGGAGTCATGGGAGAAAGTCATGTGGTCAGATGAGACCAAAATAGAATGATGAGTACCATCCCAAGAACACCATCCCTACTGTGAAGCATGGGGGTGGTAGCATCATGCTTTGGGGGTGTTTTTCTGCACATGGGACAGGGCGACTGCACTGTATTAAGGAGAGGATGACCGGGGCCATGTATTGCGAGATTTTGGGGAACAACCTCCTTCCCTCAGTTAGAGCATTGAAGATGGGTCGAGGCTGGGTCTTCCAACATGACAATGACCCGAAGCACACAGCCAGGATAACCAAGGAGTGGCTCTGTAAAAAGCATATCAAGGTTCTGGGGTGGCCTAGCCAGTCTCCAGACCTAAACCCAATAGAGAATCTTTGGAGGGAGCTCAAACTCTGTGTTTCTCAGCGACAGGCCAGAAACCTGACTGATCTAGAGAAGATCTGTGTGGAGGAGTGGGCCAAAATCCCTCCTGCAGTGTGTGCAAACCTGGTGAAAAACTACAGGAAACGTTTGACCTCTGTAATTGCAAACAAAGGCTACTGTACCAAATATTAACATTGATTTTCTCAGGTGTTCAAATACTTATTTGCAGCAGTATCATACAAATAAATAGATGACAATTATGTCGTCTAAATAAATAGATGACAAATAGATTACAAATAAAACGATGACAATTTCAGACCCCTCCATGATTTCTAAGTGGGAGAACTTGCAAAATAGCAGGGTGTTCAAATACTTATTTTCCTCACTGTATATTAATTGCATTTCTGTCAATAGATCCTCATAAATATTACACACGGCACCTTTAACAAATACTTAACAAACATACTCTCAGCCTTCCAAGGACTTCTCAATGTAAAAAAATAAAATAAAATAAATTTGAAGCTTTGATTTATAAACATAATTAAATCACATTATACTCAATATTATCTGTTAATAATATAATATCATTTTTAATACAATATAAACTACTGATCTGTTAATATAATCAAGTTATAAAACAGAAGAACTACACTTATATATTTTGAATAGAAGATTTATTTGTTTTTATTTATTAATATTTTTAAAATTCATATACATTTTATAAGAATATTATCATAAAGAATATTATGACACTTTTACTGTATTTTAGAATGACATGAATAGATAACAACAATTTTTCTTTTTGGGTGAACTATTTCTTTAAACTAATATCTACAGATTTGAGATTGACTCACCTAGAGCGATTCATCACAACATCCTCCACACTTCCCTCTCTTTTCTCTCTTCATCCCTGTATCCTAGGCAACCGAGACTTAATTAACCTCAATTTGAATCAGAACCAAAAAACCCTATCATAATAATACTGTGTGTGTGTGTGTTAATTTGTTAAGCAAACCTGCTGACATCTGAGAAGTGTAGGCGTGTTTGTCTTAAATCATTTCACACAGGCCTCAGTCTACTGATGCCATAGACATGTTTGTCAACTGCTTGTTCAAGTGCATGTGTCTAGGAACCCATCTGTCCCTGTCTCTCTCTCTCTGCAGTGTGTGTGCAGATGGTAGCTGGTAACCTTTCCCCCGATGCGGAGAGCCACAGTCAGATTTACAGCCCCCCTCAGTCAGTAGCCTCAGTCATAAAACCCAATCAGCATCTCTGGAGACTGCTTACAGTTCATAGACTCACACCCGCCCTGCAGCATAATACCACACACACACACGCACGCACGCACGCGCGCACGCACGCACGCACGCACACACACACACACACACACACAGTATGAGATGAGCAGTAACTCACAGAGCCAGAAGAATACTGCACATATTACACAAAGCCTTTTTGGTCTTTCTTCATTTTCCACACAAAACACCTACTGGATAAGTAACATGTAGCTTGAGATGTGATAAAGCTGAATTATTTTCATGTAATTAAAACAAAGAACGAAGAATAAAAAAGTGAACTCTGACATACAAAGTGAACATAATTACATAGGCAAAATTTCAATGAAATAAGAAAAATATAATTCAAGATTTCATATTCTCATCAACTACAATATGAAAAAAAAACATTCACACCAGAGTTAAAGGGTACATAACATACACAGTTTCTGCCAGTCTCATGTCTTGAGTACCTATATAGTAGTATTGCATCCTTCATTTGTCTGAAGAGTCATATATATAAAAGACAGATACGCTGTGCAGATTCTTCAGAGTCACAAGCACACACACACACACACACACACACACACACACACACACACACACACACACACACGCACGCACGCACGCACGCACGCACGCACGCACGCACACACACACATTCACACACACCATACATCATGGCATTATCCTTGGATAACTTTTGTTTCACTATACGTTTGTGTTGTTTACATTACATGCATCCACTGTTTCCTTAACGCTGGGTTATATTTGGGTTACCTTTCCCTCACAACCAAAAACACACTTCTTTAGTGACAGTGTTGATTTTGTGATCTAAAAACAAAATGACAGCGCTGCCTACGGCTTCTGTAACCCGAATGAAGCTCGCTGATGGGTGTGCTCTTGCTCTCACTCTGGTTGATGTGCGCACGCACGCCATAGACTGTAAAAAAATATGGATGTAGTGTCCGTGACGTCACCCATAGGATTCTGAAGAAGCATAGTAGGACAAGCTGGCCGTGGCCATCTTGGCAGCGCGTCATCGCACGTCATCACACGTTACTCCTGGATAACAGAAAATGGGCACAAAGGCGGGACGTGGGTGGAGCTGAGGTGACGCGATGACTAACAGACAGCAGATAAATGGCTATCCACCTGTCACTCAAAGTGGCCACGCCCTTAATTATGCAGAACTTTAAGGCTTTATGTAATGTAAACGAATGAGTTATAAACAAATTCACCCCCTCACAGTTGTCATGAAGGGCAAAATTAGACCAAAACCACAATTTGTACCAGGCTGTAAACATGTTTTTTTTCTGCTGTAATGTTGGGCATTTTAACATACCCTCATTCAGGAGAAGTGCCCATACAAGGAATCCCGCACTTTATGATGTCATACAGGGCCATACTAAAAAAAAACTGAAGGCATTAGACCCCCCCCACCCTTTAAACAAATACCCCCAAAACTGGTAACATATGAACAAAATGTAACAATTTGAAGTTTTCATTAATATTTATAAACATTATTAAATCGCATAATGCTTAAAGGGATAGTTCACCCAAAAATGAAAATTTTCCCATGATTTACTCACCCTCAAGTCATCCTAGGTGTATATGACATTCTTCTTTCAGACGAATACAGTTGTATAACTCTGATTCTGAGTCATATACACCTAGGATGGCTTGAGGGTGAGTAAATCATGGGCTAATTTTAATGTTTGGGTGAACTACCCCTTTAATATCATCTATTAATTTGCATTCATATACTTAAGCATGAAATGACATGCAACTTTGGTTTATATAATATAATATTAAAGCAATAAGCCCTGTGAAGCCGTGGTTTACAGTGAATTTAGGACAGTAAGGCCCGGTTTCACAAACAGGGCTTAGACTAAGCTAGGATTAGTGCTTAGTTCAATTAGGGCATTTGAGTAGCTATTGTTAACATACCTTAGAAAAAAACATTACTGGTGTGAATGTTGAGTCAAAACAATGGCAATGATATATTTTAAGTTTTGTCAGTGCAAGTTGCTTTCAGTTAAAACGGCTCAAACATGCATTTTAGTCTAGGACTAGCTTAAGCCTTGTCTGTGAAACCAGGGGTAAAAGGGCTGATGTTAGTCCTCACCTTATATAATGATTTACAAAAGACTCTCAGGAAGTCATGAAGTGTCATATTTTGTCTATACTATTGCTAATGTTGTTCTGTATAATCTCCTGGTGTTTCAGGTGTTTGTTTGGACTGTCAGGACAACACTCAGGGCCACAACTGTGAGGAGTGTCTGCCCAACTTTTACCGGCGTCACGGCGAAGGGTCTGCGGACGCCTGTCTGCCTTGTCCCTGCTCCTCTGAGACCTCCAGCGGCAGCTGCCATCTCGGTGGGTCTGCATCTCTGTGATATGTTGACAGGGTTAGGGCAGCTTCTGGCTAGGAATGATTTAGGAGGGCAGAAAAATAGAAGGCATAGAACATTTGATTTCAATTTCAATTTCAATCATTTTAATATATATATTGAAATGTAGCTGTATAAAATGTATATTTTAATAATTGTAATAATATTACAGTTTTTTATCAAATAGATGTAGCCTTTGTGAGCATAAGAGACTTATTTCAAAAGCATTAAAAATCCTAATTATTCCAAATTTTGACCAGACGTGTGTCTAAAAAAAACAAAACAAGTGGGGTTAATTCAGAGATTCAGAGATCATGTTGCCTTTAAGGTCAAGCCCTCAAGTTTGATTGGGGCAAAAAATACAGTATCTCCAGTCAAAATTCGATAGTTCATTATATAAGCAACCTGACGGTTTTTACCTGGAGGTTTATTGCATTAGGATGATTGAGTCAGTGAGCAGGTGGGAGTTGTTAATTCCTTGATGGATTGATACGCAACCTTGGTTTAAATCTTGGTTACAAGTGAAAATGTTATGGTACCAAAGGAGCCAATCAAAGAATTTGTGTCCATCTCAGCTTCTCTTCCACTGGATGCAATTGCACAGCAACAGCCGTGGTCATGCGGCTTTGGGTTGTCACTTTACATTTACGGTCAGTGGAGCCTGAGGAGGAAAGTCAACAAGCGAGTGTGAGGAAGAGAGAGAGAGAGGGCACTGAAAGTTCAGAACTCTTATATAAGTGTACTCAATATTATTTATATATTTACAGGTCAAATATATAGGGCATAATGTACAGTCTGCCAGTCATTATATTTATACTGATAATAATGGTCGGACTGTACATTAAGCCTCTTATAACATGGCTACTTAACAAACAAATAAATATGTGGGCATGGAATATTAATTTTGAGTTTAATGATTTTATGTAGAAGAGAGAGGGAAAATGAAAGGGAGGTTAAAATGAGGGAGATGAAGCAGAACAGCAGTGATTATCAATGTGTCAACAGGCCCACATCTGCGCCTCTCACCTTCCACGACTAAAGGAGTTTCATCTTAAGTCGGAATTTTGTGGATTGGTTAAAGATCTGTGCTGATGACTGAAAATGTGTAGGTTCAAATCCTGCAATTGCTCTTGATTAAAAATGCTTAACCCCAGGTTGCTCCAAGGGAAGTGCTCCCTTTTTTGGGGGAAATTTCCCTGGAACTGCAATATTACTACCTGCTTGTTTATTTCGAGGCTTTGCTGATTTTTTTAAAAATATGTATTTACTGATTTTTAAAAGAAAAAGTATTTTAAATATGGAAAAAAAATCCCACCAACCACTTAGTTGAATTAGACTTAAAGACCCCCGTGAAATCAAAATCAAAAATAGTTTTATAGACCCCCTGGGGGGCACAAGGGTCATAGGGGGGCCACGGAAAAGTTCAGAGAAAAATAGTACACAAATGTAAATAAAATAATGTAATAAATAATTCAATAATTTAAATATTTTTTTTATAAAATAATTAATATAATATTTGTGAATAAAATAATATAGTATTTATAAGAAATAAATAACTTAAAATGACAATATAAAATAATACAAAATAATAAAATAAGATAAAATGCAGAATGTAGAACTTTGGTTTAATTTTGGACAGGTTGGAAAAATTAGATTAATTACAATTTGTATTAGATGGATGGATGGATGAGATCCCCATGAAGAAGCTTATAAATCATACAGAATGAGGTTTTTTTTGAAAATGCTGAAAGTTTTGTGGGATGGGTATGTTTAGGATAAAATATACAGTTTGTACAGTATAAAAACCATTAAGTCTACGAGAGTCCCCACAAATATAGTGAACCAGTCATGTGTGTGTGTGCATTTTGTATACTAGTTAGTTTCCATGGTGACGTTAAAGGTGGTCTGGTAAACCCTCATGTGTTGGCATCACACTGGAGCATGAGGCTGGCACAGACACGGCCGAGGAGTTCTCATCTCAGGAATGGGAGGAGTGCCGAAACAAATTCCTCCTCCTTCTGGCCTCTTCCGTCTGTCACAGCCCAGCAGTGTGTCTGCATCTCTCTGATTTGCCCGTGACAGATTTGTGTATGTCGCAGACTGTGGCAGTAAGGCCAGTCAGGCCAGGGGTGTGGGGAGAGATCTGGTTCAGGGAGGGGGTTGCCCTGGCAACAGCAGCCATTGAGAAAACAGATCAGTGGTGTCATGAAACTGCAGAGAAGCTTGCATTACTGCATGCCTGTGTGGAAGATTTGACATTTATTCCAAACATAATTTTATAGATATGAAACCTGGTAGCAGGCAGTTGTAGGTCAGACAATGAGTGTGAGTGTCAGGCAGGTCAGGATGTTAATCCAGTGCAGTCATTCACACATCCTGCTAAGTGTGTTTTTCTTTCCTATCATAAATATTTCAGAGCCGACACCAGCTAAGGTCTGTGTGTGTGTGTGTGTGTGTGTGAGAGAGAGAGAGAGTGTGTCTGGGGTCCTGGTAAACCCTACGTTGTGGGGACCAAAAATATCTCTGAAAATATAAAAATGCAGAGTTTTTTATGAGGATTGTATTTAGGGGTAGGTTTTGGGTTAGGGCATACATTATACAGTTTGTACACTATAAAAACATGTAAAATCAACAGTGTCTGTATTCATGTTTGTCTATCCCAGTGGGGACTTCAACCTGAATGCACACAGACTCATGGGCTCTCGCACCCTGAGGACATAAATTGAGGTCCTCATGAGGAAATAATAAATAATACGTTTTTTAGAAAATGTAAAATGTTTTGTGTGATGGGTATGTTTAGGGGTAGGGTTAGTGGGGATAGAATATACATTTTGTACAGTATAAAAACCATTACGTCTACGAAGAGTCCCCACAAAGATAGCGTGCACAGTCTAAGGAAGTTATAATCTTGGCTCCTCCATATGCCACTTACAAAGCTTTGTTTAAATTAGTAAATTGAAATATATTCTCAATTACTGCTTCATTTTTATACCCTGCACTTCTGTAGAATATGATTTCAGACTTTAAATTTGGTGCTCTGGCTCCACCTTGTGATTGGATTTGGAACTATAAGTGGCCCCAAAAAGTATTTTACACTCAAGTTTCCCTTAAAATTGTCTGAATTCAAAGGCTTGAATAATAGTAATAATAAATTATTATTATTATTATTAATAAACAAGCCAGTAGAGCTTTTCTCAGAACTATCTTCACTTTTCAGGGCCGTCTATTTGGCTTTTAAAAAAATATAATTTCATCAACAATTAAATTAATTAAAACAGTGCTGTTGACAAAAATATGTCAAAAATACAGCAAGATTAACAATACACTAAAATTGTTACAGTTACAGCTGAAACATTGTACAACTGAAATTGTCAGCTAAAATGTTATTTTCGTTAACTAAAATTTGTGTTAATAAATATGATATGACAAAATATAATAAAATAAAAAAATAAAATAAAAAATGACTAAAACAAAACAAACAGGCAAAAAGCTTGACACAGGTGTCTTAAAATATAAAATAAAATATAGTTTGATATAGCAGTGACACAGGAAAGTGACCAGAAGACATTTATACCTTTTTAAGTGTGGCGCAACTGTCCAAATACTTTAGGGGTCCACTGTACATCAAAATGAGTCCAGCATTTGGAAAGAAACTTTGCTGTTAATGCTTCAAACAAAAAAAAAAGCTACAAATGCCTTATTTAATCTTTTAGTTGTTGATCAGGTCTGTTCAATCTCATTTACAGATTCCAGTGGACGACCTGTATGTGACGAATGTAAGCCTGGCTTCTCCGGCCCAACATGCGACGTGTGCACAGACGGTTTATTTAAATCGGCAGGCGCGTGCGTGCCCTGCGACTGTAATGGGAACGCGGACCCTCACTCCATGCCACAAATATGCCACCCCGAGACTGGCCACTGCCACCGCTGCATCAACCACACAGCAGGAGCACACTGTGAGATCTGCGCACGTGGATACATGGGGGACGTACGCTATCACAACTGCACCCTGAGAGGTACGACAAGTGTCTAAGAATTGTGAGAACATAGTTACAAACATGCCCAGACAATACTGATGGTGTTTCTGTCCTTTTAAAAAGAACAAGCAGTGCCGGTCCTCCCTATACGCAAAGTACGCAAGTAGTGTAGGGCACCCAAACCACCAGGGGGCCCCCCTTGCTCTCAAAAATGATGACCACGATTATGAAAACATGATGCCGCTTTCCATTCCTTTCCTTTAAGTGGTGTGCTGTCCCCATATGTAACATCCGAATCAGTCGAATCATGTAACGTCAAAGCGCATTGAGCTGCGAAAGAGACGCTGTTCAATAGGCAACAGGACAAGTACAGGCTACTTTGGGCTTCAGTCGTACACATAAACAGGCAAAAATATGTCAAAAATGTCCATCTTGGGAACTTTTTAACTTAAACACATTCAGCTATGTCTTCAGTGAACCTAAACAGCTGGGAAAGTAATCGAATTCTTGTCAGTGTATTAGGGCTCTGCATTTGGTCTAAAAGTGACAGCAGCCTAATAAACCCGCTGCTCTCTCTGTCAATTAATGGCAATGAAAGAACAGATGAAGGGGTTGGGGGTTTTGAGGATTTTATGAATACATGCACTGAAAGGCAATGTTTTACTTAGGGCTCCCAGAAGTATAGGACCGGCACTGAGAACAAGCATTCATTATTATCATTTGATGTCATAACCTCGCAAATTTTTGCCTGCAAAGCTTGCAAACATTGGTTCCAGGCAGACTGAAAAAAAAACCTGCTCTCAGATTCCATGAAATTGCATGTCAGCCTACCCACACAGAATGAAAAACTGTAGCAGCCTGCAGGTGCTTTGTGGTTTTATGAGCAATCAGGGTTTCCACAGGTCCTGGAAACATTTTAAGTTATTAACCATAGACAGTAAAAGAAATGGACACAGCGACCCCATAGACTTCAACGGAGGAAAGTGAAGTCAATTAGAAGCACTCACTTCCTGATGGATGAGCGTACTGTGCAGCCTCAGACTGAGCTTGACGACGTAGATGTGACGTGAGCAACCTGTCTGACAGTTGTAAGTCTTCTAGTAGTTGTGCAAAGTGGAATCTGAATCACGTTGTTGAAATATTTTGTCCCGTTGCTTTTGGCTCTCGATGGGCTTCTCCCCATACTTCTCCATTGACTTTATCAGACTTTATGCCTCCACGTCCCCCCGATTTCCTCATAGACAGTAAAAGATTGCCTGCGAGCTTCTCCTCCTGTCTATACGGTAATTTCTCTACTGCGCGACAGAGAGTCACGTGGTTATGATGTAATCGTTAGCCTATTTTTACAAAAACAGATTCTACCGAGCGATAGTGTAAGATACAAGATAATGGACTTGCTTGAAAGAAAAAAATGGCTGAATCTTGGTCAGTAGATGAGGTGCAGACATTCCTCTCGTTGATAACCGAGGAGCGGATCCAGCGAAAGCTGGGTGGGGCGACCCAGAATGAATACGTTTTTCAGTAGCCAACATTCACCCCGCCAATGTTTCAGGTGTAAGCTGGTATGTGGTTTCCAAGACTTGCCAAATCCCACAGTGTGGACAGTCTCAAAACCAGAACATCATGCAGGCTTCCAGGCAGTCCTGTGAAAACATTCCAGGAATGTCCCTTTCCATCCACAACACCTTGAAGGATGATGGAGTGCCAGCCTTTACGGTTGAAATAGTCACAATGATAGTCCTGTGGTGTTATGATGGGTGTGCAGCAATACACTGTGGGAGCCCCCACCTGTTCTCAATGTAGGCAGCCATTTCTTGAAACTTCTCCTGATCTGGAAAACAAATTTGTTCTGGTGCCAACAAAGTCTCTGCTATAGCACAGAACTCCTGAACACATCGACAAACAGTTGTTATGCTTGCTCCAAAAAGATGTCCAACACTTCTGTACTCAGAGCCGGTTGCAAGCTTCCACAGTGCGATGGCTACTCTCTTCTTTAGAGGTACACCAACACGGAAGTTTGTGTCCCGTCTTTCCATCGCTGGACGCACTTTGTTGCACAAGTAGGCAAACTTTTCTTCTGACGTTCTAAAGTTCTCCAGCCACTGAGTGTTTGTAAAACCGGGAACAATCACATCCCACCACTCAGAAGCTCGGTTAAATGTCCAAACAGATGGTCTGTGGCGGTGACTTTGCAAAATATGAAGGATCTGAAATACACAGAATACGCATTTTAAAATATTATATTGGCAGCCAAATTCATTATATGCTTTTGTGACAGTGATATAGTGATTGAGACCTTAAACAGAAATGCAAGGTTAGCTTAACCCTCATGCGCCGTTCCCATACTCTCTTGTTTTGTTTGTTTTTTGCAGTATTTTCTTTTGCTGCCATCAGCCTCCTTTGAAACTAAATTTTTCGTCGTGCAGTGAAAAACATCCACATGCCGATTGTCAAGAACACCATTCCTTCGATAGGCTCCATTGCTCCTGTGCTGCTTTCCAGTTTGTTTTTATTATGCCCTTCACTTGCTAACTTCCCTCCGTCTCGTTCACTCGGATGTGCGTCATTGCTTACGTTGTGTGAGTGCCCACTGCTGGCGGAACCTTGGCAATGGACTGAACTAGAACGTCCTAAGCCCTTGATCACTTGGAATCCACTATGGAGTTGATTTATTATAAATTTTTTTCCTTTACGAAATTGTTTAATGCAGCATTCTATATGTAGATAGGTGTGTTTGGGTTGTTTTAAATGTTTAAAAAAATTATTAAAATATCATACATTTGTTTGTGGTGGGGTAAATTAAACGCGATATGCGCAGACGTCACATTCGTGCTGCATTTTGGTATATGAAGCTGCCTGAAGTGTACATATGAAGTAGACAAAATTGAAGGAGCAAGGGCAAGGCTCTGTCCATATAACATTCCCCTGTGGGGAAGTGCTTAGGGAGGTTTGCAGTGTGTGTCTGAAAGTGGAGTGGAATGCAGCACTGGCTGCGTCCGAAACCTGGAAAATGCTGCCTTCGGAGGACACATTTCAAGGCAGGAAGGCACCAAGGCACGTCTGAATCTAATGTATACCTTCTGAGATGCCTTCATCTGATCGATTTTTGAAGGCGGCAAAGATGTATCCTTCATAACCTTTGATATCCCACAATCCTGTGCTTTCCATTCTGTAACAGTTGAGCTGGAAAAAAAAGATGGCGTCCGAAAGTTGCATCTGCTGGTCAGTTTGTGTGTACATGTATGTTTTTTACCAACATTTTCTACTTCTGATGTCATTTCTAGCGAGAAATTACTAATGTAGTAATTAAATATTTGTTTAGTTCTCACCAAAGCTCTCTCTATTTTGCTGTAGATCATTAAATGGTTACGCTGCCTAAGAAGTCTGTCCGAAATTAGTTTCGTGAGGTGCCTTCATGCACAAACGCTGCCTTACAAGCCATTGTCTGATAAGTCAGTGAGGCAACGAGTCACCTGCCTAGGTTTTCGGACACAGCCACTGTTTCGTGCATTTGTTTTCTTCGTCTTCTTCTGTATTTTAATGGCGGTTTGCAAACCAGCTTTGGTGCATTTCTGCCACCTACTGGAGTGGAGTGTGAAGCGTTGATGGACAAAAATTTAAATAACATGAAAAATATAATTTCTTCTAATCGAAAGTGTTTTCTTAAGATATTCTAATAAAGCAGTGGTCACTTTTGAATTATTGTTCCGCAAGTTCATTATTGTTAACCTTTTAATTCCTACAGCCTTAGCCTCTTCTATGAGCTGAGATCTCTCTTCATTAAAACCAGCACATTTTAAAAGAATGTTTGACTGTTTCTGGTAATCCACATTTGCTGCACAATCCTTTATTATGTTTACCTATTTTAAAAAGTGATTGATTCAAAGTTGTGTGAAATTACTGTAATCCCTTCTTTTTCCACAAACTTTTCTCACATTTCCTACTTCTTTATTTATTTTCAAAAAGCATCTTCTTCGGTTTTGTGTTGCATTTATGAAGATGATGCGGTAGTAGAGGCAGTGCAACTTCAACATAATCCCACCCACTTGAATCGATACTACTGCCGTGGAAAAGCAAACCGCCTAATTGCACCTAATTAGCCGAGTTATTATTTGCTTATGGAAACAGAGATGAATAAAGATGCATGAAGAAAGCAGTACATGCGTTTCTCATCACGTTTTGGGGGTGGGGGTGTTATGAAGTGTAGGCTAGGCACCCACCGTCAGAAACATAAATAGGTGGCGCCTATGTTACCAAGTCTATATTTAAATTTTTATAATTAAATATCAGACTTTCTACAGTACTGGTAGTACCAAGTACCTGGTCAATCTGGTACCGGCTGAAAGCGGCTGCTTTCAAACACTCTTATTCGTATTGTGCCAGTGGCCAATCATAGGTGTTTAAGTTAGTCAGAATACCACTCAAAACAACAGTTTTTTCAGTGCAAGCTCATTGTTCTGCACATTTGTGAATCCTTCCAGTCAATTGCACGGGTACACTCTAAAAAATGCTGGGTTAAAAATAACCCAAGTTGGATGTTTTAACCCAAAGGTTGGGTTAAATGTTTGCTTAAAACAACCCAATTGCTGGGTTTAAACAACCCAATCGCTGGGTTAGTCCATTTTCAACCCAACTTGGGTTATTTTTAACCCAGCATTTTTTAGAGTGTATATTTGTGGCAATAGCCAACAATACATGATTGTATGGGTCAAAATTATCTATTTTTCTTTTGTGCCAAAAATTAGGATATTAAGTAAAGATCATGTTCCATGAAGATATTTTGTAAATGTCCTACCATAAAAATATAAAATATGTTTAGTTTAATTTTCATGGACTCTTAGTTTGTTTTTCTTAAGTTACCTCTTCCCTTTCAGTCGGTCACGTTCGACATACGTCGGAACTGACCGACGAATTGGGATCTGTCTTCAGAGACCAATAGACTTCAAGTGTATAGAACGAGCCAATAAACATTGGCATGCGGTTCACGCACCGCCCGCAGCGCGGGTATAAAACACGGAAGTGAACAACGCATACCGCTTTTAACTTCGGAGCCAAGCGGTTTGCTGTATCAAGCTGTTTCTGTGAAGAGTGTTTAAACGAGTCTCGAGGAGGATCGCTCTCTTACCTGGGTGCTGGTGTGATGGCGCGAGTCAGTGAGTAGCCGCTGCAACATACACTTGTTCCTGTGTTGGTTGGCTGGGCATTCCGTTCATGAGTGCTCACACGCAGACTTGCATTCGGACTGCTGTGAGCCGTGGTCATCTCCCTGAGTGCTTCAGCACTTCTAAAAGAGCATTTCCTTCTAAAAAGAGCAACACGGTTTGACCCTGCATCTTTTTCAAGATGTCATTCAAACCGTGTGTTTCTGGATGCGGTTGTTTCCTGTCCTGTCCACGATCTCTCTCGCATATAAACATGTGAGATTGCGTTTGTGGGTGATCCGTGTTCTCTCAGGAGAACGTGGTCACGTCGGCACGTTGTTCATCTCCAGCCTTTCTCGTAAGGGCTTGAGTGTTCAGCTCGCCGTGTGCCGTCTGGCGCGGCTGACAGCGGGGGTTGCCACGGCAACTCAGCGCGTCACTCGTGCTCTGGTGCGCGGTGGAGACTGTGAAACCTCAAACGGGGTTGAGTCCCTTTGCTTATTCCCACGATCTAGTTCCTTTTCTGGTGCACCAGAAAAGGGCTACTTTGGCTAATAAGCCTTGGGGACCTGAGGATTACAGTGGGGCTTCCCCGCCGGGTAACCATTCCCCGTGGGCCCCCACTCCTCTATCGCATCACAAGCATGCTGAGACTTTGTTCGTGGGTGGTTCATGTTCCCTTATGAGAACATGACCACGTCGGCGTTGTTCACCGTGCCTCTTTCTTAGGGGCTTGAGTGTTCAGCGCGCCGTGTGCCGTCAAGTCGGACGGCCACGCTCATTGTTCCACATGCCTGCTGGTAGCTTACAGATGGGATTGCTGGTCCTTTTTTGAAAAAAGGGGGGACCTAGCATTTCATTTTGGGCTCTGGCGGAGGACAGATGTCAATTGATGCATCGGAGAGAGGGCTGTTATGCGCTGGAAATGATACTGCTGAGTTTCCCACTATAATAGTGTGTGCTCATGCTGAATCAGATTCAGAGTTGACAGCCATGCTTTCCTGGGTGGCTGCCTGGATGTGCATTGGAAAAACTTAGCAGTGTGGAACTATTTGGTGCCAAAATATGGAACACCAAAAGGGCCATAATCTGTATAAGTTTTTCGCTCTCTCACTACCCTCTGTCCTGCATGCACGAGGGTAGTCCCGACCCAGGGGTTATGCAGGAACTGCGTGCGGTGATGGACCTCGCTCTCCGGGTGACGGAAGTCACTGCACGCTCCCTGGGTCAGGCGATGTCCACACTAGTGGTCCAGGAAGCTGGGGCTAAACCTGGCAGTTCCGACATACGTCGAACGTGACCGACTGAAAGGGAACGTCTCGGTTACATATGTAACCCTCGTTCCCTGAAAGAGGGAACGGAGATGTACATCCCGTCGCCAGGTGCTATGCTTCAGCTGCAGGCCCGAGTCACATCTCGGCTCCTCAGTTGTAAATGCGGTATGCGTTGTTCACTTCCGTGTTTTATACCCGCGCTGCGGGGCGGTGCGTGAACCGCATGCCAATGTTTATTGGCTCGTTCTATACACTCGAAGTAGATTGGTCTCTGAAGACAGATCCCAATTCGTCGGTCAGTTCCGACGTACGTCTCCGTTCCGTCCTTCAGGGAACGAGGGTTACATATGTAACCGAGATGTTTCCTTTGTTCTAGTTTCCCGCCAGTCATTAGTTGTAATGGACATTCATTAACGAGCACACCTGTCTGTATTTAGTCACCATGTCTATTTAAGTTCCTCATTTTCTTTCAGTCATTGTCCGGTATTGTTTTGTTTGTTTCTTTAGATTTGGATTACCTGTATTTGCTTTGTTTAAATAAAGAATTGTTTTACTCTTTTACTTTGTTAATCAATGCCATTCTTCTTCCTTATCAGATTACACATGACAACAGCAGGCTTAGCTTTCAAATTCTGTAATTTTTGTCATGAAATTCAAACAAAAAATGCAGCTTTGACGTTCTTAAATGTGACCTTCGTACAATGTATCCCTGCTCCTTGGTATAATGACAATCTGCGCACTAGGAAGGCTGCTTGTCAAAATGGAGCGCAAATGGCATCTTACTAGTGTGAATGCTCATTGTTTAGCTTGGAAGGACCTTCTTGGTGACTATAGAGCATTAATTGAGAATGAAAGATCTTCTTATTTCTTTCAGACTATTGAAAACAAACAATCACGGAAATCCCAGACATTTGTTTCAAACTATAAATAACTGCTTAAAATTGATGCTGCCACCACCTTGCCTGTTTTTTCAACAACTATGTTATTCTTTTCTTCATTTCTTTAACTCTAAAATTGATATTCGTAAAACTAATTTCTGTTGCATCTGCTCCCACTGTTCCACTACTCTGTTCATCTGGGTTGACTGGTACTACAGAGCTGCCAACTTTTCAAAAAAGCTTAGAGTGAGATTTGGTGGGGCCAAGCAAAATTTTGCCGCGTACAATGCAAAAATTGCAACAACAAAAAATAAAATAGATAATAATATTATATATATATATATATATATATATATATATATATATATATATATAAATATATATATATATATATATATATATATATATACAAAATGCATCTATATGACGCGTTGTAGGCTATATCCTATAGACACACACACACACACACACACACACAATTTTAAAGGTCCCGTTCTTCGTGATCCCATTGTTCAAACTTTAGTTAGTGTGTAATGTTGCTGTTAGAGCATAAATAATACCTGTAAAATTATAAAGCTCAAAGTTCAATGCCAAGCGAGATATTTTATTTAACAGAAGTTCCCTTTCAAAGCCTACAGCGAACGGCCGGCTTGGACTACATCCTGGTACTTCCTTCATTAATGACGTCAGTAGAACAGTAGAACAGACTAACCTCCGACCACAAGAATACGCGAAAAAAGGGGGCGTGGTCTTGTTGCTGTCCCACGTGGAGAAGAGGACGTGTCGCGTGGAGAAAAGGAAGTGTTGCGTTTGAGTGTGTTTGTCGCCATGTCGTCGAGACGCTGTTATTTTCATCCCGGAGTCAAATCACCTTTGTTTGGTTTTCCCAGGGACGCTGTAGAGATCATTAAGCGCATATATCTCCCGTTAAGAGGCGTGACCTTTCCACGTGCGCTAAGCTGCTGTCGAATCACAACACAGGAACCGTGCCACGTTCGCTAAGCTGCGGTCAAATCACAACACGGGAAGCGCTGGCACAATCAGAACTCGTTACGTATTTCTGAAGGAGGGACTTCATAGAATAAAGGAACTCATCAGCCGTTTTTAGGACAGTGAAAACAGCGGTATACAGATAAGTAAATTGTGTTAAAAATACTGTTTTTTTTACACGCGAAACATGAACACATGTTATATTGCACACTGTAAACACAATCAAAGCTTCAAAAAAACACGAAGAACGGGACCTTTAAAGCACTAGGCCTAGAGGCAAGGTTTTGTCTAAATAGAACAAATTGATTATACATCAACCTACAGCATACTTTTACAGGGAAGAAAAAGGAAAAAAAACTGTCTGTCCTGTCTGTTGCTCTTCTGTCTGTTGTGGTTCTTTTTTTGCTGTGGCTGATCTAAAAAAAACAGTGTTGTAGTAAAAACGATACTCGGTTACTTAACGTAACTCTAGAAGAGGGAACGAGTATTGCGTAAGTTCCTTACGCTATGGGAAAGTATTCTTTCTTCGAGATTTCTGAAAAACCCAAAATTATCCTTAATTTTGTAACATTGTCAACGCAGTGCGGCAGCCTGGCAGACCATAGCAGGCTATTCCAGCGTGCTATACACAAGTTTTTGAGCCGTTTCCGCTCTACATCGTAAACTCCTCCCATCGATGCAATCCACTTCCGTTCTGGCGGGCTGGGTTTGTTTCGCTAGCTAGCTCCGTTGTGCCGACAAAGCACTGATATCGCAGTTACAAAGAGGATATAACGTTAAACAATTACAACATGAAGAAAAGTGGCTCGGGAACGACGTGTGTGGCAGTTGGTTGCAAAAACTCGAGAAAGCGCCTGAACGAGTGGTTAGACAGAGAGTGCTACGACCACAAACCAGCCACGAAGAGGCAATGTCCATGCGCTCCATTGTTTACATTGTTTCGCAAGCCTGATACTGACTCGGAATCAAGGATTATCAAGGATAATCAGAGTGCCTCATGAGGTTTAGAATCTTGCCTTGTGTCCCTGTCTACCAACACCCAGCCATGTTGTTCATTAAATACAGATAAACACAACAAATACTGCATGCATTGTATTTTTTTATATTATATATGAATATTTTCATAGTAATGTAATTGTGTGGGCTGCTTTTGTATTTTACTACTTAATACCTGTTAGGATTAAACACGCAATTTTCTTGTTGAAGCCATTTGTTTAGTTTCCTCGAAACAATTAATTCATCCAGTGTTATTTATGTACAGTATGAGCTTACTATGAATGATGAACTGTGTTAAAAGAAATTGTAGCACTCTAAGGAACATAAGGCCTATCATTCATGATCGTAGTTCAGTGCAATAATTAAATAATAATTAAACGAAATGAAATAACATCAAACTTTAATTTTCATTCAAACAGTACAGGCACACTGATATATTGCACAGCATAAAGAGATAATGTAATGTACCGGTAGTTTATTTTAGTTTTAAAATGCTAAGATATTTACACATTGACATTACACAACTGACTTTGTTGCTGTGCAGATATTGATATGCCTCGGAGGCTTTCAGATTGTCCATTGCTTTTCCATCTATTGCCATGGATTGCACGAAGTAGGAGCAAATCTTGCTGTACGTTATGCTGGGCCACGTCGTCATGTTATCCTCCCAGTTCTGCACTGAATTCGGGTGGGGGAGAGTAACGCCATCTCCAGTTAAAGTAGTAGAACTGTGTTCCCAAGCTAGCATCGTGATCGCTGTGTTTACACCGGCAGACGCTGCGCAAACCACTTCCGGCGGAAATGAAATGCATTTGTGTAGAGTAATGGTGCCGCCCACGATTTGGCGCGTTAAACTTGTGTATTGGCTGCTCTGCTGGCAACTGCAGCAGCCTATCGGTGAGCCCGCGTGACGTGACGACCAATGAGGGCGCTTCGCGCCCACCTGGCTTCATTTGCCTACAGGTGGGGCGTGGCCACGTGTATATAAGCAGGGCTCACGGGCTGCATATTCGGTTTTCGTAGTTCTGAAGCGTAAAAGCCCGCGGGGCGCACGGCAAGGAACGCAATACTCGTTCCCTCTTCTAGAGAGAACCGAGGTTACGTTAAGTAACCGAGTATCGTTCTCTTACGAGAGGTTCTCTCGTATTGCGTAAGTTCCTTACGCTACGGGAACATATTGTCAACGCCGTGCGCGCCTCGCGTACAGCATATGTATCCCAGGGAACCGGGGATCATAACACTGCTCGGGCAGGGTGGCCGGTAAGGAAAACGGGCCACCACATCTACAGACACTTCATTCGAACTGACGGGTGGTTACAACGGGTGGTTACAACACCCTGTCCCATGAATGAGGGAACGGCACCTGCCGGTCTCCTTCAAATTCACCACACCTTGTCTCATGAATGAGGGAACGGCAACGCCGGTCGCCTTCAAATTCACAATATTTTGTTATATGAGTGAGGTAACGGCACCGCCGGTCACCTTCAAACTCACAACAGCTCGTCTCGTAAATGAGGAAACGGCACCGCAGGTCTCCTTCAAATTCACATGAGCCTAGTACCGAACTTACTACCAGTATGTGAGCTATGTCTGCGCAGAATCACTGGGCAGGATCAACAGCCCTATTGAACTGATAACACTTTCGCCTGTAAGGCAGGAACTTCCAGATTGTAAAATCTCACGAACGTAGACGGGGAGGCCCAGCCTGCCGCCATACAGATATCGTGGATGGAAATCCCTCTGGCCCAAGCCCACGAAGAGGCCATGCCTCTGGTGGAGTGTGCTCTGACACCTAGCGGGCACTGCAGGTGTTTGGAAGCGTATGCAGTTGCAATCGCGTCCACTATCCACCTGGACAGGGTCTGTTTCGAGGAGGCGAGACCTTTAGTGCGCCCACCAAACGAAACAAATAGCTGCTCAGAACGCCTGAAGGCGGCGGAGCGTGTGACATAAACCCTCAATGCCCTGATAGGGCAGAGGATATTGCCACCGTCCCCCTCGTCGGATGCTGGCAGAGCCGAGAGGGAGATAATCTGCGCCCTGAAGGGAGTGCCAATCGCTTTGGGGACATAACCATGCCTCGGTCTGAGAATGACCTTAGAGTCATTAGGACCGAACTCCATACACGTCGGGCTCACTGAGAGCGCGTGTAGATCCCCCACGCGTTTCACTGAAGCCAGAGCTATCAGGAACGCGGTTTTTAGCGAAAGGAACCTTGGTTCCACAGTCTCGAGCGGTTCAAAAGGATGGGCCTTCAGGGCCTCTAGGACCAAGGCCAGATCCCATATAGGAACCGATGGGGGCCGCGGGGGATTCATCCGTCTGGCTCCTCTGAGGAAACGGATGATGAGCTCGTTCCTTCCTAGCGTGCTACCTAGCGTCGTCTGAGCGAACGTTGCTATAGCCGCCACATACACTTTGAGCGTGGAAGGGGACCTGCCCAGTTCCAAAAGCTCTTGGAGGAAGGAGAGCACCCGCTGGACCCCACATTGCTGTGGGTCCAATCCCTTGGAAACACACCACTCAGTGAACACCGACCACTTAGAACTATATAACCGCCTCGTCGAGGGGGCTCTAGAGTGTGAAATCGTGTTCATAACCCCTTCGGGCAGGTCAACGGGTATCCGTTGGTCACCCATACATGCAGAGACCAACGCTCTGGATGGGGATGCCAAACTGACCCTCCTGCTTGAGAGAGGAGGTCTGCTCTCAGCGGAACTGGCCAGGGGGGGTGAGTGCGACAGCTTCACCAGCTCTGGGTACCAAATCTGGTTCTCCCAGCGCGGCGCTATAAGGAGCACCAGGCGGCGCGTCTCCCTGATTTTCGCTATGACCTGGGGCAATAGGGAAATCGGCGGGAAAGCATACAGCGGGAGGCTGGGCCAAGGTTGGGACAGCGCATCCTCACTTTTGGACAGAAACCTCGGGCAGCGGGCGTTCTCTTTTGTTGCAAAGAGGTCGAGCTCCGCTCTGCCGAATAGGCGCCATACCAGCTGGACTGTCTGAGGGTGCAGGGACCATTCTCCTGGGAGAATGAGGCCCCTGGACAGCTTGTCCGGGCCCACATTGAGGTGGCCCGGTACGTGCGCAGCTCTCAGCGAGCGCAGCGAGCTGTGTGCCCACACGAGCAGGCGTTCTGTCAGATTGCCCAGACACCTGGACCTGACACCGCCCTGCCGGTTCACATAGGGCACCACTGTGGTATTGTCCGACCGGACCAACACGTGGTGTCCTCGTATAAGCGGGAGAAACTGCTTGAGCGCGTTCTCTACCGCTATCATCTCCAAACAGTTTATGTGTAGGAGCTTTTCCCCGCTCGACCAGAGGCCCGAGGCCGATCTGCCCTCGAAAACGGCGCCCCAACCCGTGGTGGAGGCGTCCGTCGAGATGACCTTGCGGTGTGAGATGGCTCCCATCGTCAGTCGGCTACTAACCAGGGCTCTAGGGCTGAAACGCAGCCCTGAGTCACTCTGATCCTGAAGCCTCCGGACGCCCAGGCTCTGTGAGGCACTCGGGCGTTTAACCAGCATTGCAGCGGGCGCATGCGCATTAAGCCCAGCTGGAGCACAGCTGCAGCTGAGGCCATACGTCCCAGCATCCTCTGAAAGAGCTTGAGAGGTGCGATTTTGCCCGGCCGGAAGTACGCAGCCATGCGCCGAACTTGGCACGCGCGTTGGGGTGACAGGCGGGCTGACATTGCCACGGTGTCCAGATTCAAACCCAGAAATGAGGTTGATTGCGTGGGCACTAATGAGCTCTTGGTCCAATTGACCGTGAGCCCCAGGCTGTCCAGATGGCTGAGCAGCATTGCCCTGTGGGCGAGGAGCTCGGCCTCTGACTGCGCCAGGATGAGCCAATCGTCCAGATAGTTCAACACTCGCATCCCTCGACTTCTCAGGGGAGCGAGGGCCGCGTCCATGCACTTCGTAAATGTACGGGGTGCTAGTGACAGGCCGAACGGAAGGACGGTGTATTGATAAGCCTGGCCGTCGAAGGCGAATCGTAAGAATGGCCTGTGACGCGGCGTTATCTTGATTTGAAAATATGCGTCTTTCAAATCTAGGGAGATTAGCCAGTCTCTCGGGCGAATATGCGCGAGGATCTGCTTGGTCGTGAGCATCTTGAACGATCTTCTCATAAGAGCTTTGTTCAGACGCCTCAGATCCAGAATCGGTCTGAACGACCCCTTCCCTTTTTGGCACGAGAAAATACCGGCTGTAAAGCCTGACTCGCTCATAGAATGGGGAACCGGTTCTATAGCCCCTTCGCACAGCAGTGTGGCTATCTCCGCTCGAAGTAGATGTGCTACTTCCTCGCTCACTCTCGTCTCCGTACGCGCACAGAAGCGCGGAGGGCGGCGAGCGAACTGCAGAATGTAGCCGTGCTTCACTGTTCTCAGCACCCATTCTGATACACCTGGAATGGCTTCCCACGCTCTCGCGTGTGCCACACGGGATAGAACGGCCTCCGGGCTCGAAACGCCGCGCTTCGCGGGTTCGACGGCCTGTATAGGAGGGGCGGGCGCAGTGCGCACGCTCTCTGTGCTGTGGGCCAGCCGATCGCTCGCGATGGCTGGCCGCCCTACACACTGTATCTCTGCCGCTTCGAGCGGGGAGTGGCTTGTGTGTGGACCTACACTCGTCGTTCCGGCCACCTTGGGCGGAGAACAAATGGTGTGTGGCGCGGCGCATGGCGCCGGGGGCAGAATGTTCGCGAAAATGTGTGAGCGCGTTTGAGCGGGCACAACTCTTACGCGTGGAACATGACCGGTTAAGAGTGGCTGTGTGACAGCGCGTGTGGTGATTAGGCGTGGGCGCAAATAAGTGGACACGTGACCTAACTCTAGCACTCGAGCGGCCGGTGGCAGCTTTATGTGAGTGAGAGACACGGGATTTGTGGTGCTTGGGTGCAGGGGTGAACACAAAAGTGGGCACGTTTACTGCATTTGAAAACACATACGGCGTGAGCCGTGCAACCAGAAAAAAGGCAACTTCGTGATTTCTCTGGTTCGTCGTAAAAACGGCGGTTGTAGACAGGCGAGAGGGCAGTTTTGCCGGCTCGTTTGCTGCGTGAGAGCCATCTGCAGCAGCCACAGGAGTGGGGGCTGACAGGAAGAAGAGTTTTGACGGTGGTCCGGCCACGGCGGGACTTAACCGTCGCTTCCCCCCTCTGCTAGGAGGACTTTGGAGGGGCTACAGTTGGAAACAGGCGAGAGGGCGAGTTCGCCGGCTCGTAGGCTGCGTGGAAAACATCTGCAGTAGCCACAGGAGTGGGGACTGACAGGAAAAACAGAGTTTTAATGGTGGTCCGGCCGCAGCGGGACTTAACCGTCTTTTCTCTCCTTATGTATAGACGTCCAAAAATACTCGAGCACCACGTGGTGCGAGTTAGCTTTCTGTATGTAAGAAAAGCTGGCCGCGAGCCCGGGGAAGCGGACAGTAAAACATTTTTATCTGCCGCGAGAGCTGGGCTCGAACTCGGGTCTCCGGCATTTCAGCCGCTGATTTTGCCACTGTGCTACCGGGAGGGACACAATAGCGTTCAGTTAGCGCGAGCATACAGCAGTACGTCCTCGTGCTTGTTGGCAGTCGTGCGTGCATAAAAGACAGGCTCGTTACTGCAATAGTAATATTTCCAGCCGCCTGAACTGGAGAGGGGGCTGAGAAATGCTAGAGAATGGCGGTTCGTCCGGCCACAGCGGGACGAAAACACCCTCTGTTAATTTCCCGGTGAGTGCGGCGCGCGTGCTCGTGACCGTGCGCACTCTCATTCCTTGTGAACGGCGCAATCTGCGCGGTCCAACAGGGGGGAGTGCGGGTTCGTTGGAGAGCATATGTCAGCGTCATGTCTCATGACGGCGTATGTTTGCTGGCGTGCGTGTCTTAACAGGCTCGTGTACAGCAATATGAACAATTCCAGTCGCCTGAACTCATGAGGGGACTGAGAAATGTGCGCGAGGGTGGAACAGCTCTCTTGTAACGTAAAGAGAGCTGCAGGACCGTGCGTTTCTGCCATCCCTTGTATATAAGCGGCGCATCAGCGCGGCATGAACAGAGGGGGGAGGAGGCTCGCTCCGAGACCGTTAATTTCTACCATCCCTTGCAAGCGGCGCGGTGGCGCGGCTTGAACAGAGGGGGAGGAGGCTCGCTCCGAGACCGTTCATTCCTACCATCCCTTGTAAGCGGCGCGGCTTGAACAGAGGGGGAGGAGGCTCGCTCCGAGACCGTTCATTTCAACTATCCCTTGTAAGCGGCGCGGTGGCGCGGCTTGAATAGAGGGGGAGAAGGCTCGCTCCGAGACCGTTCATTCCTACCATCCCTTGTAAGCGGCGCGGCTTGAACAGAGGGGGAGGAGGCTCGCTCCGAGACCGTTCATTTCAACCATCCCTTGTAAGCGGCGCGGTGGCGCGGCTTGAACAGAGGGGGGGAACAGCGGAGTGATGTCGTCATAAAACTGCTCGAGTCGAGCCCGCAGGGTCGACATAGAGAGTTCCTCACACTCGGGGCATTCGCCCGCGAGGAGTGCGGCGGCGGCGTGGTCACGGCCCAGACAGAGAGCGCAGACACATGGCGGTCTCTGGTGCTGAGCTGCACGTGGCACGAGCCGCAGGTGGAACGAGGCGTTTTGATAAAAACGCTCGTGCTCTTTTATGAAACGTGTGACGCAACGGCGAGAATACGTGCAATGAAAGGATATAATGCTGCCGGATAGCAGAGCAGGCACGGATGGCTGAAGGTGGCGCGATGCTGCCGGCTTCTCCAGGCGCTGTCCTCTGCTTGCTCGTCTGCACGATCACGGCGGCGGGTTCCAGATCCAGCGATGCGAAGGGCTTCGCTGAAGAAAAGAAAATCGAATATGCAGCCCGTGAGCCCTGCTTATATACACGTGGCCACGCCCCACCTGTAGGCAAATGAAGCCAGGTGGGCGCGAAGCGCCCTCATTGGTCGTCACGTCACGCGGGCTCACCGATAGGCTGCTGCAGTTGCCAGCAGAGCAGCCAATAGCACGCTGGAATAGCCTGCTATGGTCTGCCAGGCTGCCGCACTGCGTTGACAATGTTACAAAATTAAGGATAATTTTGGGTTTTTCAGAAATCTCGAAGAAAGAATACTTTCCCGTAGCGTAAGGAACTTACGCAATACGAGAGAACCTCTCGTAAGAGAACTACTTTGAGTAGTTAAGTTACATTCAAGCTACCCTTTTGAAAAAGTAGCTACACTACAAATTACTATCAAAAAGGAGCTGGCTACACTTTTTTCTGTTTCTTTTTTTTTTTTTACAATGAGATTGTTACAAATAACTGAATAATTGTTAATGAAGAATGTTATAATATTTGGGGTTTTAAGCTTCATAGTGCAATGTAATTATGATTTCAAAGAGTATAGGGTGAATTCAGGGTTATTGGGACACTTTTCCCCAGTCATTTATATGTAAAAAAAAACTGTCAGAATCATTACACACAATACTCAGATATAGCCTATATCTCAAACTGGCTGCCAAAGTGCAAAATGGCTACACAATTAACATCAGTGCAAGAACAAAATGTGTGCAAATCAACTTTGCGATGCTGTTTGCGAACGCTCGTTGGAACTATGGTTTCGGGAAGCACGACTCGTTGAACTCTGCTTATAATGACGGAACTTGTGACCATACTTTGCGAACAACGCTTTCGGGAAACGCACCCCTGAGCGTCACAGAGCTCCGCTTCGCTCATTACAGGCTCGTTCTCGTCAGAACTCAAAACGGAATGTAGCTTTAGGTCGCGCAACAACACCGTATTTATTTGCCCATTTATCTTGAACCCCCTCACCGAGAGCATAACTAATCGATCAACATGATCGGCTCTACATGTAGATCTATAGATAAACTCATCTTTCAGGCATTTGACTGACAGGGTTGACACTTCAGCGTGAGAAATCGGGTGTGTGGCGTGTGAGCGTGTGAAACCAATCAAATGCGTGTGTCTCATGGCCAATGCGTGAGAGTTGGCAGCTCTGCTAGTACTGTCACTAATTTCCCACATCTTGATTCTGATGCTCTGAAAAGGGAGGTATCTAGCATTAAGTCTACCACTTGCTTGCTTGATCCTATTCTCACAAGCTGTTGGCTTCTACCTCTGGTGTGATTTCCGTTCTCATCCTTCTTGATTTAATAGCAGCTTTTGATACTATTGATCATAGTCTATTACTCATCCGCCTTGAACACGATTTTGTTGTGTCGTGGTTAGCTTTTAAGTGGTTTAAATTCTATTTCACTGACCGTTCTCAGTTTGTTTCCACTGGTGTTCCCTAGGGCTCAGTCTTGGGCTTTAATATTTGTCTGCCTCCACTTAGTCATTTCTTGCAATCGCTTGGCCTCCATTATCACTTCTATGCTGATTATACGCAGATTTATATACACTCAAAATCTGGTGAACACCATGATGTTTGTTTTCTCTCCGACTGTATTTCTGAGATAAAAACATGGATGAGTAATAATTTCCTCTGTCTGAACAGTTGTCAAACTGAAGTCATCATCAGACTTCAAAAGCTGATTCACTGTCTTTGACTATGGATGGGTCTGTCTTGGAGACTAAAAGTAAAGCGAGGAACCTTGGAGTTATTTTTGATACTTGTCTTTCATTTTATTCTTTTGTTCAGAGTACTGTTAAATCATACTTTTTCACCTCAGAAATATAGCAAGATTGCGTCCTATGCTAAATGGATTTTCTAAATCCACACTAAACAAACTGCAATATGTCCAGAACTTGGCTGGGTCTAGGATATGTAATCATATCACTCCAGTTTTGGAGTCTTTACACTGGCTCCCAGGCTGATTCAGAATGGATTTTAAAATTATAACGCTGACATATGAAGCATTTCATGGCTTGGCTTATTGCTTATTATGTGTACAGCGCTTTGAGAAGCTGCTTTTAAAGGCGATTTATAAAAGAAATTGTATTATTATTATGACAGATTGCTGTAACGCCTCAGTTCAGCGGCAGCATGGAGTGTCTTTTCTTCCACTTTAATACAAGTTATAGCACAAAAAAACATGCATAAACATCAAAAGGTAGGTTGAAAGATGCAGGACAACTTACCGAAATGTATCATGTTTCATGTAATCCCTCAATCAGTGTTTCATCTGTGGAAAGAATTCAATAAAACAGCTTTTGAACAATATGGACCTTATCATATACCCGGCGCAATGCGACGGCAGGCACGTGTTTTTTGTTAGTTTCAGCCCGACGCAGTTATCATTTTCACATCCAGCGCCACGTTGTTTAAATAGCAAATGCATTCGTGCCCATCTGTTCGCCCATGGGCATGCTGGTCTGAAGATGATATTTAAAGAGCACGTTAGTAATATGCGCATATAGACAGGTGCACAACGCATGTACACTCTGCTTATTACACACTGGGATGCGCAGCAGCACACAAACATTTTTAAATATTAAAATAAAAGGATTCCTCTCTGGAGAAACGTTCAGTCTTTCCACTAGCAAATTCTGCCGTGTAAATAGCAAATCCACCATGGTGCAAGCGTAACTGGCTTTTAAAGGGAATGAGATGAGACTCTGATTGGTTTATTGCACATTACACCCAAAATACACCCATGGCTCATTAAGAGACTAGGAACAACCCTTTTGGACCATGTGCCTGGCGTGACGACCATTTTCCCGTCGTTAAACTAGCAAAAGTGGATTTGGACAAGCCCCAAGTTCACCTGCGCAATGCACAACAGACCATGCCCTTATATCATTAAAATATGGTCCTATGTCACTTATGGAAACGTTGCATTTACCTCAGAAAAGTTATCCAACGTTCACAGTTCATTAGTTAGCTATAAAAACAACAGGAGCTTATTTATTGTTAATTTTATACGTATGCTTAAATACATTTTAGTTTATGAAACCTCCCTTATGTTCAACAGTTGTATACAAACATTTCAGTTTTATTTGAGTGTAATTATTATATCTGAAAATAAATAGCAGTTACAACTCATTTTAACGGGTTAACCTCTGATATTATAGCAGAGTACCTGTAAGATCCTGACCTGAGGTCCCCCCCCCTCCTAACCACCAGAGGGAGCCCTCTCCTTTATTCTGAACTCTATCCTCTGTTCCTGTCACTGAATGTATGATGTCAAATGTATGTCAAATTACAACAACCTTAGTAGGACAGTTGCAGAATTATATCAAAGCACAAGAAAATGAAAGAAAATTAAACAAACTGTAATACTATACAACAAATAAAAAGCAGTTAATAACTGGGAATAATTCATAGTTAATAATAAAAAATAAAAATGGGACAAATGTGATATTTTGTTGAGGTTGAAACTATTACAATATAAATATCTCTAATGTTCAAGAATCCTGGCGTGCAAGCTAAATCCAGCGGTGTAGTCATCATTAATTGACGACGCTTTGAATTGACGCACTTGATTCATTTCCTCCATCCCCATTCCTCCGTCTTTTCCTAGCTTCCTCCCCTCGCATCTTGAAGGGGTGGAGATAAGACGCGAGGAAAGGAAGCTAGGAATCGAAATGAGGATGCACAAATAAGAATTGAGAAGCACCCCCTTTGTTGACTGCAAGGTCTGCAATTCTGAGCATTTCCCCATTTTTATGTCTTGCCTTGATTTTGGATTATCTGTCTTTTACCGTTACTTGGATTTGGTTGCCTGATTGGACTGTTGCTGGACTTTGCTACATGGCTTACCACTTGATTTACCCTGTTGCAACAAATCAATTTCTGCAGATGGATCCCTCTGCTCTCCCCGAGTCCAAATGTACCAAATGAGAGGGTTATGTATAGTTTACAGCATTATATGGGAGAGATTTTTTTTTTCTTTAAGAAAATCAAGCTACCAATATTGTCAGACATCATTCTGAATAATCGGTATCGCAGGAGAGATTTAGTAATGGTGCATCTAATATCAAGTGGTCAATGAATGGACTGTGAGAGCTCTTTTTTTAATCAGTAACTCACAATGGTGTCATATCAATGGTATGTGAGGGAATTTGTTGCTGAATTGGTTGCTGGGATATCAGCAACCACTGCGTCATGAAAGCGAATGCAAGCTTTGATGTAGTCTGGATAATTTTTAATGATTTTATTACACTGTTCGCACTTTCACCTGAGGATAAGGTTGAGGACAGTTGTTTATGGTTAGTGTAGACTTCCTGTATAGGCACTGTATACCTTTGACAACGCCTTATTTTATGTATTATGGTGTCTAACATACAGTTAAATGTATGTATTTGTATTATTATGTTTAACTTTTTTTGACAATCATTTTAAGTTATATGCTGTGTCCACACATATCAATAAAGTGTTAAAGGGGTCATGAACTGCATTTTGAAAAAAAAAAATATATATATATCTGAGGTCCACATACCAAGATTTTTACATAACAAACTTAATTTAGAAGTAATAAGCTATTTTCTATCCTGTTTTTGACCCTCTCTTTCAAACACCATGCAAGACTTGGAAGTAAACGCCCACTGCTATGATTGGGTAACAGTTTTGCCTATTAAAATCAATTTCAACATCCCTGCCATTACACGTGTGGAATTGTTTTGAAAACTCCAGACGTCGAAAAATAACTTGTTACATAGTTCAAAACATTTGCTAACAATGTGAAACATTTATGCGTATTACATATGCTTTATAAGTCTTGTTTGTATAAGTCTTACCACAGTTATAATTGACATAGGATGACTTACTGTGTTTCATGTATCATGAATCATGAATGAATGTACCAATGTTTGTTGCACTGTCGTTCGGCTATTCATCATTCATCCTTTTCGATAAAGTGAAAACATATACACTGTCATTTGCAGTGTCGTGTTTTAAAGTGCCCCTATTATGCTATTTTAAAGTTTCCTAGTTATGGACATGCATCAAAGGTAAAAAAACAGTACATTGTACATTGTGTGATTCTCAAACGACTCGATGGATGAATCAGTCTCTCTAGTCTAAATCCATCATTTCCCATGAGCCTACTCTGCTCTGATTGGTCAGATGGCCCAGTCTGTTGTGATTGCTCTACCGCATACAGCTCATATGTCGGAAACAAACGCCCATTGTCATAAACTTCAATTTCGCCTGGAGGCTTCCTAATGCTCAGCGATAGTATACACTGCATGGGTGTTTCTCAAACAGAAGGCTGCATATCTCAGCTGCCACGTCATCAAAAGTCTCAATTCGAAGGATCCTTGGAAGGCAGTTTTAGGTAATATTGCAGCACACAGCTGATTTACAGTAGTATTTCAGTAAGACAAGTCATAAAGTGAGCTAGCCGGTTAGCCAGAAACCTAAACAATATGAAACACAATAAACACATTGTAGAGCACGGCGTCTTCTCGACATGATGCAATCCAGTATCTGCTGCAGTGTTCAAGGTTTCCCTGGTCTCTGTGCGCCGTGTGCCTGCAAGAAGTGGACGGGCAATATGCTAATGTTTCGTTGTGACGTCACAATGAAACGGCTTAGGACTCGTTTGAAAAACGATTTGTTTAATTGACTCAGAGTCGACTCTTACTTTTGAGAGACAATAACTTTCCTGCACTTTCCTGCATATGCTGCACTTTCAGATTTAAAGGATTAGTTCACTTCAAAATGAAATTTTTCTTATATTTTACTCACCCCCATCTCATCCAAGATGTTGATGTCTTTCTTTCTTCAGTCGAAAAGAAATTAAATTTTTTGAGGAAAATGGTTTTCAATTGCAACCAAAATTTTGAAGGTCCAAATAAATGCAATTTCAAAGCGATTTGAAGGGCTTCAGAGACCAGATGAGGAATAGGGTCTTATCTAGTGAAACAGTCGGCCATTTAAAAAAAAAAAAAAAAAAACCTAATATACTTTTTTACCTAAATTGCTCATCTTGCGCTGCTCTGCGGCCGCCAGTCGTCAAAAACGTCACACTAGACGTAGGTGGAAGTATTTACAAAGCGCACATGCGAAGACTAATACAAACACCCTTTAGCAAAAGAAAGGTAAAACAACAATGTCGGACGATTTTGACCTACGTCTAGTGTGACGTCTCAACATGATTTTGCAATCACTGGCGGACGCAGAGCAGCGCAAGATGAGCAATTTAGGTTAAAAAGTATATTCATTTGTACTTTTTTTTTTTTTTAAATGACCGATCGTTTCCCTAGATAAGACCCTATTCCTCGTCTGGGATCGTGCAGAGTCTCTGAAGCCCTTCAAATCGCTTTAAAACTGCATTGATTTGGACCTTCAACATTTTGGTTGCAATTGACAACCATTATGTGAAGAAAAATCCTGGAATGTTTTCCTCAAAAAAATTTTTTTTCTTTTCGACTGAAGAAAGAAAGACATAAACATCTTGGATGAGGTGGGGGTGAGTAAATTATCAGTGAACTAATCCTTCAAGGATATTTGCAGTATGTTTTCATTTACTTAGAACTATGTTACACACTACATGAAATGTAATTTTCAAAAATCCATTATGGGGCTTACAGTAATGTCTTACTGATGACAAAACAGAAGATAGCCTATCGCTCACTGAAGCTTTTATTCAGAATTAAAGCAAATGGCTTTAATTAAAACAACCAAAGATGCACTGATTTCAAAAAACACAAGTAAAAAGTCAATACTAAGATAAGAGCCAATAAACAAATAGCAAACAACAGCATAAATAAATGCAATTGAATAAAGAAATAGGAAATAAACACTGCATTACGTTTTTCATGTGGGTCCAACAGTTGGTTATTATTCAGGTAAGAAATACTACAGAAATTAAAGAAATCAATGTAAACTCTTTGGCCAATTCCATGCAAAGGTCATCCTTATGAAGAAATAAAAAAAACTTTTTAAGTTGTCCATTTAGGGGGTGGGGGGCAGCAATCTGTCACGTCACATTTACGAGCACCAAAACGGTATGCATTGTTTATATTTTGTAATAAATTTGAGAGCTGAGAATTTGTTTCATATCAAAAGTAACCTGCTTTTTTCTTGTCTGTCGGTGTCAGTGTCCTCTTTGCTTCGCGATTTTTTTCTGCATGAGAAAATTGGTGTGTGGCATGAGATTGTGTAAAATGTGTAATTTGTTAGCCTCACGCACACTGAATGCGTGAGAGTTGGAAGCCCTGCTAGTCAATACTAAAAGCACATGTAACTGTCAAGTAGTAGGCTGTCGCACACTCATTGGCACGGTCACTTGCACACACACACACACACACACACACACACAGGCACAGTCACAGTCACTCGCACGCATGTGGAGGCGTCAAAATGAACACAGAAATATTAACAATATGATTAATAGCGGGAGGTAAGTCTGTAATTTAAAACATTGCTCGACAATGACATGTCTTGTCTGACATCTGCTTTCTGTTGGGGATCTTAAATTTAGATAGCTCATTTCGAAATGGATTTTATGAGTCACTTCTCACTGAAATAGTAAATACTTCTTTTTAGAGCAATATGCAAACAGTGTGTGGTCTGATTTCTTTAAATAGATCCTAATGACATCATATAAAAATAATTGTATTTTTATTTGAATGCTTCTATTGTTTTCAGTTGCTCATGCAACAGTTGTTCAGTTGCTCATGCTCATGAACTATCCCGTCACACCACATGGAAATTCCTTTTTAAATTACTAGTGGGGAAAAAGCAAATCATTTGAATGGGTAATTTTATGTTCATAGTCAACATCTGTCCAAACAAAAATTATGATTTACAAATAAAACATATATGTCACTGAAAAAAAGAGATTTGCGTTGAAACAATTTTCAATAAGAAGCTGCTAGTAAATTTCACAAAGAATTACAAAGAAAGTAACACATTGAAATACTGTTTTCATGTAAAACATACTTCAATAATGTTTCATTACAACTTTGAAAAATAATAGAAAAAAATACATTTGTTGAAAAAAAAAAGTAGGCCTAGATGCAGTCCTAATCCACTCTTTGGTTTGGTTTATCGGTAGATTTTTATTAAGATTGATCGTAATCTTGAATACTTCAACTAATTGCTCTTAATTGCTTAATTTATATCCATTACTATCTCTGCAGACACACCAACCATTTTAATAATTCTCTCTCTCTCTCTCTCTCTCTCTCTCTCTCTCTCTCTCTCTCTCACTCTCTCTCTCTCTCTCTCTCTCTCTCTCTCTCTCTCTCTCTCTCTCTCTCTCTCTCTCTCTCTCTCTCTCTCTCTCTCTCTCTCTCTCTCTCTCTCTCTCTCTCTCTCTCTCTCTCTCTCTCTCTCTCTCTCTCTCTCTCTCTCTCTCTCTCTCTCTCTCTCTCTCTCTCTCTCTCTCTCTCTCTCTCTCTCTCTCAGCTGTGAGAATCTCCCCGACTCAAGACATCAAGACCTCCACAACAGAAATCCCCAAATCCACGAGTTCCATTTCTTCTACACCTCCTTCCCTTTTCCTCACGTCCTCCTCCCCCACCACCCACCCAAGCCTACCGACCCTGGAGTCCGGCACGGGAGACTCCGCAGGACACAACAGCACGGCCTCTGCTCTAACAGTAGTGTCCTGGACGCAGTTTAACATCATCATTCTCGCCGTCATCATTGTGGTTGTCGTTCTCCTCATGGGCTTCGTTGGGGGCGTTTACACATATCGCGAGTACCGCAACCGAAAACTGAATGCCCCGTTTTGGACCATTGAGCTGAAGGAGGACAACATCAGCTTCAGCAGCTACCACGATAGCATCCCGCACGCCGATCCCAATGGACTACTGGAGGAGGAGCCGTGTGTGGTCGCAGCCAATGGGCAGTTAGCGCTCGCCACTGCCGCCAACATGTACAAAGCGTGAAGTCAGCGTGAAGTTACGATTGTATCGTCTTTTAAAGGGAAAGTTGAACATTCTGTCATCATTTACTTACCCTTATGTCGTACCAAACCTGTATGACTTTCTTTTTTTCGGTGGAACATAAAAGAAGATATTTTGAAGAACTGTACTTGTACCGAAAGTCGGTGGGGTCCAAAACAACATCTTTGCTTTTGTGTTTCACAGAAGAAACAAATACCCCTTTTCCACCAAAGCAGTGCTAGAGCTAGATCGGAGCTAGAGCTAGTCCCAGTTCATAGTTGGTTCAACTGAGGAGCCTGCTAAGAACCGTTTGCGTTTCCACAGGCTAGAGAGCCACAACAGAGCCAGGTCTTACGTCACTGTATACGTCTCATCTTTCTCAGCAACGCTAGCGGGAAACACACACACACACACCAGGCTTGTTTGAGATGCATCGGCGCTGCGCAGACCGATCCACGTATAATATTTAAAAAAACGTATGAGTGAATCAAAAGCATAAGGAGTCGTGTGCTCTCGCTGGACTCGTTATCATACGGCGATCGCCGATCGGTCTCTGCACAGCACCGCTGCGAACAAGCCTTCCATCAACACTGCAAATGTTGCGTTACTATTGATTCACATGGCTTTACGATCCTACATCGGCATCAAAACACAACGAAAACACAGCGAATCCAACGCATTCGTGCAGTTCGCCGTAATTTGCATAGACGGAGATTACAAACGAGCAGCAGCTGTTAGCTCCATTAGCTGCTATTTCAACAATGGCGGATCTCAAGTTTGTGTTCGTCTTGTTGACCCCGCCCCCAGTGCCTGACGTAATCGGTTCTTACTTCTAGCCCTGTTTTAGCCCAGCAATGTTTTGGTGCTACTTAAGAACCACTTTTCCTGGCTCGGAGCTGGAGCTTTGGGTGTGGAAACACAAAGAACCGATTTGGAACTAGGCTCTGGCTCCAATCTAGCTCTGGCTCTGCTTTGGTGGAAAAGGGGTAAAAGTCATACAGGTTTTAAACAACATGAGGCTAAGTAACTATCCCGTTAATTACGATGATAAGTGAAAGAAGATGGCCTGGGAGCCAAAGCTAGCTTCTTTATTTGATTCTACACACTATTTAGCTCCCCATTGCTTCCTATGTGATATCCTCATGAAAAGTGTTCTCATGTACAATATTTCCTGCAACATTTTAGGGAGGACTCAAGGAAATACAAGACAAGCCATTAACATGATACTTCACGGTTGCCCTCAGACACAAAAGTCGATGAATTGCAAATGTATTGCCTCTTAAATGAGCATCTAAACTTTGTGTGTTTGGGTGTTTAGGATGCTAAACTTCAATTGATACTTCCGCATACATGAAAGAGGATTCACTCCCACTATTACAGAGGCAATTTGGACCCACATGCCAAGATCATTTCCCCCAAAACGGCTATTTGTATAGGAAACTTGAAAGGTTTTCAGACTGACCCAATTGCACCAACTGGGAAATTCACTTTGACTTTGGGATTTTCAATAGAAAACAGGTCCATTCAATTAGAAATGCTTTTGTAAAGGAAACAAAGACTGCCAGTTAAAAGGCTGTCCCTTGATATGGAAGCCTATGTGTGTGCGTATGTCTTTGACAGAGACTATTTCATGCATATATGGCACGTTCAATTTCTTTGGAACGCAGTCTTGCTACGATTTCCTCTTGACTTGATTCCTGTCACGGATTGGTACCAAACTGAACATGCTACATAACAGTCATACCTGTAACACTAGCACCTGTTTCAGCCTTATTGTATTTATGAGTGAGTGGGTGTGTGTGTGTGAATGTGCGTGCTTGGAGAGAGAGCGAGAGAGAGAGTGTTGAGTGTGGAGACAGTTTCAGATCTAACTGCGTGGAGCTGGATTCTACGCAGGAATGTACAAAAAGACTGGATTTCTTCTGCTGCATAGTTTCACGAAAACTGATCAAATGTTTGACAGAATATTGTAGACATGAAAGCCATGCAAGCGTGAAATGACCCACAAGGAGCGTGTTCCGAAGACTTTGTCAAGTGGACTTTTTTTGGGAACCTGTTTGGTACGATGGTGGGCAGAGTGTTTTTTTGTTTGTTTGTTTTTTTCTCCATATGTCTGCAAGGACCCTTTTAAATGTGATTCAGGATCATTTTGATGATTTGGACAAAGGACCGGTGTTTGAACTAATGTGTTGTTTTGTTTTGTTTTCAATAATTTGTCTTGTTTATTCCTATTTATTTATCATTTGTGTTTGTCTCTGTGGTCTTATTTTATCAATGTTTTTTTCAATCTTCATGCTGCATTGTACAGTGTACCATACCGAATGCAAACTCTGTAGGCCGAGTTGTGAGCACAACTTCAAAGATGTGTTGAAAGACTTATTTTCTTCTATTATTTTCTTTCTAATTTGTTTAGTCAGGTCACGTGTTAATAATTCACAGTATACAATGGGATTTTGGTGGAAAATACTGTATTTTCTCATTCCTGAGTGGTCAAATGACTGAAAATAAAGGATTATTGAATCAAAGGACATGCTTCAAACAGATGGTATGGAGGTAATTTTTTTAAACTGAATGAGTGAAATTGAATTTTTCTCTTTTAAAAGGACAATCTACCCAAAAATGAATAAATTATTCACCCTATGTCGCTCCAAAACTGTGACTATTTTTCTTCTGTGGCATGCCCAAGCAATATAAGTCAGTAGGACCCAATGTGGTTTTGGACCCCATTGTCTTTCATTGTATGGTCAAAACAGTTAACGTTAGAGTTCATCCATAGTTCAAAACGTCTACTTGTGTGTTCCACAGAAGAAAGAAAGTCATACTGGTTTGTCTCGACATGTGGGTGAGTAAATAATTACACAATTGTGATTATCAGAATTTCTTCTTTACCAGTTTAAACTAGTGTAAATGTATTTGAAGTGTAATTTGATTTTTTAGTTTGTCTATGTCCCATTACATTACATGGAGAGGGCAGGGTTTATGACCTATACTGCATCCAGCCACCTGGGGGTGATCGAGACGCTTTGGCTTCACTTTTCAGGACTCAGGTGGCACACTTGGTCTCTACGAAATTGCACACCCTAGCTTTAATGTAGAAAGAACTAGACTGATTTCACAAAAAAAGTGTAAATGCTGTCTTTGTGGTGCTATAAAAACGTTGCTCTGTTTGTTCGATCATCTAGACCAGCCTGACACAGCAACAGATCAATCAATGGCTTGAGTTTTGGGTGGGGTTGTCTGTGTGACAAATGGAAAATGAACAGTGTTTGGAAAACCTTTTTGAAAATAGTGATTATTTTTGCAGAAATTATTCATTTTGCAATTCAGAAGAACATTAATTTGTCATTTTGGACATGCTTGAATTTTTTCATAATTGAATATATATTATCATTTAATAATTTTTCAAGAAAAAACTTTTTCAAGCAAATAAATTAGCGGACTAAATTGTTATAACCCTGATCAGCCTGTAGCTGTGTAGGTTAGGTTTCACTTTACTTTCGCAATAGCTCACTGTTGAAACACTGCATCTGAATTACAATGAACTGAATAAAAATAGACCAGTGGAAGTTTTTGCATTCATTGCAATCTTGTTCCTCAAGGGTGTAGATCTATACAGCTCAGCCAAGAGTAATCCTGACCCAACCCTTTTTTACCTGAGAGATGCTGGTTGACAGCAATTTTTATACTGATATGAGTAAATGATATGAGTTGTTTATGATCAAAAATTGTTTCCTGACAGGGGTGGGCGTACACAGTGCTGTTGTTCACGACTAACATTTCATTATTTTTTTTTTTTTATAAATTTGAATTATTATTCAAAAGAACACATGATCATGAGTGACAGTAAAGACATTCATGATGTTGCAAAATATTTCAATTTCAAATGAATCTTATTCATTAAAGTATCATGAAATTGTATCATATTTTCCATAAAAGCATTAAGCAGTCCAACTGTTTTCAACATTGATAAAAATAAGAAATGTTTCTTGAGCATCAAATCAGCATAGGCTATTAAACTGATTTCTGAAGGATCATGTGACACTGAAGACTGGAAATTCAGCATTTAATTTTTTTAAATGAATTAATATTTCAAATTATGACTATTTTTTCTGTATTTTTGATCAAATAAATACAGTGTTGGTTAGCATAAGAGATTTATCTCTCTAAAAAACAAAAAAAACAATCGTACTGACTAGTGTGATATTGATTTTGTTCAACAATAACTTTATATTGAATAACTTAGATTTTAGAAAGAATTTGGTCACTTACTTAGCTAGTTTGGTTCTGCCTACTGCCACTAAAGTACTTTCAAACGAAGCAAGAGTAGTGGCATTTCATTGCAGAATGATTCATTAATGAATCAATTGAGTGAATGATTCAAATGACGCACTCAGTCAAATGTTGCCAGCTATTTGCGCAACTAGTAATCTACAGAATGAGTCACTGAAAATGTGTCCCATGATCAGTGTTGGGGGTAACACATTACAAGTAACTAGTAAAGTAATGCATTACTTTCCAAATAAAATAAAATATCCAAGTTACTTTTCTATTTATTGACTGACAGCACTCCTGTCCCTATGTTGAGAGAAATCGTAAGTGCAGATGTGTGAAGTATGTGTGAACATGATGGTTATGTAGTTCTAGACTAAATATGAGCAGGCATTTACTCATCTCACTTGCAAAAAAAATTATTCATTATTACATAACATTAATAAACATAGTGAAATGCAAACTCAGAATATTATGCAAACCTGCAATAATTAAATATATTACATTACACAAATATACTTTGTGTTTAATCTCATTTTATTAAACAATGTCTTCGCTGCTGACTTTAGATGATCCACTTCAACCATACTAATAACCCAGGCAGTAACATAATGTTGTCCCATATCCAGCCCACATCTGGTATGTGTGGAATCCACATGTACCAGATGTGACCCTGGCTGACACTATGTTATAATATAAAAAAATGATTGCTGAAGTAAGCCTGTTGAACTTTCTTCTCCTGTATCTTCTTCAATCCAGAATGGCTGAACAGCTGGAAGTTATCACCCTGTACTGTACTTGTGAATTTGCATTTCTGTCAGCCTGAGGCTTATTCATTTCACTTTTGGTGTGAAAGGGTCTTTACATTTCCCCAAAAATATAACTTTTTTTTGTTGTTATTAAAAAACAAACAAGCAAGCCCAGCCCAGGTGAGAAAAAGTAACGCAAAACGTCTCAGGTTACGAATGTAACGATTGTTCCCTGAGAACAGGGAACGAGACGCTGCGTCAGCTTGACGCTACGGGGAACGCCTCCAGCGTGACAGGTGCCTGAAATCACAATCAAAAAACGTCAATCCTATTGACCGGCGACAGCCTATGATGTCATCAAGGTGCGACCAGGAAGTATATAAGGGCGCCTTGACAACATGACAGTATCTCATCGTCTGAAGGGACTGTTTTCGGCAGGCAGGCCCTGCGGCATGGCAAAGCGACGCAGCGTCTCATTCCCTGTTCTCAGGGAACAATGGTTACATTCGTAACCTGAGACATTCCCTTTTGAAAGGGAACTCGCGCTGCGTCAGCTTGACGCTACGGGGAACGATATACCCACGCCGCCATGCCGACGGGAGTGCATGCCCACTGGCAGTGACAACTGTCAAGACAAGCAATTTCTGCTGATATGCCTGAACCACTCCCCTTCTGGTCACATTAGGCTGTCAGTGACAGCGCTCCCTACGGTCAAAGCCCAAGCTTATCGCTTGAGAAGGAAACCTTCACGCACCTGAGGTCCTTCCCAGGCCTTGCTCGAAGGCCTGGAACCAACCCATTCGACTTAGAAGGGGTTCCTTTAAGGGAGCGTGGCAAGGGAACTACGAGGGAACCCGTGCCAGTCACTTTTCGGGAGGTTCTCACCGAATGCCACCAGGGAGACCTGACCAGGTGACCCAGACTGTTATGGGACACGTAATACGGTCAACCCTGTCTGTACAGTACAGAGCCTCTGGTACTCGCCTCCGAAGAGACATCCCGCTAGGGTGCTGCAATAAAGGCAGTGTCACCGACTAGCCGGACCTCAGAGACGGGTTATCCGGGAGAGCAGTTCTCAGCGAAGTGCTTTCAAACCCTTGCCAGCAAGGGGAGTCTAGCCGCTCGATCCTCGGATCTACCAAGCACTTACTTTAAAACGTGCTTAGGAGGCCAAAGGCCTTTCAGGCTGATCGTATCGGGGAGGCCCCGCGGGACCTACAACCAATGAATCAGCGCCAGGCGGCCTTAAGCTCATAGCAAACCCTCGCTTTGAGAGGAGCTCATAAGCCTGCCCGGTAGGTAACCATGTCGTAGGCAAACTATGAAGGTCCCCTCCTGTGGGGACCGCATAGCAGCAGCGACGTCTCATCACTCTGTAAGGACACCGCCTTCAGGTCTCGCAACGGCCAGATAGCAGGTAACCACTAGCTGTCAGCGTAAAGCCAGTTATGTGTTCCCGCCTGGGGAACTCGTTCCCCAGGGAGGCCGAGAGGGGCCTACACCTGGTAACATGTGTCGACTGCTTGCGCATCCAACAGGAGCGCTCGCCCTCAGGTAGGCCAAAAACGGGCCAGATACCTGATCGCAGTCTCGCTAGCCCTCGGGGTAGCTGGGAATACCAGGGACTCGCTTCACCAGGGAGGCCATGCGGGCCTACCAACTTGCAAAGAAATCGGGCATTCCTCCGTCACAGCCTAGCTGAACGTGCTACTCATAGCACTTCATGCTCATCCACAGCGGCTGGGGACCGGGAGCTGGCTTTCAGGGAGGTACCATGCCTACAACCTGATAGCAGAACGTGCTACTCATAGCACTTACGCTCATCACATCGCCCGGGGAGCCGGCCTCTGCTCAGTGACTGGACCTAACCAGGAACCACGAGCCAGAGCGTGCCCTCAGAGGAGGCCACGTGGGCCTACTACTCCAAAGCGAATCCCCTCAGGGAAGCCCGTGCAGCTTGCCTGATAGCAGCCCATGCTACGATCCGTTACCGAAACTGGGGACCGGGGAACGATTCCAGGGAGGCGCAATGCCTCCACCTGGTAGCAGAACATGCCGTCCGTTGCGCTTCGCTAACCATCTCACTCTCGTGCCTGAGAAACGGGGGCTCGTTTTCAGGGAGGCAACAGTGCCTACCATCTGATAGCAGAGCACGCCGCGCATAGCGCTTCATTCTGCTAGTCGTCTCAGTGCCTGAGAATCGGGAGCTCGCTTTCAGGGAGGCAACCGTGCCTACCAACTGATAGCAGAACGTGCTACTCGTAGCACTTCACGCTCATTACCACAGCGACTGGGAACCGGGAGCTTGCCGTCAGGGAGGCACCAATGCCTAACAACCTGATAGCAGAGCGTGCTACTCATAGCACTTCACGCTCATTGCCACAGCAACCGGAAAACGGGAGCTCGCCCTCAGGGAGGCAACAGTGCCCACCACCTGGTAGACGACCGTGCTACTCATAGCACTCATGCTCACTGCCACAGCGACTGGGAACCGGGAGTTAGCATTCAGGGAGGCCCAGTGCCTACCACCTGATAGCAGAACGTGCTACTCGTAGCACTTCATGCTCACGCCACAGTGGCTGGGGAGCTGGAACTCGCTGAGGGAGGCCGGTTGAGGCCTACTACCTACTAGCACTCATGCTCGCCATCCAGTGACTGGAGCCCAGGAACGCCCTCCACAGAGGAGGTCAAGTGAGCCTGCTTACCCCACAGCAGGCCCTAGGGAGGCCCGGTAGCGCCTACCACCAACTAGCAGCTCGTACCAGCGTCGAGGGGCTAATGCCAGTAGCTCCCCCTTGGGGGAGACCGGTAGCGCCTGCTGACCACAGTAGGCTCTCAGGGAGGCCAAACGGGGCCCGACCCCTAAGCGAAGTTAACCCAAACCGGGAGCCTACCCCTCAGGGAGGCCTGGCAGGACCCTGCCGCGACTTTAAGAAGGCTGGCTGCTGCACCTGGACTGACGGCGGCTGTCTGCTGCTGACGAATGCCTGGAAAACCAGTTAGCGCCTGGGGACTCATCCCCAAGGCTAGTTGACGAGGTTACTGCTGACGTCGACACCGGTGGAGAAGATCCTCCAAGGCCCACTCGTGGGCCATGGCGTCGAGACTTCTTGTCCTGAAGTCCTGCTGCCCAGACCGCCCAAGCTGGCTACTAACAACCAGCTGGCTCTCACGCCCGCACCTGGGGCTGGCTCCATCCCAGAAGCAGCTAGGGACTATGATGCTTTAGTCCTAGGGCCTCCATGACGGCACAGTCTCTCTGGCAGTGCCTACAGACATGAACCTAATCACATTGCTAACAGCAGTGTACTCAGCAGAAGTGCTAAACAAAACACACTCTAAAGCGAGGGGAGTACAACTTACGTCACCTGCTCTGGGGCGGCTGTCTTACTTTCAATGCAGCGGCCAACCGTAAGTGCGAGGGCGTCAGCCATTAGCAATGCTCGGGCCTCAGGGGAGCATACGACCAGAACCGCAAACAGAAGGTTTATCCGATGTTCAGCTCAACCCGAGCCCTAAAGAAGGTGAAGCAGAGACATAGAGCAAGGGTGAAATAACACATAATTATGCAACCCACCGGCCGTACCGTCCTCCAGGAAGAGGCCGGGGGCCGCCAGCAGATGGCGGCCACCAAGCTCTGAAAGGCGGAACCAGCAGATAAAGTCTAATCGCAAACCGGCGAAAAGACGCTTAACTCCGCCCCACGACCACTGGCACAGTCGCCGTCTCCTGCAACACCTCAACTGCATTACTCGAAACCCCAGAACGCAGAGAAGGGGGCGGGCCTTGGCCTGACGACTCTGTAATAAGAGGAGGCAAAAACAAGGATGCACACACAAAGCCATGTTCTTATATCAAAAGACAGGCCAGGGGCGAATGACCTTCCTTAAAAGGGAACGCCCCCATCCTTGACGGAGCCTAGGCCAAGTGGTGCGATGTAAGTACACACTAGATCCACTCAGGGCTCGGGAAAGAAATATTATCACCTCTAATATTACACAATGAGGCCCCGAAAAACCCCTTCCCCAAAGCCCCGCAGAGCTGGGCATGGATCTCACTACAGCTCATGCATGAACGCATACCCGGTCTTCAGCTACTTCACACTTTTACGCTAGGAAAAACACAGCTCGCCCCCGACACTACAAGCCCTCGGGCAAGAGCGCAATTCAGTTACCCATATTAGTGGGGAAACAATAATACGGAGAGGCAGCAACTCTACTAGCAAAAGTGAGACATTCACACACAACCACATAATGTTGCAAAGAAGATCGTTCTTAGCTTACTCACGGGGACCTGCAGGCCCTGCGAAATCCAGCGACGTTCCAAATCTCCCCAAATAACCTCTCAGGAGAGCGAAAGTACAGAAGTCCTGAAAAACGTAGTTTTGAAAATGTTTAACCCTCATAGAGGGGGACTCACCAATCGCTCCTCGCGGTGCTTCAAACCAGCCGTCATGCTAGTATCCGCCCGCCATCCTGAGGGGGGCACTTTCAACAAACAAACCAGGCAGGCCGTCAGAATCTTCACATCTTCTGCTCAACACAGGCCCACCGGCCTGATGTAAAGCGCCCAGGAGAAATACAAGAGGAAGGGAAAAAAGGCAGCCCTCATCTGTGCGTCCTATAGGGCGGAGTCCGCTGCCTGTGCTGGTTCTTTTCGGTTACCAGCCCCGGCTTCCTTCCTCTTCCTGTTGCGGGTGTCCCGCCTCCCCTGCGCCCCAGTCCTCCGCGGCGGGGGCGCTCGAGAGGCGGTGCTGACTCGCTGTTCCCGTCTCCAGCCCTCAGACTGGGACGGGCCGGGGACAACTGACTGCCTGGGCGCGGTCCCGGACCTCAGCAGGATGCATGTTCTGAATGCCGCAGAGCGCGCCTTCGCCTCTCCGAACCTTCCCACCACCGCCTCTACGGAGGTGCTGAAAAGTTCGGATTGCGAAACCGGGGCATCAAGGAGAAAGGACTTCTCTTTTCTCCCCGATGTCCAAACGGTTTAACCACAGATGTCTCTCCGTGGCCACTGTCGGCGCTATTTGTACGGTGGCCCGGAGAGCGAAAACTGCGGTCCGGCGCGACTCGACTACCGCCTCAGGGGGAGGGTGCGCGACTCGACTACCGCCTCAGGGGGTCCCTCCCCCTGATCGAGGTCCCTCAACAGGTCCGCCTGGTAAGCCTGCAACACCGCTGTGGTGTGCGAAGCCGCTGCAGCGCGACCCACTGACATGTACGCCCTGCCATTCAGCGAGACCGGCAGGATGGGAGCCCTCAGTGTCGCTGGCCGCCCAGAGGCGAGATAAACATAACATATCGTCCAAGGGCGGAACGACACATACCCAGCCTAGGCAATCCCTCGACATCAGCGAAATTTAGCTTGCCGATGTCGACGGATGCGGGGCTGAGTATGGTTTCTTCCATCCCCTCGAGATCTACTGATGGAGATCTGGAAGGAATGGAAGACTCCCAGGAGTTGGGAGGTCATGGGCGGAGAGAAACCGATCGTCCGAACTGTTTGGACGCTCAGCCTCTCTCCTCACGCGCCACCAAGGCAGCTGCAGTCTACCTGCAGCGCGTTTCATGACCTCCAACAACTCCCCGTACATGGGACAGAATGGTGAAAAAGCCTCAGCATTTTTAACTGACTCACCCATCCTCTGCTCGAGTGGAAGAGCAGCAGACGAGGAGGAAGAACCTAGATCGTGCTCCTCCTCCGAAGTCTGCCTCTCGCGATCTGGATCGTACTCGAGAACCACATCTGTCTCCATTCTAGCGACGAGCCAGATCCATCTGGGAAGCACATGGTGTTTAGACGGCACTTAGCCTCAGCTCGAGCGTGGCCGTTCCCAGATACTGAAAACCTCTCCCCTCAAGAAGAGGTCCAGCCGAGAGCGGAGCGTTTTTCCAGAGGACAACGCTCGCAAACACTTTCACAAGAGGTTCGCAAAACCTCTCGTGCATGCTCTTCTCCCAGACAGTAAACGCAAAGTGTGTGTGTATCCAAAGCGCAAGCTACATGGTACACATTCAAAACACACCTGCAGAAGTGGCGTTGATTCTCAGCACACTTCATTGTTATCCTCTTGCAGACGTTTCACGTGAAGACAGGCAAAACAGTCCCTGAAGACGAAAAGATACTGTCATGTTGGCAAGGCGCCCTTATATACTTCCTGGTTGCACCTTGATGACATCATAGGCTGTCGCCGGTCAATAGGATTGACGTTTTTTGATTGTGATTTCAGGCACCTGTCACGCTGGAGGTGTTCCCCGTAGCGTCAAGCTGACGCAGCGCGAGTTCCCTTTCGAAAGGGAACTAATGTAACGCATTACTTTCCATTAAAAGTAACTAAGTAACACAATTAGTTACTTTTTAAAGGAGTAACACAATATTGTAATGCATTACTTTTAAAAGTAATTTTCCCCGACAAAGCACACAGACAAGAGGAGTGATACAAAAAAAGTACCATCCCAGACTCCCAGTGCTGCTTTAGGCACTCTTGGAAACCTCTCAATCATTCAAATTTGAGGACCGGAATAAAATATTATACTCCTTACCAGTGTTGAGGGTAACGCATTACAAGTAACGTCTCGGTTACGTATGTAACCCTCGTTCCCTGAGGAGGGAACGGAGACGTAACGTTAGTGACTAACGAATGGGGGTTTCGCTTAGAAGCCAATTACCTTCGAGAATTTAACAGCGCCCAATGGCAGTGCCAATGCCATGGGCATGCGGAATATGCATGCGTAACTCCGCCCCACCTCATGGGTATATAAGGAAGTACGCTGCCAACATCTCATTCTGTTACTGCTGTGGAGCCAAGACTGAACTCCGTGTTCCAGCAGCACAGCGAAAGTGGCAAAGGGACATTACGTCTCCATTCCCTCCTCAGGGAACGAGGGTTACATACGTAACCAAGACGTTCCCTTTCGTTCAGTCACTACGACGTAACGTTAGTGACTAACGAATGGGGGTCCCAATATAACAACGCCACTCGGTTGTCTTCCAGTGCCCTGCGTAAGTGTGAGTACCCTGTCGTAAGACTAGTATGGACGAAGGACTCCCACTTATCACAGGATTACCAAGGTGCACTGGGAAGCATATTCCAGTGGAGATATGCCAAAATGCCTACCCGTGGGGAGGACTTAGAGAATACACATATGACCCACTAAGGGCTGCATATGGAAGAACTCTAGGGTACCAGCCAGAGGGTGGACTTTTAACCCTAGGGGTGGCAGGGACTTGCAAGGGAAAGACACCTGCTCACTGAGGAGGCTTACGGTGGAAATACTCGTGTGAGGGTCGCCGGAGGGGAACCATGCACATGGGGCACCTGGCCGGACATGAGGGTCTGGGCTCGAAAGGGCAGACTGAACTGATGTCAGCGTCAACACTGCTGGAGGAACTCAGGGCTCTTGGGGAGCTCACCTGAGGAGAATATCGCACGTATCCAGTCCGTGGAGTGGAATGGCGAGCAAGCGAAGACACCTGAGCCTGGTCCATTACCGGCCATTAGTAGCCAGCTGTGCGCCAGTGTATCCGTGCCGAGCGTGCCCTCGGTCAGGGAATAATTCAGACAAAGGCTGACAAAGACTCAGTTAGCAGGCTTGAAGGAGTGAAGAGATACTCTTGGCTCCAAAGCAGAAACATAATGCGATGTTGCCAGTGTGCTTCCTTATATACCCACGAGGTGGGGCGGAGTTACGCATGCAAATTCCACATGCCCATGGCATTGGCACTGCCATTGGGCGCTGTTAAATTCTCGAAGGTTATTGGGTTTTAAGCAAACCCCCCATTCGTTAGTCACTAACGTTACGTCGTAGTGACTGAACGAAAGGGAACTCAAGTTACGTAATCAGATTACTATTTTTCAAGCAACAAGTAAAGTAACACATTTTAAATTTACAACAAAATATCTGAGTTACTTTTTCAAATAAGTATTGCAAGTTACTGTCTTCCCACGTATTGAGTGACACCTCTCTTGTCCCACGTTGAGAGAAATCAGGAGTAAATGCAGAAGCACAAAAACAGATTCAGTATTCCTCAAAATGAATAAAAACAGTTAAATGCAAACTCAAAATACTACGCAAACCTCCAATATAGATATGTTAAATAAATCACATAAATATACTTTATATTTAAATATAAATATATATTTAATCTCACTTTATTAACCAATGTCTTTCTTGCTGACATTTGACAATCCAATTCAACCACTCCAATAAGCAAAAATGACTTTAGATCAACATCACATTTGTCTCTCTTTTTTTTTTTTTGCTGAAGTAAGAGTTTTGAACTGTGTCCTCCTGTGTCCAGAACAGCTGAATGGTTTGTTGAGCTGTGCCCTCTACTATACAGGCTGAATTAGCATTTTCTTCAGCCTGAGTTTTGTTTTTTCACTTAAGGTGTGAAAAGGCCTTTACATTTGCCTAAATATAACTTTTTTTTGTCCATGAACTTCTTTTTTGCCCTAACATGACCTCGAAGGTCATCCCCATGCTTCCTGTCTGCCCTGATGTGACCCAGGAGGTTGTGCATGAACTTCCTGTTTGCCCTGACACAAACTCGGAGGTGGTCCCTGGGTTTCCTGACAGTCCTGATGTGACCACATAGGTCACCCCCAAGTGTCCTGTTTGCCCTGACACGACCCCGGAGGTTGCCCCGGAATTTCCTATCTGCCCAGACACAATCATGGAGGTCCATGAACTTTCTATTTCCCCCGAGATGAACACAGGTCAACCTGGAACACCCACATTTTGTCTCGGATCTCACTGTGCATGTTATAAATAGATGAAACAGATTAGCTTTATGACGAAATGTTTGAGTGAATACAGATCTGTAAAGGCTAACTGGTTGAAGAAAAATGTGCAAAGGAAAAGTCACATCTGGTAGAAAAACATCAATAGACAGCCATTTGGAGCTCTACGCATTTAAGAAAAATCTTTGTATGATAATCTTTGACATCTGAACAGTGTTCATACTACTGTGAGTCATGAGGCAGAATTGTATCTCCACACTGTTTATTGTGTCTGTCTACACTAACCCTTTTAAATCCAATAAATACTGCTATGACACTTGTTCACACTGCATAGAGCGTAAAGCGTAACCGGAAACCGACGGTAACGCTGATATGACACAATCGACAGGCGACTCCCTCACACGTGCCGGTTCCTCGGTTAAAATAGCAATTTGTCACGATTTACAAATAGTTGGAAACATTTGGGATATTGTAAGTACTCAACTGAACAAAATATATAACACTGACCTAGTGGTTTTTGGATATTTTACTCATTGCTAATTTTTACATAGTGCACCTTTAAAGGTATTGCCATGATCAGAGCTGCAATGCATAGCTGGAACACTTTGTGTCAAATGAGGTGTGAAGTTGGGTATGAATGATCTGTTCATATAAGTATGTAATAGAAACCTTCAAACCTAGCAGCAAAAATTATATTTGGGTAGCCCATGCACTCATATGTTTTAATATTTTGACCCAAAAGTGATAAGGAGGGAAACGGCACTGAAAAACCACATTCCTTTCATGCAAGATTGGTCTAAGCATTACCCACATTGCTCTGGGCCAAGATTATATTTTGATTGTTTTATTATAAGCACCAGCCACGTGCCCGAAATATCAAGTGATAGACATTGAGATGTTTGTCAAACTAATAAAATTTTGCATAGACAACTGTTGTGATTTCCCAAACTTCCCTAAACCGTTCCAAATAAAAGAGAAAATGCTATTACCTCAAACAAATTCTTCACACTTTTAGGTCAAATTCTTTTCTTTCACCTGATAAACAATACAAAGGCAATATGACACTGAATTTTGAAACCATGTATTGTAGCTTCAAACAAACAGGTTATGATTATGTTATCAACACACTTTCAGCAGAACTCTCTCGACGGTGGTTTGAACATGTTCTACATACCTAAACCTACATGCTTGGCAATGTGCATTGCCATGCAGTCTTATTTCAGAGTCTAAAAGTTGTATCAAATGTTGCTGCAAAATGAAAAACAGTGCTAGAGGTTTGTAACATCAAATCATCTATAGTATCTCAGGCTGGCCAGCGTTTTCAGCCTGATATTATGGACTTAATGTGGTTTCTCTAGCTATAAACAAAGTCCCTATAAAGTCTTTGCTATAAAGCTAGCTAGCAACCACCCAGAAAACTCTAGCAACTACATGACATCTCGTGTTTTCTGATAGAATGTAGCTTTTAAGGCTACATCAAACTTCTAAAAACTTAAATATCTTAAAACTTAAATCTCAAATCGGAGCTCAAGCAGGCTTACAATATCCTCTCCAATCCGATAGCAGACAGCAAGCAAAAACGGTTAACCATGTACGCTAGGCTATGTGAAAGCCCACGAGTAATGCATTCTTTTAAAAAAAAACTTTTCATTTGTTTATAACCGGTTCTCATGATATATGTGACCCTGGACCACAAAACCAGTCATAAGTCGCACGGGTATATTTGTAGCAATAGCCAACAATACATTGTATGAGTCAAAGTTATCATTTATTTTTCTTTTATGTCAAACATTATTAGGATATTAAGTAAAGATCATGTTCCATGAAGATATGTTGTAAATTTCCTACTGTAAATATATAAAATATATTTTATTAATTAATTATTATTATAATTTTAAGGACTTCAACTTTAGAGGCAAATTTCTCAATATTTTGATTTTTTTGCACACTCAGATTCCAGATTTCCAAATAGTTGTATCTCGGCCAAATATTGTCCAATATCAATGCAAAGCTTATTTATTCAGCTTTCAGATGATCTCAATAAAAAAATAAAAAAGTAGCCTACTCTTACTACTGGTTTTGTGGTCCAGTGTCACATAACATGAAGGTATCCAGCTGATTTTAAGATACATTAAATATGATAACCTACATTAAAATAAATCTTCATTGCCTATATCTGCATACAAATTCACAAGCCTATTTGTGTAAGGCACTGGTCATGAAAGTCAATAAAGCATGACTTGTAATGGGGATTCGAATGGTGTTACCTCGACATTTACTGTAACGACTTAAACACGCAACACTAGTATGACGACATGTCGTGTAATTGTTTATTTGCGCAGGCTTCATGAATTTGGCTCGGAGTCAAGCGCAGGACGTCTTGCATGAGCAAAACAGGAAGCGACACTGGATTAACTGGACTGAGAGCCTCATATTCAAGGTGCCGGAACTTCACGAGTAGGCTGTTTGTTTTGGGCGTTGAAGAAAACACGTGGGAGAAATAGCGTATATAGAGGAGTCCGAGGGAATGAAGCGGTGCTTCTTAAAGTATCCGTTATGGAGACGGTAAGAGACGAGATAGCCGTGGTTTTAATGGAGCCCGTGCCCGTGAGCCGCCTGAAGACCTACCGCTCACTGCGGCGACAGGTATACTTCTTCCAGTCCATCAGCGTGCTGTTCTGCTTCATCTGCTGCCTGTTCACGGTCATGTATCACTCATCCCAGACGACGTGCAAGGTAAGACGCATATAGGTAGGCTTACACTTAAAGGCAACGTCAAACAGTCATTGGTTCAGTCTACCATTTGTTATGCTGAATACACATTTGCAAAAATGTTTAGTTAATTTTCATATGTAGGCTACATGATAACATATTGCAGTATAACCGTTTTAATATTGATTGACACAAAAAATAACTTCTACTCTTTATTTATTTTTTTGTGACTACCGGTATTTATCTATCCAGATATTGTATTGTTTTAATTTGTATTACTCAGTAACTGATTTTACTTGTAATGACATTTAGTTCAACTAATGTGTTCAAAGATTAAAAAAAGTTTTAACTGGAATGTTTTCTAGTGTAGGCTAGTGCATATTGTAATTCATATTGCCTAGTTAAATAAGCACTAATAACTGTTAGCCTACTATTGGGATAGGTAGTTAGAAATAAATACTAGTAGGCCTACTTTATTATTATAGTAAAACTATAGGTGCCAGTAGTAATGGGAATAATTGTCAGAAGTGAATAGTTGATACCACAGTAAATTCAATGGCATATAACTAATAGCAACATAATATGTTCTAGTATCTACTGATAGATAGTGTAATTAAAAATATGCTACTCACTATTTGATTACTTAATAGTGATTAAAAAAATGAAATGTACAGTTACTGTATGCCTGAGAGAATTAATATACAGATTCATTTAGAATTATTATAGTGTGTTAAACGGTTTGCATTTGCTCTCTTTACATAGGAAAATGGAACTATGGAGGCACCTAAAATTGGTGAGTTCATTTCTAAAGCTGAATTTTATTGTAAATATTAAAATTAGTGTCTTTCTAATTGTGGTACCATGATGCATTATATATGACTTCTTGCTATGGAAATTCACATTGATAATATGAATCTCACATTTTTCATCCATGTAGAAAGGCAGAGTCAGGATCAAGAATCGAGTACCGGAGAAATGCAGGCACAAAGAATCACATCTTTCATTCGTCTGACAGGTAAGAAGTAATGCATAAGTAGAAGTAAATACAAAACATAATCACCAATTCACCATTAGGAAAAGAAGAACTGTAACCAAGAGTTGTACCTTTAATCAGACAATTTGTGCCTATGCCTGCTGTAATTCAGACCCTGAAAGTCACTTTAAATAGACAGCATCTGTTTAAATTGGTTTACTATTAAATATTAAGTAGCGCTGCATGGTTAATCATAAATAAGATTGTGACCTTGATGTTTGAGTCAAATGTTAGACAATAGCATATCATCTATATTTTTCCTTCTCAAAGATTCTTGTAGTATTTTTTGGCTAAATGTATTCACACATTTTCCTTCTCTCTAGTTAAATCCGGTTATTTTTCTGAACAAGGACATGTGCCATGGATGAATTCTGGGTCTCAAAACCATAACGGATACTTCACCTTGGATGAAGACAGTGAATCTCCGAAGATCCTTCGTGACGGAACATACAAAGTTTCTTTGCAGATCACGTACAGAGGAGTCGAAGAACGCAATGGTACCTTAATTCTGCAGCATGATATTAATCATTATTCTGAGCGTTATCGTAAACCGTCCCTGCCTCTGCCTGTGCCTCTGCCTCTGCTCACCTACATGGAAACAGTGAACTTTACATCCCCATACTGGAGGAAAAGTCTGTTCTCTGAAGGTATTTTTTATCTCGAAGCTGGGGATAGACTCATGGTGTCGACCAACAGTCTGTCCCTTATTGATGTTGGAGAAAAAAAGGCACAAAAAACAGTCTTTGTGGTGTATCCTCATTTTTCCACATGAGGATCGATATGTAGCTTTGCATAATAATGTCCTTTTCATCCAAACCAGTTCTTCTGCAGGGGAATCATTTAGATCTCTGATATATCTGAGATAGCTATAATTAATAGCAGAGCCATGTACAGAAGGAAACCCTTACAAAAAATACTGTGGTACAGTGACGGAGTCACGTGTTAATACAAGGGTACTTTGAAATATACTATGGTACTGAAATCCTTTCCTCCTAGGGTACTTTTTCAAGAACAAAATGGAAACTGTAATAAAAAAAAACATGCTAATATTACTTTTTTTGTTTTGTTTTTTCATGTTCTGCTTCAAAGCTACATTTTAAAGCATTACAATTAAGGAGAAAGTATTTTTGTTTTTATTTTGATTGAATTTGTCCAAAAGATACAACAATGAGTTTTCTACCCAGTAATGTCAAAGCTTTGTATGCACAAACGTACTGTATGCTATAATATTTATGCCATTGTAACCTTATTTAAAGCTTTTGTATGCTATTTATGTTTGGGCTGCTAATGCAGTTTTCTGTATTTTACAAATTTAACAATTTCTGTAACATTACGGAATGGACAGAATGATCAATATCTAACATATTATGCTTTTGAGGTGCATTATGGGTGCTGTCATTGGAATTAGTAGGCATAACTTTGGATTAAAGCAGGTTAGCAGTTTCCTGAAACCACCAAATAGCACATTTGTATTGATTTGTATGACATTTTATGTACATGTATACACCTTTGAAATTACACCATTTCTTTGGCCATAAAATATCAATAAATACTATTACCTAAAGGCTGTGTCTGTCTCAGAAAATGTGTAATATTTTTCTGAATTTTTACACTAGATCAGATATATTATTTTCTGCTGCCTTTAAGAGATGCTTGATAGCTACTTAAAGACAACCATTTGCTAGATATTTATATTTAAGCAATTATATTTAAGGCATCTGATTGATATAGGAAAGTAGCTATATAGTTTATTTACACTCTTGTATCAAATGTTTTATCTTTGCTATATAACACCAAATCATTAGATTAGGCATAAGTCCTGACACTGTCATAACTGCTTTGACACTTTGACAGCATTTGCTGTCTGACAGATAAGAGACTAAAGCCAGGATATCTACTTCGTGGATAGTCCTGTTGGCACTGAGGACCAGTCAAGTAAACATTTTTCTAATGATGCATCTACATTAGAAGAAAATTTGCATATTATGTTAGGTTGTAAAAATATTTGTCAATAGGGTGAGTATCAGTCTACACTTCTATTCAATATATATTTTGTCAAAACAAGTCTTAAAGGGATAGTTCATCTAAAATTTTACTCACCCTTAAAGGGATAGTTCACCCAAAAATTAAAATTAGCCCATGATTTACTCATCCTCAAGTCATCCTAGGTGTATATGACATTCTTATTTCAGACGAATACAATCTGTGTAATATTAAAAAAGTCCAGGCTAATTCAGGCATTATTATAGCAGTAATAGTTGCTCTGTTTTTGAAGTCCATAAAAAATGCATCTGTCCGTCGAATAACGTGCTCCACACGGCTCTGGGGTGTTAATAAAGGCCTTCTGAAGCGAATCGACGCGTTTGTGTAAGAAAAGTATCCATATTTAAAACTTTATCAAGTAAAGTTCCAGCCGATCCCTTCTGTGGAAGTGTTGAAAGTGCCATCTCACAATTCAAAATGCGTACGTGACATCATGATGAGCGTACTTGGTCGCGTTTGTCTTTTGATCGGCAGAGGCACTTTCAACACTTTTTCCATAAATTGAATACGGAAGGTGGTCGGCCGAAACTTTACTTTATAAAGTTTTAAATATGGATATTTTCTTACACAAACGCATCGATTCACTTCAGAACTGGGTGAACTATCCCTTTAAGTTGTTCCAAACATGTGGATTCCTTTGTTTTGCTGAACACAAAATAATATATTTTGAATAATGTCTATAACCAAACAGTTGATTAGACCATATTATTTTTCCCCTACTTTGGAAGTCAGTGGGGTCCATCAACTGTTTAGTTCCCTATATTCTTCAAAACATCTTCTTTTGTGTTCAGAACAACTTAAGATATTTGGAACAACTTAGGGGTTCAACTAATTTTCATTTTTGGGTTGACTTTCCCTTTAATATATTATTTTGCTTCTCAAATAAATGTATCTTTTTTCATAGACATTTAGTATACTTTCCTCTAAAACAAATAATTTATAAGTATTACAAATAATTAAATAGAATATCTGTCTAATTGGATCCATAGTAGCCCTTTATTTTCATGGCCCCCTTTAGACATTCTGTTGACTATAAGAAACGTTCCACCTACATGTCAACTAATTGTAGGTCATTAGAGTATTAATTGAGTATTAGTAGACTGTCTGTTTAATATGATAGTGCATGTTATTTAAAAGTATGAACCAAATTAGCGTTATTTGTAGGTTCTGTTGTCATGTGTATGTTTTTGTAGCTGGAGCAAACTCGCGTAGGTTTGAGCGCGCTACTTTGAATTAACAGATGGTTGTACGTTTGTGTTAATTGTACCGTATTAAGTTAGTAACTTTGAGACATTAGTCACACCGTCGAAAATGTAACTTTAACTTTGCTTTATGCTTTTCTTACTTTAACAGCGTTCTCTCTTTCCTAATTCCTCCATATAAAGTTATAAATATGGATCTTTTTCTTACACACATTACGCACATCTTTGCTTCAGAAGGCCTTTATTAACCCCCCGGAGCCACGTGGAGCAGTTATATGATGGTTAGATGCACTCTTATGATGGATAGATGCACTTTTATGATGGATAGATGCATGCACTTTCTTTTATGGACTTCAAAAACAGAGCAACAGTCACTGCCATTATAAAGCTTGGATTAGCCAGGACTTTTTTAATATAACTATATTTTTAATATCATTTTATTCGTCATATAAGAATGTCATATACACCTAGGATGACCTGAGGGTGTAAATAATGGGCTAATTTTCATTTTTGGGTGAACTAACCCTTTAAGCTTGATGTGTATATGCAGTAAGATGGCCACTGAAAATGTTCTTATCTATGGTGTCTCCTGGTTCAATGGAGAGAAACATGACCGTCTGAACATCTTTGCTGGAAATGTTACACACTTTATTAAACTGCAAAATAAATGTGTAAAATGTATATATTTATATAATGTTTTTTTGTTTATTTGAATTTACCGTAACATGTCTTTTCAATGTTATAGGTTACTGATGGGTTAACAGATAAAAACGTCAAATTTACAGTATGTTAGTTTTTAAGTGTAAATTAAGAGCACATTGCTGGTTACTGGGTTGCATTACTTTTACACTATAATTCTACAGAAGCATACACCCTTAAAAATAAAGGTGCCAGGAAGAACCAAAAAGGGGTTTTCACGGCGATGCCATAGAGGAACCATTTTTCGTTCCCTGAAGAACCATTTTGTGAAAGGTTCTTTAAAGAACAATTTTATTAACTATTTTATAATCTAAAGAAACTTTCTGCGCTACAAAGACCCTTTTGTGCAATGGAAAGTTTCTTTGGATATTAAAGGTTCTTCATGGAACCATACACTCCGCCAAAGAACCTTTATTTTTAAGAGTGTACTGTAAAAAATTCAGCTGTGATTTTACAGTAAATTACTGGCTACTAATTGCAAGAAGAGCATTTTCTTGTGGTGCCCACCTGTGCACTTGATGCCCTACGCGCAGCGCTTGGTGGGAGCGGTGGCACTGAGCAACAGAGTTCTTCAAGTGTATTTGTTTGTTCCCAGTCATGAGTTGAAACCGCAGCCGGTGAGTGAAACTGCATCAAATGTCTGTTTTTTTGGCAATCGGTGCCTAAGTGCATATAATGTAAAAAACATAAACGTATAGTGAATCAAAGTATATAGTGAATCAAAAATAATGCCATTATGTACTTTGTGTGTGTGTGTGTGTGTGTGTGTGTGTGTGTGTGTGTGTGTGTGTGTGTGTGTGTGTGTGTCATAAGTGTGCTTGTGACTCTTTAGCTCCGCCCACTGCATGCCTGCACAAGCTTGGCTGCTTTCGGAAAGAATCGTTACATCGTATCTGTCTTTTATAAATATGATAGAACTAAACACTCTTCCGAGATATGAAGGATGCAATAGGCTACTACTCTATAAGTACTCAAGATTAACATGAGATTGGCAGAAACTGTGTGTTATGTACCCTTTAAAATTGAACCTTTAGACAAAATACTAGAAAAGATATCTAAGGCCTAAAATGAGACAAATATGCATATTAGATATGCATATACCAGCAGCCCTCCAGAGGCAGAGCCTGGCGTCTATCTGTTCCGCCGGCTTAGCTGGTGTGGTCTTCCACTTCAGATCCACCACGGTCTCCAGCTCCACCAGCTCTCCTGTGCTGGTATCTGTTTACAAGATTTATCACTGCCACTTTGCAAAAAAAAAAAAAGAAGAAGCAGATCCTGAAGGGATCCAGTTGCTCATTTTCTCTTGGAACGTTCTTGCATTTATATGGCAAAATTCAGGAGGCAAAATGCACTCATTTCTATGAGAATTCGCACAATCAAGAATTTCTCCCCACACAGGTTTTGGCTTCAAGTTAGTTGAACTTTGAACACATTAATTCACTGCAATCACACACATAAAGATTGGAAGTGAGTGACCAGTCTCATTTACATTTACAGCTCTTCCTGTCTGATAAAGGTTTAGGTATATTGCCTGACACAGTGAACCGAGTAATTGTTATTAACCTGTAATGTGTAAAAGTGACACTCCCTTTCTATTGTGGAATGGCATGAGAAGGATTTCAAGCACATGACTCAACAGGTGTGATGCAATCTTATCCTGCAGTAGTTGATGCTTTTGCAGACACTTTGTCATGAAGTGTTAATAGTTGCTTAAACAAATAAGTAAGTGTTTTTAATAAGTTAGTCATTTATGTGGGGTTTTTTTAGGACATGCTTGAGCACTTACAGATTTGTTATTTGAACAAACAACAATTAAAGGTGCAGTAAGCAACAAAAAAAAAAACTGTTGAAAATGTAAATCAACACCTAAACAAACAACTCGATCTCTCTCTCTCTCTCTCTCTCTCTCTCTCTCTCTCTCTCTCTCTCTCTCTCTCTCTCTCTCTCTCTCTCTCTCTCTCTCTCTCTCTCTCTCTCTCTCTCTCTCTCTCTCTCTCGTGCGCATGCGTGAGTATGGTGTGGTGAGGAGTGTGAGAGTTGATTTATTGAATATTCCTTTTATCTATATTTTATGACTTTTTTCTCACCTTAATTGCAAATTGGTAAGAAATTGCAAATTGCAAATTGGTTTTGCATCCCTTTCTGGAGAATAAAGATGGCCTTGTCTTCTACTGAGGGAACGCCAGTTTTCTCCATTGGAAATGGATGCAAATGTTTGTACGGTGGAAGATGTGCTTGTAGAGAAGGGAATTGAAATTTTTTGTGCAGGTGACACCTTTGCGTTCATAACAAATGAAGTCGCTTTGGAAAATTTGCGAGTGCAATTAATAACAATGCACTGAAGCACGTTACGTCTTTTCGACAGGTGTTCATGTTTTTGAACGCACCTACAAAGTATTTGGAAGTATCTTTCCATATACAACACTTTCAATGTGAAGACTTCCAGGCAACCCGAAACTCGCATTTTTCCAACCTTCTACATGTGAAATTGCACTGGAACGGCAGTTAAACCTGTGACTTACCACCGTGAACTCGTACTAGATCGATGTACTCCCAGTTATGAGCTCTGATGTCACATAGCCCGCGAAACAACAATGGCAGCCCCTACGGATGCAGTGTTTATGGAAGTCATACACGGTATTTTACAAATATCGTAAAACAAAAGGTATATCAGCTTCTCTTGCCTTATGCACCGTTTTTCTCCTCCATTTCCCTCACACAAGTAAGCGCCTTGACTTTCTTGCCTGGAACGCTACAAAGTCGTGGTTTGAAGTCATGACTTACAGGCTCAAAAACCTGCCTAGAAATCAGAGAAATCAGTCGGAATGCGGAAAAAAATTGTGATAAAACTGAAAAAAGACCTAAGCTGGTAAAAGAAATGTCTGTACAACCGAAAATTAAAAAACAAAACAAAACAAAACAAAAAAAATTGAAGAGACTCAGGACAAGAGCCCAACCAACAGTGGATGTCATTCCTTTGGGAACACACAGTTTTCAGAAAGGCAGGCCGAGCCAGACAAGGAGTCAATGTCAAGATCAGAGGGGAGTGAATTATCTCTTTCGAAAGTGCTTGGTGAATCAGAAATTGTTGAGAATGTTGATGAAGTGTGTTGATGACTCACCGAAATAGTGTTTTAGACTTGTTTTGTTAACAGACACAGAATGCAATTAAAATGTCTGTCCAACATGAACAGGGCCCTTACATGACAACGAGATGCGTTTAGCAACTTAGCCATTGTTTAAACTCACCGAGATAGTGTTTTAGACAGCAAGCTGTAGTCTCGCTGAAGTCCTGTGAGAACTCAGTTGTAGCCGGTAAAATGTAAATAGTCCAGGAGGGAGGAGCGTTGTGTGTGTGAAGAGTGATGATCAGCTCACAAGTGAAGAAGAAATGGTTCGTAAAGCTCCTCCCCCCTGGACTATTTACATTTTTACCGGCTACAACTGAGTTCTCACAGGACTTCAGCGAGACTACAGCTTGCTGTCTAAAACACTATCTCGGTGAGTTTAAACAATGGCTAAGTTGCTAAACGCATCTCGTTGTCATGTAAGGGCCCTGTTCATGTTGGACAGACATTTTAATTGCATTCTGTGTCTGTTAAGAGGCACAAAGACACTCTTTATGTATATGCCCCCATAGCTGCTGTGTTAGCTGAGTGGGAGCTCTGGGCATTAACTGTAACAGCTCTGTGTTGCAAGCACCAATCCGGTTAGTTTTTATTTCTATAGACAGTACTTACAAAGGTATAACGATCAAGATTAACTTAAAAATTCACCGGAGTTCTCCTTTAAGTCATGGAACAAATTTAAGTGCTGGGGTAGCCATACTTTTTCATCTTACCTCAATGTTGATATATTGTTCACAGTAGGATTAGAAAAAGGTTGCCTTCTTGTTGTAAAGACAAAAATGGATGAATATACCTTTATATTCGTTAATATTTATGCTCCAAACAGAAGTGCAGATAGATTAGTTATATTTAAAAACTAAGTGAATATTTGAAAAATGTAAATTCAGATGATTTTCTATTATTAGGAGGCGACTGGAATAGTACAGTTGATTTTACTTTAGATAGGAATAATATTGAACCAGATTTTGAATCACTTGCTTTTTTAATAAAACATTCTTATTCAAAATGATTTGTTGGATGTATGGCAAAAGAGGCAAAAGTTAAACAATATACTTGGATAAATATTTCACAAGAGAGTATAAAGTGCAGATTGGATAGATTCTATGTTTGTAAAAAAATAAATAAAATAATAATAATAATAGGATTGTGGCTGCAAACATTGCACCATGTTGTTTTTCAGACCACCATGCAACTTGTGATATGACTTTGTCACAGACTCAGTGTAAAAGTCCTTACTGGAAAATACGTTTGTTACAGGAAAAAGACTTTATTGAAAGATTTAAATATTTTTGGGAGTCTAGGGTTTCTCAGAAAGGTGAATATGAAAGCTTAATTCAGTGGTGGGAATTGGGGAAAACATAAATTAGAATATTTTGTCAACAGTTTTCTTCTTTCTCTACAACAAAGATTAAGAAAACATTTTTGAAAAGGAAATAGCTCAGATTACATCTAATAAGGTGAAGAAACCAGATACTGTGATGGCTGAGAACTTACAAGTGCAAGCTAAGTGAGCACTTATAAGGTCACATTTCAGTTCATGATATGGATGCACCAACTACATATTTTTTTAATCTTCAAAAAGTAAAAAAAACAACAACAACACAATTGTAATGCATTGTCTGACATTCCCAGATGGGTCTAAAACATCTGGCCCAAAAAAGATCAGGAAAAGTGCTGTGGACTTTTATTCAGAACTTTTTAGAGTTCACAGTGTACTTCGGACTTGTTAGAACAACTTCCTACTATTAATGGACAACAACGTGCACGTTTGGACAGTGTTTTTTCTTTTCAAGAATTGACTGAATCGGTACAACAGATGAAACCTGGTCGTGCACCAGGTATTGATGGTCTGCCCTTGGAATTCTTTAAAGTCATGTGGGGAATTATAGGCAAAGCTTTTCATCAGGTTGTACAGAAATGCTATGAAGAACAAAATCTTCTCAGGAGCTGTCAGAGGGCTGTTCTTGTTCTTATTCCCCAAAAAGGAGACATAAGTCTCATAAAGAACTGGAGACTCGTTTCAATTTTCACCACAGACTACACATTTTTGGCAAAACTTTTGGTCAATAGGTTGAAGTGTGTTTTGGGTGATATCATTCATAAAGATCAATCAAACAGTATTCCAGATAGAACTATTTATGACAAACAATTTTCTAGTGAGAGATTTACTAGATTATTGTAAATTAAATGGTATTAATTTAGGTCTTCTATCATTAGATCAAGAGAAGGCATTTGATCGTGTAGATCATGAATATTTATTCAAAACACTAAAAGCCTTTGGTTGTGGCAATGTTTTTCTTTCTTGGATTAAGACTTTGTACACTAATGCTTCATGTTTAGTAAAAATTGGAGGAGGTTTAAGTCCACCAATAACTGCAAAGGGGAATCAGACAGGGATGCCCTTTGTCTGGTCAGTTGTATGCAATAGTTGAACCTTTGTTGTGTTTATTCAGGAAAAATGTGTCTGGTATGTCTGTAGGAAACAGTGTTCATAACGAAAATAAATTGACGGCATATGCAGATGATATTACTGTGTTTGTTAAAAATCAAAACGATGTAAACACAATTAAGAAATGTCTTTATTTATATGAAAAGGCATCATCTACAAAGATAAATTGGTGTAAAACCGAAGCTTTGTGGTGTAATGAACATTCAACAGCGGTCTTACCATTTATTCCTGAAATGTAAAATGGGGAAAAATAGGATTTCAATCAAAGTTTTTTTTTTCCAAGTTTATTCAAATTCTGAATATATTATAGGCCTATTAATTCTTATCACCTAGACAGAACACAAAGAGCGCTCCCTTTATAATCACTAAAAGCTGTCACTCATTCAATGAATGCGATCTCACAAAGTTCCGTTATATTACAGTTTTTCTCAATCGATTTGGTAAATTTCTCCAAACTCAGGTAACAGCTCTCAAAACAGTTAACACAGTGCTCAGTACACTTTGTAATTGTCCTAAACGGATATTAAATTCTCCTTCATTTCATACAAATCACAAATCAAAAGCATAATTTTCTCAAAACACTGTGCACAAAAATCCCAAATTTTATCACAGCAGTTCATACAGCCAACCAAATCTTTAAAATATCAGGAAAAACATTTGTAACTTTTTCATTGTTCTTCACAAAGATCACAAGCATTTTTGTACTATTTTTAAAACACAACAAACAAAACTCTAGGCTTGTTCGACTTCACCCAGCGATGCGCAGAACGATCGGCGGCTGACTAGAAGCAGTGCATGCCGGTTAGAAATTTTGTCCAACTTGAGAGCAGTCGGCTAATACAGCCGGTGCAGTTTCTCCAGAGCAGCTGCACAAGGCTACACGGACTCTGATGACGACACAGCTGTTCCACGATTGGCCAGATTCACCGCATGACAGCGATCACGCATGTTTCGTGTTTATTCTAAAACCTTCAGCTCCACTAATGCGTACAAATCTGTTTAGTAAAACCTCCTTTCATGTAGTCGCAATGTTATGTTATCATGTTTATCAAAATAAAACTGATAAAAAATGTAGACCCCACTTCATTGATAGTGTAGGATTATATGTTGAACTATATTCTTGTACAAACACACGCTGTAATAAGCAGTACATAAAGCATTACATGACAATAATGTCTCTGAAATATCTGTGTATTGCAAATATTGCATTTACTTTAACTTCAGCTGATAAAGTATGCAAACACAGCGAGCGTCACTGCGGGAAGCAGAAAGTGTCCGACTTCTCATCTCCGTTTGCCGCTCCTCCCCGCCTGCACGCGGCTACTCTCGCTGATCAGTTGCATCCAGCCGCAGCCGATGTCGAACACACCTTCTGTGAAATGTAAAATAGTCAGTTGCACACCTTGTGTCTTCAATTAACGCCAAATTGTTATCTGATGAGTTAGTAATCCACTCAACACAGAAAAAGCCAATTTCATAATTGTTCACACAGCTGCTGTCTTACGTAATTACAACAACTACAAAAGGGGAAGAGAAGAAGAACGAAGAAGACAAATGAGGAGATACAGTAAGACAAAAAAAAAGAAGAAGTATGAGCAGTGGAAACAGACGAGGTTTAAGAATGAGAGGTGGTGGCCAGGGTAGAGGGAGAAGAGGAAGAGGAGATAGAGAAATAGGAGAAAGAAGAGCTGAAGATGTAGGAGGAAGAGCTGAAGATGTAGGAGGAAGAGCTGAGGATGTAGGAAGAGGAGAATAGATTGAAGAGATGGATAGATTGGAGGGCAATGGTATAGTGGAAAGAGAAAATATAAAAAGAGGTAGACAGGGAGGAAGAGGATGGCAAAGAGGAAGAGGAGGGCAAAGAGGAAGAGGAGGCCAAGGTGTAAGAGGAGGGAGGAGACGTAGAATGAGAGTAGGGTACACGCGTGTTTCAAATGAAATCAGAGCCACGCTTATTGACCATGTCATAAATCATGGTCTCTCACTGAGAGAAGCTGGCCGGAGAGTTCAGCCCAATATAAACAGATCCACAGTGGCTTCAATTACCCATACATTTTAGAGAGAAAACCGGTAAGTAACTATATCATTCTACTTTTACAATGAGAGTCCATGTAGTCTTGTTTGACATAGGTCTAGATCTCTACAGTAAATGTTCCTGCTTGTCCAAACCTTTTTCAGAATTGAAGTTAGAGAACATTCAGGTGGGCGAACAAGACTTTTTTTCAGTTGAACAAGAGTATGCCATTGTTGACATGGTGGTCCAGAACAACACCCTCCACCTCAAAGAAATTTAGCAAAGAATAACACAGGACAATCAACTGTTCCACAATATCCACCAATGCAGGTACTTGAGACACAATGACCACAACATGTAACTCATTCACCAACCCCCTGAACCAATTCTGCTAAACTACAAGCACAGTTCCTGCTTTACACTCAAATTGCAGTTCTAAAACACACTTTTTTCAAAACACTACACACAATTCTCTGCTTTTGGCACAGTTTTCATGCAGAAAATATCTTGTTTTCACAAGGAACACACTGCCATTCAAATATGCACACTGACTCATCACAAGGGCAAACACCCGTCACACAGTTTTACAATTAGCAATCAGAGCTTTAGCATAAAAGGGCAACAGGTGAGCTCTTTTTTTTTGGAGCAATGGATGCCAACATTGGAAACAGAGGCAGAGCCAGAGGAGTGAGAGTAAGAGGAGGAGGACGAGGACGAGGAAGGCCAAGGACCGTAATCTCTGATGAGATCCGAGCCACTTTGGTTGATCATGTGGTCAACCATGATTCTAACAATGAGGGAGGCTGGGCAAAGAGTACAGCCACATTTGAGCAGGTACACTGTAGCATCCATCATCCGGACTTTTCGAAATGAGAATAGGTAAGAAATCTACTCTCACTAGAAAATTGCAGTACTGCATATCAATACAGTACTCAATACAGTAGTACAGTAGTATTGCCTGTGGACTGTACTGTAGGACTGTAAAAATACTGTAAAGTATGTTTCAAGTATTTAGGAAATGTATACCTACTTTGTATTTGTGGCGAGCAGCGAGGCCGAGGGACCGTAAGAGCGGGACGAGGGTGGATGGGCGCCAGCTGCACGCTGCAGCCGTCTCTTGTCTCACGGAGGAGTGAGGGAGTATAAAGGAGGAGCGACGACAGTGAAGGATGAGAGAGGTCCAGGCCTGGGACATGACATATTGTCATGTGTGTTTCAGAGAGTCCTTGAGCTAGAGGTGGCTGCAGTGGAGCACCAGTTCATCTTCATTGATGAGGTTGGGTTCAACCTCACAAAAAGACGAAAGAGGGGAAGGAATATCATCGGCCAGCGCGCCATTGTTGAAGTCCCTGGCCAGCGCGGAGGGAACATCGCAATGTGTGCAGCGATTACCCACCACGGCGTCATCCATCACCATGCTACCCTTGGCCCCTACAACATCGCCCATCTGATCACATTCCTTGACACCCTACACAACACACTCATTCCACCAGATCAGGTAGATGGCCCAGAGCAGCTCAGGTACGTTGTCATTTGGGAAAACGTAAGTTTCCACAGGGCTGCTCTGGTTCGTAACTGGTTCACTGCCCACTCACGCTTTTTAGTTGTTTATCTCCCTCCATATTCTCCATTCCTCAATCCTATTGAGGAATTTTTTTCTGTCTGGAGATGGAAAGTGTATGACCGAAAACCACAAACGCGTATACCTCTTCTCCAAGCTATGGAGGACGCATGTGGAGATATAGCAGGTGATGCTTTTCATGGCTGGAATCGCCATGCTAGGCGATATTTTCCCCGCTGCTTGACCAGGGAAAACATTGCTTGTGATGTGGATGAGGTGCTGTGGCCAGACCGCAACAGAAGAGAGGATGCAGCATATAGGTTTTTTTTTTTTTTTTTTTACTGTATACAGTAAATTCTTCTGTTGTTTTGTATGTAGTGTATGTGCAACTTTGTGTTGGTTGGGAATGGGATGTACACTGTGTACATTGTTTTTGCAGGAAAAATAAAGTAAAATTTTACTGTGTATTTGTGTGTTCTGAGTATAAAAACAATATTCTCAAATATTTTACAACACACTTATGTTTGTACTGTCTGAACCAAAAAAAAAGGCCTAAGTCATTATGATGAATGGAGAAGTGTTTTACATTCATCATAGTGTTTTACATTGAGCACATCAGTGTTCAGCTGGTTCTTATAAATGTCTATATATATGATGGTTTGTGTGTGTCATTTGAAAACAAAATCCCATTTTGAGAAGAAATAACATTGTTTTGAATGTAAAGTTTCATTTTGCAGGAGAATTGAGGGGTTTTGCCCATTGTGTGTGTTTTTTGGGATTTGTGTGTAGAGTTCTGAGAATATGAGGCATGATTTCAGAAAATGTGTGTAAACAATTGAGAAAAAACTGTAAGAAGAAATGCTATCCGAATGAAGCAAGTATACAAAGTGCCCTTTGAGAGGATGTTTGTGTTTCTAAAACACAAACCCTTTGAAAATACATGAATGCATCAAATGATTTTACAATGTGGAGAGAAATAAATGTTTTCATCAATATGCAGCATTGGTCTTGTGTAGTGTTTGGTGAACTATTGTATAGTTAGCAACAGCAGTGTGTAACTGCTTCAAAAAGATTGAAGTCATATGCAATGTGTGTGTTTCGTATGGTAACAAAATTTTTATAAAGTCATGAATAGTTTTGACAAAAGTGTTCCATTTTGCAAATGATCTGAAGTGTTGTGCTACTTTGGTGTAGGGTTGTGTTAATTTTGTGTAGTGTTTTGACAAACCGGGCCCTAGTTTCAAAATTGTGCTTAAGCAATTGAAAAAAACTGTAATGCCTTATTCTGCATGACCTTATTCTACATCCCTTAAACCTACCCAATACCTAAACTTAAACATTACAAAATGTTCCACGTACTAAAGTGTTACCTTTATTTTTAATTTAAGGGAGTAACACTAGTAAATATCATTCACGGGGGAATTTGTGGGCCACATGGGCTGGATTTTTTTTGGTCCAGGGTCAAATTTTAACCTCAGTCCAGCCCATCCAAAATCCTTGTCCTTGTGTGGACATTTGTTTTTACCACGTGATGTATGTAAGGTATGTTTAGGGGTAGAATATACAGTTTGTACAATATAAAAATCATTGTCTATGGAAAGTCCCCATAAAACATGAAACACACACACACGCAATATTGTGTTGTGTGTGTGTGTGTGTGTGTGATTGATGAAAAAAAAAATTCACCAAAACACTCTTGTAGCCAATTAGCAATAGTGGGCACATCCGCTCATGATAGGGGAGGGGAGAGAGAGAGAGAGAGAGAGAGAGAGAGAGAGAGAGAGAGAGAGAGAGAGAGAGAGAGAGAGAGAGAGCGAGCGAGCAGGACATTTGTCGAAAGACTGTAGATAGAGAGATGGCTGAGATATTACCAAAGAGGGAATGGTCAGAGGAATATAGTAGGGAAAAAAAGAGTTACAATCACGCTAGAGCTAGGACATTAACATTGTTAACATTGGAAAAGCGCTGGAGAGACGAGAGTGGGAATGCCTGAAAATGGATGCAAAGGTTGTTGTATTCTATTACTTAATACGTGAGTAACCCTTGCTTTTGCAATGTTTCACAGAATCAAGATAACGTATGCTGTTGGTTTCAATTGTTGTTGAATCACAGCTGATTCATATAACTGTGCGAGCTGACTGATGCAGAAGCTGTTGGTGGTTGCCTGTGGTGCAATTAGTGGTGCCGTATTTAAGGAATGGATGTGTTTCTTTTGGGTAGGGCCGTGTTTGTTTGGGATTTGATTTCATATATAAACAGTGTCAGTACTCAGACTGCACCTTTAATATATAAATACAATTTACAACAATACTGTATGGGAAGTATAGGTGAATGTGCAAATGTGAAGTTATTAAACCTAATTACGGGAGGAGTACGCCCATCTAATCTTTCAATTAATACCCAGGTATAAAACCAGCAGCTTACCTCTTCCTGTTGTTAGTTCTTGCAGCATCCCTCCTCCTCCCCTCTCCTTTTTGTACAGTTTTGCCTGTTTTAGAGGGGCAATCGGAGCTCTGGTAGAATATCCTCTCTGAGCCCCTCTATAGCAGACAGCAAGCCAAATCTGTTTACCACCTTCACCAAGATTACATGGGCACACAAACTCGTGAAACAAGAAATTAGACAGGAAACTATCACATGTGATTACCACTCCGTCAAGTCAAGTCAAGTCCACAGGATAATGACAACTTGAATACAAAGGGTACATTTCTATTTTTTTTTTGTTGCCAGTGACCCAAATTTAGACGTGTTATTGAGAAAGGTATGCAGGTGTAACAAGCATTTAGGTCAAATATATTTAAATATTTAAATTCAAATAAATGTATATTATTAAGAAATTCTTCAAAGAATGACCACTGTTTCTGTCTCTGGCTATGTCCTAGAAACTAAACTTCTGATCATCCAACGCTCTGGATTCTGAACATTGTTTCCTTTTTCAGGAAATGCACACCTACGATTGTTTGATAGAATCAAAGTACTTCCCTTTATTTGACTCTTGAATAGAACAGAAACTAGTGAGTGAAACCATTACTCGGCATGCCACTGTACTGTGTGTAGGTGTTGGTTGCATAATACTTCTAGTCCTGTACTTTGTGCAGCTGTGGGGATTCCCCATTTCATACTAGTAACACCTGTAATGTGTGATATCCTAGTGAAACTAATGATGAAATAGTTTTGTTGTGGATTGCCTCAATTTACACCGATCAGGCATAACATTATGACTATATTGAGTTGGTCCCCCTTTAGCTGCCAAAACAGCCCTGACACGTCGAGGCATGGACTCCACTAGACTCCTGAAGGTGTGTTGTGGTATCTGGCACCAAGATGTTAGCAGCAGATTCTTTAAGTCCTGTAAGTTGCGAGGTGGGGACAAATTGTGATGCACTTTGTATTCTGACACATTTCTATCAGAACCAACATTAACTTCTTGAGCAATTTGAGCTACAGTAGCTCATCTGTTTGATCGGACCACATGGGCCAGCCTTCACTCCCCAAGTGCATCAATGAGCCTTGGCCATGATCCTGTCGCCAGTTCACCACTGTTCCTTCCTTGGACCACTTTTGATAGATACTGATCACTGCAGAAAGCAGACCTGCAAGAGCTGCCGTTTTGGAGATGCTCTGACCCAGTCATCTAGCCATCACCAGTGTTGGGAGTAACGGCGTTTAAGTATAACGGCGTTACTAACATCGTTAATTTTTCAGTAACGGAGTAATCTAATTAATTACTTTTCCCAATGTTGCAACGCCGTTAGCGTTACTGAGAAAAAAAATGCGGCGTTACTATAATTGAGCTCACTGAAGCGGTTTTCATCCGAACAGGCTCTCTGTCAGTCGGACCTGCAACGTGCGTGTGTGTGTGTGTGTGTGTGTGTGTGTGTGTGTGTGTGTGTGTGTGTGTGCGCGCGCGCGTGGTACACATAACTGATGATGATTGGTGGGTGGGAGACAAGGTTGAGGTTGATAGGTTGAGTCCACACACACACACACCTATGACGCACAGTCGCACACGCATATGCACAGTCAGCGAAGGCAAGTCCAACGACTTCAAAGGTAGCTTTCGCAAACTGGAAGTATAAGCGCTACTCTTCCCTCGTTGAGGTGAAAGGTAAGAATGTTTATGTGACGTGCAACTTATGCCCAGGAAGAAAGAGTCTCTCCACGTCGGTGGCCAGTAATTCTAATCTAATGAAGCCTCAAATCATCACAGCCACAAAATGAGCGGCTAAAAACCCAGGCGATAACGTGAGCTCCACTACCAGAGGAGTAGTAAAGTACTGATAATATTTACACTATAGTAGGTCTACTGATAATATTTACAATATATTGAATTTGATAGGTGTCTCTCACATTGTCCCACAGCAACATTACAATAGTGTACATTAATGTACAATGTTTAGTGTCTAATTCATTCATTTAACATATTTAAATTGGGGGCATCCAAGTTATTTGACATATTTGAACTTTTGACAAAAAAAAAGTAACGCAGTAATTACTTTCCCTGGTAATTAGTTACTTTTATAATGATGTAACTCAGTTACTAACTCAGTTACTATTTGTAAGAAGTAACTATAACTAATTACTTTTTTAAAGTAACGTGCCCAACACTGGCCATCACAATTTGGCCCTTGTCAAACTCACTCAAATCCTTACGCTTGGCAATTTTTCCTGCTTCTAACACATCAACTTGAGGACAAAATGTTCACTTGCTGCATAATACATCCCACCCACTAACAGGTGCCGTGATGAAGAGATAATCATTATTATTCCCTTCACCTGTCATAATGTTATGCCTAATCAGTGTAGCTCTTCAGGGGGTGAAGCTATTTTATTTATAAAAATGGCTGGGCAGCATTGGTTGTCTGCTAGCTTATGTCAGCCGCATGGTTTGAATTTGGAGCTCCGCATAAGTGACTAAATCCTCGGATTTTCTTCTTGTATCAACTTTACAAAGTGATATTTTCTTTTTTTATAGAACATATCCTTGATAGTATTCTATATCTGAAACAATCGGATTGCAGCGTGATCTTGCATTGCTCGTTTTGTGTACACTCGTAAAACTCGGGAAATTACTGTATATCTGTTTTAATGGTGAAGGCATCGGATATACAGTATGTCTACCTTTGAGTGCAGGTGAGGACACCTTCGAACTGCATGCGGTACAGTTGCAACTGGAGGCCTTGGAGAAACAGATCCACGACCTCCTAGAGAGACAGGTCCATCTGAGGGACCGACGATCAGCGCTAGAGACATCGCTGACTGATGCTCACAAGTCCATAGTAAGTAATGTTATCACTCCGATCTCTTCTACTCCATGTGTTTCAAACTAATTTAGAGGTCTTCAAAATTGCATGGAAAGACAGCATTTCCCATTATAAAAAGACTCTAAAAAGGCACAACAACAAAAAAAAGAAAATAACCAAAACAACCCCAGGTTTTTATTTAGTACAGTGACCAGATTAACAAATAAACAGACGTCACCTAAACAAAATATTCCAGTACAGTTTAGTAGTATCGACTTTATGAATTTCTTGACTAAAAAAATCAAAAGCATCAGAAATACAATTATAAATGTACATCCTTTGACAGCGTTTTATTATTTTGATTAAACATGGAATTAGTTTCCACCGTTATGCCGATGATACTCAGTTATATTTCAGCACGACCACATGCAATCTCTAAATTATCCAAGCTGACAGAGTGTGTTAAAGATATAAAATATTGGATGACCTGTATTTTTCTCCTATTCAATTCAAATAAGACTGAGGTATTACTTACTGGACCAAAAACCTGTACACAGAATCTCTTAGAATACAATTTACACTTAGAAAGATGTACTTTTAATTCATCCGCTACAGCTAAAGACCTGGGTGTTATATTAGACTGCAACTTGTATTTCGAAAATCATATTTCAAATGTTACAAAATCAGCCTTCTTTCTCCTCAGAAACATGTTACCTGTCTCTTATCTGCAGAATGCATTCATGACCTTTAGACTAGATTACTGTACTGCATTACTAGCTGGCTGTCCTGCATCCTCAATAAACAAGCTACAATTAGTCCAAAATGCAGCTGCTAGTGTTCTTACTAGGTCAAGAAAATATGATCATATGACACCAATTCTAACATCTCTACACTGGTTACCTGTTAAGTTTCGTATCAATTATAAAGTATTGCTACTGACCTATAAGGCCCTAAACGGTTTATCTCCTGTGTATTTAACTGATCTTCTATCGCCTTACAATCCATCTCACTCTTTAAGATCACAAAACTCTGGGCTTCAGGTAGTACCTAGGATATCTAAGTCCACTAAAGGAGGAAGAATATTTTCATATTTGGCACCTAAACTCTGGAATACCCTTATAATATTCGGGGCTCAGACTCACTCTCCCAGTTTAAGTCTAGATTAAAGATCTCTTTAGCCAAGCATTCACATAATGCATCTCATAACCTTGTACTCCAGTTATATCAGTGCACATGACTGTCTTTGCTTAATGCTTTGAACCGCAGCTACGCTTTTTATTTTCCTGTTCTTTTATCTCGGGACGCCCATCCCAAGGTAACTAGAGAGTGTCAGCTCCAGTCTGGATCCAGCCTCTTAGGAAGACATCAGATGACCATCACTTGTGAAGAGATGACTCCAACTCCTGCGAGGACTTCAGATGATGCAGCTCTGCATCAACACGCACATGCTCAATTTCCTATATACCCTAATCATTGTTAACAACATGTAGTATGTTTCATTTCACTTAGCCCTTTGCCTTAATTTATTGTTTTACATTTATTTCTGAAATATATAACTTGGACATAGTCTCCTCTGATCACTTTAAATTGTAATGTAGACCCGCAGTGAAGCTGCTTTGAAATTATATGTATTGTGAAAAGCGCTATACAAATAAATGTGAATTAAATTGAATTGAATCATTGTTGCTGAATGTTTCTGTGTGAGTGACTGTCTGAATGTGTGTAAAGATCATGTTCAATGTAAAGATCATATTCCATGAAGATATTTTGTAAATTTCCTACCGTAAATATATAAAACATGTATTATTAGTAGTAATATGCATTGCTAAGGACTCATTCGTTTGGATTCATTCACATTAAACATTACAATACAAATGTATTAGAATGACATTGTTTTGTATGTGCTTGAAATTCAAGAAAACATTAACTACCTGGTGGATAACCAGTTGGATTAATAATTTATAAAATACAAGGGCTAACAAAAAAAAGTAAAATCTTTGTTCAACCCTACCCCTCTTCTCAAACTTTTTTTTTTTTTTTTGCAGGATATATCAAATATAATGTGATTTTGTTAGATATTTAAATCTACAGTGACTGTCATGTGAGTTTAACTGACTGTTCCTGTGCAAACTATTTTTGTCTATATTTAAATATACACTTGAATATTATGCATACTTGATGAACATTATACTCAGTGAAACTTGTATTAAGTTGTATAAGAGTGCAGTATCAGTTCTGAGTAAAGGAAGTTTGACATGTGTAGGATCAAAGAAGTGCTGTAGTGTAAACTACTGTCAAGAAAGCTTGGAATTCTTGTGTAGCTGTGAGAACGCAATTAGCTCAGTCCTGTTAAAGGACGCCACGTTTTTGCCAGCATTTATTCGGCAAGCCCCACATTCTCTACATTGTCATATTTAATTAGATTTCTAAACAAGCTGAATTTCTAGAGGATAATCTATCCTTTGATGATGACAGAAATGTGACAGAAACTACAATTCCTTCCTTAACATGACCCTGAAACCGTTTTTTTCCCCAGTCTTCATTTCCTCAAAGGGATAGTTCAAACCAAATTGTTTTTAATTGTTTTAATTTATTCACCCTCATGCTGTAGAATATTATTTTTTTTATAATTTGAACCCCACTGATTTTTGGAACAACATGAGGTGTGTAAATGATGTGTAAATGTTATTTTTAGGTGAACTATCAGAGAGAACACTAGCAAAAGAAAACCTATTCCAGAATGCACAGCAGCAAAAACCTGCAGACTAAGGTAAGTCCTGGGTCTATTTATTTGTTGTTGTCTCCTTGGAAATACTCTTTGTAGCTGATCTCAACCCTCACATTTGTAAGAAACAATGTCAGAGGACGAGTGCATATGCAAGGTGGGCGACGAGGAGGAGGGCAAGAAAGAGAAAGAGGAGGACGAAGAGGAAGAGGAAGACAAAGAGTGGAAATATCTGATGAAATTCGAGCAACAGTCATAGACCATGTTCTTGTCCATGGACTGACAATGAGGGAAGCAGGACTTAGAGTGCAACCCAATTTGAGCCGATTTTCTGTGTCCACCATAGTAAGGGCATTCAGAGAACAGAACAGATCCAGTACGCTACTAATTGCAAATTTACTGTACTACACTATGCAGCTGTTTCAATAGACATTTGTAAAGTTCATCACTGTATATAGTATTGCATGATTTTTTTTTTGTGACTGCACATCTACTTTTTGTAGAATTGCAAGGCTGCCACATGCAGGTGGAAGGACACCTATATTCACTCTGGAACAAGAGGCCATTATAGTGGGCATGGTCCTTCAAGATAATCTAATACGACTGTGTATTAGATCAACAGTGTGAGCATTTCCACAATTGACCGTGTCCTCCATCGAAACAGGATGCGAATGAAACAAGTATACAGAGTACCTTTTGAGCACAACTCACCAATTTTCAAGTGGTAACGCAGCGCTGTTTTATCATATTAGATACATTTGAGTATGTTGAAAGTCATGATATAATGCTACTGTGTTCGTTTGGTGGCTACTATGAGACACTTGTTGTACACTGCAGTAAGCTAGATCAATATTAGGCATGGTAAAACTCCGAGTAACGTCAGTGACTGACGAATGGGGGTTTCGCTTAGAAGCCTATCATCTTCGAGATCTTAGAAAACGCCCAATGGCGATGCAATGCCTGTGGAATTTGCATAGCGTAACTCCGCCCCACCTCGTGGGTATATAAGGAAGTACGCCGGCAATGTCGCATTATGTTTCTACTTCGGAGCCAAGAGCATCTCTTCACTCTTACAAGACTGAAGTCTGAGTTCTCTTTTCAGTTCTTCGAGACGAGCGGTTCTCTGCGCGTTCCAGCGATCTCACACTGCCTGCCTGCTGATCTGTGAAGTGATCTGCAAAAGCTGTGTGTGTTTTTACTTGGCGCTTCAGCACTCTGCAGAGCTTCCTCTCACAAAAAGAGCTTGCGCGTGGCACGTCTTTTATAGACGGTTCGCCCGTGCACTTCCGGGTGTGATCGATCTCCGTTGCCGTCTGATGGGCACAATCACTGCTTGACGTGTTTGGGCTTCAACACGCTCGGGCAGTGTTTGTGGATGTGTCATATTCCCTCCACAGGGAACGTGACATTGCGATGTTGCGGTCGAGACTCAATGACCTCCGTATAGGAGAGAGAGTCCCCTCTGCCACACCCAAACCTACCATCTCCGAGAGAGATGGTACTTTGGCTAGTGGCCAGGGTGACCTGAGGGTTGTGCTGTGGTATAAAGAACCCCGACGATCATTCCTCGGGCCACACCCCCCTCTCGCACACTGCTACCCGCGAGTGCTTGGACTGAAGTCCCAGTGACTTCCCGTGACCATTCGGTGGTCTCCTCCGCCTTCTCTGCCCTCGATGGGGCCGCAGACTAAGGGTACACTGGGGGCCCTCTATTGGACATGCTGTTGCGCACTACGGTGTCCACGGAGTGCTTCGACGTGGCGTGGCTATCCTAAGCACCCCTCCGAAGCCTGTGGGCTCTCGTCTTCTTTGGTGGCGAAGTCCTTCCCAAACTGACCAGCTGATTCGCCCACAGGCTCGGCTATGCGATTCAGTTCGCATGATCTCCTCCCCATTTGGGGAGTCCGCTTACCATGGTGGGTGGCAACACCTCTGTCATGCATGCGGAGGTCGTCACCCTACTGGCGAAAGGTGCGGCCGAGGTCGTCCCTCCAGCCGAGATGAAGTCCGGCTTCACGGCCCTGACTTCATTGTACCTAGCAAAAGCGATGGGTCACGGCCAGTTCTGGACCTGCACGTCTTCGGGACCGGGTTTGCGAACACAGGGACTTGGTGCTTCTGCACCTTACCCGCTTTGGCCTTCGGGTCATCTGGGAAAAGAGTAAACTCTCCTCTGCGCAGAGGATCTCTTTTCTCGGCTCGGTCGCCATGTATGTGCAGTGCGAGCGCACGCAGTTGGTGCTGACGTCCCTTCGTCACCTCGAGGGCAAGAATGCAGTTCCACTAAAGTTATTTCAGAGGCCCCTGGGGCATATGGTATCTGTAGCCGCGGTACCGCCGCTCGGATTGCTTCATATGACACTGCTTCAGCACTGGCCTCGCGATCGAGTTCTGAGATGGGCATGGCAACAAGACACGCGCCGGGTCCTAGTGGCTCGGGCCTGCCATCTTACCTTCATCCCGTGTGAACCTCACTTTCTACGGGCCAGAGTTCCCTTAGAACAAGTTTCTGGTCATGTTGTTGTATCAGCAAATGCCTCTGTCACGGGCTGGGGTGCCATGCACAATTGACATGCTGCCGCGGGCTCCTAGAGGACCCCAGCGCCTATAGTGTCAATTGCCTCAAGTTGTTGGCAGTACAGTTTGCTCTGCACCACCTCCAGGTCTAACATGTACTAGACAACGAACAGACAACTCGGCAACAGTAGCGTACGTCAACCGACAAGGTGTCCTATCCCCGCCAGATGTCGCAACTCGCCCACCATCTCCTCGTATGGAGTCAGAAGCATCTGAGGTTGCTTCGTGCCATTTACATCCCGGGAGACCTGAACCGTGCAGCTGATGAACTCTCACGATTCAGTCACTTCCTGATGAATGGAGACTCCATCCCCAGATGGAGCAGGTCCTTTTGGTTGCCCCAAATTGGGCCGGCCGGACCAGGTTCCCCGAACTCTATCTCCTTGTGACAGCCCCTCCCTGGTCGATTCCTCTGAGGAAGGACCTCCTTTCTCAGACACGTGTGGCCTCAGGTGGTGGCTACCTTCACTTCCGCTAGGGCCTCATCTACGAGACATGCCTATGCGTTGAAGTGGAACCTCGCCGAGAAGACCCCTGGAAATGCCCGATCGTGTCTGTGCTCTCGTTTCTACAAGAAGGGTTGGAACGTAGGCTGTCTCCTTCCACCCTGAAAGTCTATGTGACCGCTATCTCAGCCTACCACGACCTTGTAGAGACAAAAAAGGTAAGTCAGCATGACCTGGTCATCAGGTTCCTGGGGGGAGCGAGGAGACTGAATCCTCCTCATGCTCCCCTCGTACCCTCTTGGGACCTTGCAGTGGTCTTATCCAACTTGCAGAGATGCAGAGAGCTCCCTTTGAGCTCCCATTGCGATCTGTCGAGCTTAAGTTCCTGTCAATGAAGACAGCGCTTCTGATCCCTTTGGCCTCCATCAAGAGGGTAGGGGACCTGCAGGCATTTTCGTTGACGAAGCGTGCCTGGAATTCGGGCCGGCTGACTCTCATGTGATCCTGAGACCCCGGCTCGGATATGTGCCCAAGGTTCTCACCACTCCGTTCAGGGACCAGGTGGTGAACCTGCAAGCGCTGCCTTTGGAGGAGGCAGACCCAGCCTTGGCACTGCTCTGTCCAGTATGCGCCCTCCGTGCTTACGTAGACAGAACGCAGTGTTTCAAGACCTCAGACCAGCTCTTTGTCTGTCATGGTGGAAAGTTGAAGGGAAAGGCTCTCTCCAAGCAAAGGTTGTCTCACTGGATAGTGGACGCCATTGTCTTGGCTTACCAGATGCAGGGTCATCCATCCTCCTTAGGGGTGAGGGCACACTCCACCAGGAGTGTGGCCTCCTCTAGGGCTCTAGCGCATAGTGCCCCGCTAACAGACATTCGTAGAGCTGCAGGCTGGGCAACACCCAACATGTTTGCCAGGTTCTATAACCTCCGAGAGGAGCCAGTGTCCTCTCATGTACTTGCCTCAACTAGTTTCCGGTAACTGGACAGGCTCAGGTGTCTTTGCTTGCTCGCCACTCCACTCCATGGACTGGATATGTGCAATATTTTTTCAGTTGTGCTTCTCCTGAAGCCCTGAGCTTCTCCAGCATTGTTGGTGGCGACACCAGTGTGCATGCCCACTTGGTCAGCCCTCGTGTCCGGCTAGGTGCCCCATGTGCATGGTTCCCCCGCTGGGCGACCCCCACATGTGTATTTTCACTGTAAGCCTCCTTCGGCAGGTTTCCACAGAGTTCTTCCATATGCAGCCCCTCTGCGGGTCATATGTGTTTCCTTAAGTCCTCCCTGCGGGCAGGCACTTGGCGCATGTTTTCACATGGAATATGCTTCCCAGTGTATTCATTGTGTATATCAGTGTATTCCCGGTATTCATGTGATAAATGGGAGTCCTTCGTCCATACTAGTCTTACGACAGGGATCTCACACTTACGCAGGGCACTAGACGACAGCCAAGTGGCGTGATTAAACTGAAGTTACTGAATGAAAGGGAACGTCTTGGTTACATATGTAACCTTCGTTCCCTGAGGAGGGAACGGAGACGGAACGTCCGCTGTACCGCTTCCGCTGTACCGCTGGAACGGCCGGGAGTTCAGATCTCGGCTCCTCAGCAGGTAACATAATGCGACATTGCCGGCGTAATTCCTTATATACCCACGAGGTGGGGCGGAGTTATGCTATGCAAATTCCGCAGGCCCATGGCATTGCATCGCCATTTGACATTTTCTATGATCTCAAAGATAATAGGCTTCTAAGCGAAACCCCCATTTGTCAGTCACTGATGTTACGTCTCCGTTCCCTCCTCAAGGAACAAGGATAACATACGTAACCAAGACTCGTGGTAAAACAAGAAAACGAGATTTACAGTTTTTTCTGATGGCTTAAGCACATTTTTTGTAACTATTTTTTGCAAAACTCTACACACAAATCAGAAAATCCTTCACCAAATCAGCAAATCATTGTATTTTTACATGTATGGTATTGTTGTGTTTCTCATTAGAGTATGGCAGTGCTACAAAACTTAGTGCAAAGTGACTGTACTAACCGATTCTCATTTCAAAATGTCCTTATGATGCTTGCTACAGTGTAGCGGCTCAAGTTAGGCTGAACCCGTTGGCCAGCTTACCTCAGGGTCATTCCATGGTTGATTACATGGTCCACTATTGTAGCTCTGATGTCATCAGTAATTATATTTCTTACCCTTCCTCTTCCCCCTCCTCATCCTCTTCTTGCTCCTCCTTGTCCTCTTCCTCTAACTTCACCTCCTTGTCCTTGTCGTCCTCTCCCTCTCGCTTCTTCACCTCCACGTCCTCTTCCTCCTACTTCTTCACCTCCACGTCCTCTTTCTCTGCCTCCTCTAATTCTCACTCTTCCTGCTCCCTCCAATGTACTCCACACAGACAGCTTACCTGTGGCTTATTTATAGTGCTTAGGCTGATTGCAAAGTGAACTAAATATCTAAATATATATGTTATGCTTCGGGTCAGAGGTCACTCTTTCGGCATAAATCGATGCGTATAGCCATCTGTCGGAAGCTAGTTATTTTAGTTTTAAGTTTTAAATATGGATATTTGTCTTAAAAAAACGCATTGCTTCGCTTCAGGCCTTTATTAACCCCCCGGAGCCATGTGGAGTACGTTTATGATGGATGGATGCACTTTTTTGGGCTTTACACATTACTGCCATTACTGCCATGGATATTCTGTATAATAGCAAACAAAGTAAGCTATATTGCAAAGGTCAAGCGCCACCAGCTGGCCATTTTCAGAAGAGCACCAATCATTCACTTTTAGAGATTAAAGGGGTACTTCAGCACTGGGAAGATGAATGTGTATTTAAACTGGGTAATTTATGTAGTAGAAATGTGAAATTATTTTTTAATTTGGTGCCTTCTAGACCAAGAAAAGACAGAAAATGTATTTTTGTCTCATGTGGATGAAAGACAACAACTCCCAGAATGCACTTGCTTCGCTGCCCTAGGAGGCCACTCCCAAAGCCACGGCTACTGGTTATCACTTGCCCACCGCAGCACCGCCTCTAACGTTGTTTTGATATTCATAGTAATAAAATCATTTAGTTCAGTTAGAGAACAGGCACTACAATTAAAAACTGAAGTGTCTTTTGAATAAAGTGTGAGTGAGCTGAACGAAAGTCACGACACAAATGCAGCAGGAGTCAGATTTCATTCATCACAAGAGCGAAGAGCTCTTATCAGATCATGCCTGAAGCTTAACTTTCATAGGAATTCATTGAAAAGTTGAAACACTCACCTTGCTCCGTACCGCTCCGTTATTAATGCCCGAGCTAGGGCTGGGCGATATATCGATATAAAAAAATATATCGATATATTTTTAGACGCGATATGGAATTAGACCATATCGCATATATCGATATAGTTCAAATTTGCGCTGCTCCCCGCGCCACCGGCCGCCCCTCCTCTTCGAGGGGGGGAGGGGGCAGGCACAGAGCACTTCAACAGGCACTTCAACAAACATGGAGGAAGCAACTACGTCTGCAGAGCGCGCGGAGGAATTGGTTAGTAAAAGAAAAAGCAGTGGCTCAGTAATTTGGAGATGGTTCGGATTCAAAGTTTCAGATGAGCAACAACATCACATTATTTGTAGGGAGTGCAATAAACAAGTTACAGCCAGGGGTGGAAGCACTACAAATCTTTTTCACCACCTAAAACAGTGGCACAAACTGCAGTACGAAGAGTCTTTGAAACTGCGCGCTGCAGAAGCCACAGCCGCAAGTCATCGACAACCCGAGAAAGCTCCAGCCCCGACACAAAGCTCACTGCAAACTTCATTTTCCCGCAATGTGCCTTATGAAAAGAAAAGTGTCAAGTGGTGTACTATAACTAAAGCGGTGTCCTATCACATTGCTAAAGATATGGTCCCCATTGCAACTGTGGAACAAGTCGGATTCCAAAAGCTACTGAAAACTATGGACCCGAGATATGAGCTTCCCAGTCGCAACTACTTTGCACGAGAAGCATTGCCACAAATGTACTCTGAAATCAGACAGAGCCTTGCTAACCGGCTCGCTAACGTGACCCATTTTGCGTTGACCAGCGATATGTGGTCGAGCAGGACGTGTGAGCCTTACATGAGCGTGACAGTTCACTTCATTCAAGACTGGGAGATGAAAACAGCGTGTCTGCAAACAAGTTATTTCCCCCAGGATCACACCGGTGAGCACATAGCTGAGGCCCTGCAGGACGCAATTGCAAGCTGGAAACTCCAAGAAAAGTATCTGGTTGCTATAACAACCGACAACGGGAGCAACATCGTCAAAGCGGTTGAGCTGAACGAGTGGCTGAGGATGCAGTGCTTCGGTCACAGACTGCACTTGGCTATTGGTGAGTGCAGTGTTGTAAGGAGTTTTCAGATATTTTACTTTAATCAAAAACATTAAAATGTTAGTTTTTCCTTATGTTCCTTTGTGTGTCTGTCTGCAACTTTGCGTTTTATGCTGCTGTCTTGGCCAGGTGTCCGTTGAAATGCAGTATGTATTGTTAAATAAAGGTTAAATAGATTAATAAAACACAAAACTTAAAGTGCTAAATGTAAAATCATTTACAATACAGAATGGTAGATTTCAGAACCATATTTATTAGGTTTCCGTTATTAGATAAGAATTAGTGATGCATTGATGTATTTACCACTTTAATGTTACAGCTGGTAAAGGTGAGGTAATTATGACTTTAAAATGCTGGTTAGCCTGTTGTTCTCATCAAGGTAACATATATTTAGCTATTATGATAGACTATAGTTTTTTCTCTGGATTGAAAATAGCAAACTGCAAAGTAACTAGAAACTAATGTTGACACATATGCCTAAACATTGTGGAGTTTTTAGTGGAGTAGAAATATGAAGTAGCATTAAAAAATAGCATAAATATTAAATACTAAGAACAACAACAAGAACGGAACATGAGTAAATGTACATACAGTATAGTCATCATTTATAAATTATACAAAAATAATAATACATAAAAATCACTTGCATGATTAAAATTCAGAAAAAAAATAATATAATATTTATGATTAGTACTGGTGTTGATTAAAAAAATAAACTATGAAACGAGAAAATAATATTAATGTAGAATATTTCTAAAGCTTGATTTTGGATTAGTTGTATGAATGTGTTAAAGTGAAACCAGAGTCAAATTTCTCGCATAAGCACATTTGTTTAATAGTTTTTTATGATTCTGACAGGACATGGCATGAATGACAAGCGTGTCACCCGGGCCATTTCTTTGTGCAAAAGAATTGTAAGCTGTTTTTCGTACAGCTGGAAGAAAAGGAGACATCTTGCTGAAGTCCAGATTCAGCTGGGTCTGCCAAGTCACCAACTCATAACCGAGTCTGCCACACGCTGGGGATCCAGGCAGCAGATGATAGAGAGAGTCCTGGAGCAGGAAGGAGCACTGGCCAAAGTCCTGTCTAATGACAAAAAGACCAGGCACCTTGTCCCTACCTGGCAGGACTTAGAGGTCCTAGAAGCAGTCCAAAAGGTCCTGAAACCTCTCCAGGACTTTACTGATGCTTTATCAGGTGAGGAGTACGTCACTCTATCATATGTGAAACCTGTGCTGCACCTTTTTAACGAAAGTCTCCTGGCATGTGAAGAGGGTGATAGCGAGCTTTGTAAATCGATCAAGACCAGCATTGTTGAGTACCTCAACAGCAAATATTCTGACCCAGCCACTACTGACCTTTTGGAGATGGCTTCATTTGTGGATCCTCGGTTCAGGGCCACCTACATCCCAAGTGAAAAAGTCGATGCATTGAAGCACAGAGCTGTCTTGGAGGTGGAGACGCTACTGGCTGATCAGAGCAACTGTCAACCGCCTTGCCTATGTGTGCCCACTGTGCCTGAGCCTGCAGATGGAGAAGCAGCTGTAGCACCAAAAGCTAAGAGACTGGCAAGCTTCTTCAAGAAGCGCACAGCCACCACCACTGCACCAACCAAGAGGGGGACTATTGAAAATGAACTGTCAAGTTACTTGCAGTCCGCAAGTGTGGAGAGTGACACTGATCCTCTCAAGTGGTGGAAGGATCATGAAGTTTTCTTTCCATCTCTGAGCCACCTGGCAAAAAAGTATCTCTTGGTACCAGCTACCAGTTCACCCTCCGAAAGGGTTTTCAGCTGTAGTGGCAATATCGTGACCTGCCACAGAGCATCTCTGAAGCCGGATGCTGTTGACAGGCTGGTGTTTCTCGCACAAAATCTTTAAACGAAGGAGGATACGCTTGTCTGTCTTCTAATGTCTACCTCAGGACAGCATTACTGTTTATCAAAGTAAAAAAAGAGGGGGAAAATGTTTATTGAGTTGATAATCTGTTTCTTGTGCAACTGGTTGAGACTGTTCAGATAAGAAATTGAGTTAACAAAAAGGAAAAGGTCATCTCAAGCTGATGTTTTAAAAAAAAAAGTTCTTAAACTGAGCACTTTATTTTGTTCTTTCTTTATATGTAAATGCTGCCCATAAGTTACTAGGGTTTGTCATATTCTTTTGTAATGTTCATTATTTGCATCTGTGGATTTGTTAGAAAGGAGAATAAAATCTGTTATTGGATTTTAATAAGCCATTTATAGTTGTAAAACAATTTTTTTTATATATTGAACTTTTCTCATATAAATATATTTATTTCGGAAAAAGATTGGCCTATTTTATTTTATAGGCTATTTTTTATTTTTATTTTATTTAAATGTGCACCTTATGGAGCTTTGATTTAAAAAAAAAAAAAAGGTACTCCTGTCCTATTGTTATACAGTATTTTATTTTTACATTTTATTGTTATTTGAACAGCTGAGCATTTAATTATGAACCAGGTGAAGAAACCTGTTTACTATTTATTCATTTGATTTTGCAACTGTTCACTGAAATGGCCGGTTTCAATAAAACTACTTATGACGTCATATTTGGCTTTGACTTTGACTGAACATTTGCTCTCGCTTTGCGGAAAAAATATCGGGATATATATCGTATATCGATATTCAGCCTAAATATATCGGGATATGACTTTTTGTCCATATCGCCCAGCCCTAGCCCGAGCCGAGCAGCTGCGGCCGTGTGCATTTACATTCTGTGAGTGAGATCCCCCACCTCTATGGGCGGGCTGATAACATGCGGAACTAGCTCCTTCTACTGGCTGTAGTCTATAGCCTCTGGCCAAAAAATCCTCAGATGACGCAAAATGACGATATTTGCGTCATCTGAGGATTTTTTCCAGAAATAATGCATAATTCTCTCGCCTCAGGGGGACCTGAGGGGGGAAAGTACGATAATTTGAATATACTACCGGGTTTCTACTGATACAAAGTTTAATGCTAAATTCGCTGAAGTAACCCTTTAACTGTTACTTCATGCCAGAGTTGCCTTGGGGGAAAGCAGTCAGACAGTCACGTAGGCATTCAGAACTAACTTACAACATTGTCATTGACTCAGCTGGGGTGGAGTGCAAAAAGACTTTCATTACGAAATCAGAAATTACTTAATTTTACTTTCTTATTAATTTAATTTATTTTCTTATTGCATGTTACTGGTCTTATTGTAAACAATTCATCCATGCATGCATATATATATATATATATATATATATATATATATATATATATAAATTTGACCTCGTAATCTTTAATCATAATGTCATACCTTGCTCTTTTTGTAATATGATTGACTTCTGATATGCTGCTGATATGTGAAAGGCCGTGGTACAGTTAAGCCAATCACATACAACCAATGGATAAAGCATCATCTTATGTTTTATTTATTGTTTGATAAGCCATTTGAATCTGAAATAGATCACAATACTGGAATTGTCTTAAATTTTAAAGCCTTTTTTGTTCTTTATTTTTGAATTACATTTGATTATATATATGTTGTAACCCTGTTCCCAGCCAGTAAGCTGTTTCTGGGAACCGAACAATCCCCATTTGTTGAGATTTGGTGAGAGGAGCAAAAGCTTCCCTCCAGGCAACTCTCTGTTAGTCATAACGGTTACGTGCAGATGCTTCATACATGCCTTTACTCTATGGTAAACCCCTATTCAGACTTGAGGCAGTTTATATTCTAGGGCATTCAAACTTGAGAGCAGATATCCTTTTAATGCCACTGTCTCCTCTGGCTGGCCCTCACTCCTCCAGCTTCATTAGGGCTGGACACCATGGTACAAACGTGGACGAGGCTATAGCGAGGGCTCACCTAGACCGAGTCCATTTATTAGTCTCTAGTACAGGGGTTGATCTGTTTGTAGCGACAATTCTGATACAATCCCTCCTCAAGGAAATTGGGTAACGCTTTTGGATTAAGTTGTTTTTCAAATAAATATTTTCGAGTGATATCAAATTTTGTATGTGTTGTTTATTGTACTTACCCTGTAACTACACGAAACAAGAGGGGAACAAGAACCACTTTAATTTACAACCCGCAAATTCATACTTACCCTGTAACTACATGAAACAAGAGGGGAACAAGAACCACTTTAATTTACAACCCGCAAATTCATACTTACCCTGTAACTACATGAAACAAGAGGGGAACAAGAACCACTTTAATTTACAGCCCGCAGGTTCATACTTACCCTGTAACTATATGAAAAAAGAGGGGAACAAGAACCACTTTAATTTACAGCCCGCAGATTCATACTTACCCTGTAACTACATGGATAATTAGCCCTTAATTAAAAAATACTTACAGTAAAAATAATGTGTTAATTTTCCTGATAGTTACCCCTTTATTCCCCCAATATTACATATTGTTCCCTTATACCTACACGTACTTACTTTATAGTTACACTATCATTACCGAAAATTATGCTGTAAATTCTCTTTACTTACACAGTACTTTCCGGGCCGTAATCTAAAGCGTTACCGGAAATTGTATGCCTTATAATAACAGCTCTTTTGTGCTGTAGTGGGATCAATGCCAATTGAACCCAGTCCACAGTCGGTTGGTACAGTGGTCCCATACGGAAATGCAATATATGTACGCATATGAAATATACATATATTAAATATATCCACATAGAAAGTGAAAACATATATGTACATATATATCTGCCCATATATAAAACCTATTAGAAAATGGAACAATTTCATATATTGACATATAAAACTAGCCCATATATTTTATGTATGTATGATACAGTATTTTATATATATGTCACATATATAATATCAATATACATTACATATATTTCTTTGTATATATGTTCAATATACAAACTACACATATATGCATAGCATATTGCTTGCATACATTTTACATATATGTCCCTAATATATGTTTTATATAGTCTTATTATATATTTTACATTTAAAATGAAATATATATATATATATATATATATAAAATATATTTTTGATAAATGTATATGGAATATATAAATGACATATATATATATATATATATATATATATATATAAACATTGTGTGCACATATATTTTGAACATATATTTTGTTATGTTCTTATATTGTGTATATTAATTGCTAAATATTTTGAATTAATGATGTAAACTAAACAAATGTAAAAAAACATGCTTTCATTAATTTCATACATTTTTTAAATATAGGTTATGGATGTGTACTTACACACTTGCAATGCAATACATATGACATGCCTAATCCTTAAATGTTAAACGGTGCAGTTAGCAAAAAATAAGTAAAACAGTAAAACATTTAAAACAGTTTTAATTTAAAAAGAAAAATTAAGCTGCGCAAAATTAAAAACACTTGTTTAATGAAATGTGGATTGTGTAGACTTGTTAAAAGTTCAAGCTGTTCAAATAAGATAAACAAGGAATGAATAAATAAGGAAACCATACACTGTAAAAAAATAAAAATCGTAAAAAGAAGGTAAATGACTGGCAGCTACGGCTGCCAAACAAAAACCATAAAATGAAAATAAAATATCTTAATTCAAATAAAGTGCAAAAACATTAAAAGTTTTAGTGAAAAACAGTTATTTTACAGATTTTTTTCCTTTTTTTTTATTAAGATATTTTACTTTAATTTTACGGTTTTTGTTTGGCAGCCATAGCTGCCAGTCATTAACCATTTTTTAACAGTGTTAAACTGTTATTTTACTGATTTTTCCTAGATTATTATGATCAAACACCTTCAATAAAGTGACAGTACTAAAAATATACAGTACTGTTATTTTACAGATTATTACAATAAAAAAACATTCAATAAAGTGTTAAATTTACAGTTTTATTTTGGAAGACAAAATAAAGTCTGTAAAACAATACAACACATAATACATTTCAAATACAGATAACAGTGGAACAGTTTCATCAAAATTTTTAAGTTGAATAAAATTTCAAACTGAAAAAAATACAGAACTGATACATTTACAAGATTGTCACTGATTCACTATTGATTCTAAAACTTGTATTATTCAGATGTAAATTTATGTAAACAAATTCTTCAGAGCCCCCAGGGGCCCGTTCTTCGTACCTCGCTAACTCAGTTAGCTGGATTTGATTGTTGACGATTTGGCATGATCTTGGATTGTTTGGTTCTTCGACGCTCATCCTGGACTTGCTGTCATAGCAACAGGTCCGTTAGCTTAAACCTGCTCCCGAGCAGGCTTATTTCATGTAAACAGGATTAGATTGCATCTTGAGGTGATACTTAAAATCTGTCCCAGCCACTGCTACTTTATTACAAGAGTTCATTACTGAACCAGGGGCAATAATAATCATTTTAAATAATAATAATATACAAATTTTAAATTGTATATGTATATGAGAATGTATATAATATCATAATGTTGTGTATAATACTATAGACACAGCCACTTGATTGAGCGATTTATTTGTGATGGAATAATTACTTTATAATTTTATTGGAGGTTTGCACACATGTTGTACAGTTAATCTGAGCCGTGCATTAATTTAAGTGATGACGGATATTATGGGATGCTTGATGCAGCGCAGGAGATGCAGAGAAGTTACAAATCTGCTTCGAATTGAATTAAAAATGTAATTACAACATTGAAATAAAAATGTAAAGGGTGTACAAATACTGTATAAAATCGTGAATATAAATAATTGGTAATCATGTAAAAAAAAAAAAAAAAAAAATTTATCATTGATCTATTATAACTTTTATGTTGGTTTGGTCGTTTGGCTGTTTCCTTATAAAGGTCCAGATATTCGTGTTTTTTTGTGTGTGTAATTTGCCAAGTTTTTTGCCAGGTGGCTTTTTTAATTATATGATGTCATTACGTTGCTCTCTTGACGCCAGCCAATCGCTGCATTGCTGATCATGGTTTCGAGTATCGATGCATCTGCCCTCTTCAGGGAAAACAAGAACGCGCAGTGATCTCAGATCATTTAATCCAGATATTTAAATCCAATCCGCAAATTCGTTGGAAGAACCAAATTAGCCAGAGATCAGTTATCAGGATTAAAAGATCTGGGATCTGTCAAATCATCTCAGATGTATTAAGCGAGGTACGAAGAACGGGCCCCAGGAGGAATTGAAAAACTAAAAATTGCATTTATCTTATAAGTTAAGGTTACTAATATCATGATGAGGTTATGATTTCACCTCATAACAAAATAACAAATTGTGCCATTTACTGTTAGCTTTGTATTTTCCAAATAAGTTTTATATTTTTTTCCTCTATATTCAACTGAGCCCCGAGGGCTCCATATAGCTCTGATAATATATGTGGACAAACATTTACCTTTTAATTCAGAATCCAAGCTATATAGTGTAATAAGAAACATAAATCAGGTCCATGATTCTGCTCCAGACGGGACAGACACAGCAGATAAAGAGCAATCCTCTTCCAAATCTCCAGTAATCAGCTGGATCTGTAAAAGAAAGAAAGAAAAAGACATTGATTCACTAAAAAGTCCTTAAAAAGGGAGGATTTTGTTTTTGGAGCTTTCCTTTAAACAACATTTGACATTGAGACATTCTGGCTATATGAACACAGAGTCCGCTCAGCTGTGAGATGGTTATTGCTGATTATTGTCCATAACATTTGGTCCAATGTAGCTTGGTTACCAACATTATTCAAAATATTTAGTTTCACGGAAGAAAGTCATACAAGTTTGATAAGACATGAGGGTGAGTTAACGATGAGGGAGATTTCATTTGGAGTGAGCTATGCTTTTAAACTCAAGAAGGAACGTTTGAACCAGAGTTGTGCCTTGGTGCTGAGTTGCCTGTGTTCACATTTCCACACACATACTGTAACAGTATTAATGCTGGATATGACATGAATACTCACTTCCTCTGAAGATCATGTGGCAGATTTCCATTCCCAAAACTTCTGGATCATGAGGGGGGAAGAAACATACACACACACAAATGAATATTAATTTGTTTGATAAAACATTAATATTAATTATCAACTTACTGACAGAGACATGGACTTGCAAAATGTACTCACCAGGGCTGCGTTTCCCAAAACCATCGTAAGCCTAAATTGATTGTAGCACCTATTGGTGCCAATTGTTCTACGATCAACTTAAGCTTACAATGGTTTTGGGAAACGCAGCCCAGGTCCATACAAAAACAGTAGATCCAAAATCCTGGTTTGCCTATAATTCTTCAGAGTCCAAGAATGGCGGATTCCTGTCCTCTCTGTTGAACGAGTGAACATAACAGTGTTCTCAGATTACTCATTCCAAAGCTCCTTTACTTTTTATGACAAGCTTGATCTTAAAACTAGCTTAAAACTTGATCTTAAAACTACCAGTAGGGATGGGCATTATGACCATATTATTCTACATACATGAGACATTTTTATTTCACAATAACGATATCACAATATAGTTATTTTATAGCTATTTTATTAAGAAATACTACTGCTTAGTCTTCACTGTATGATATTCTATGCATTAATATCACTTGATTCTTAAAAACGCAGAAGGTCTTCTCTAGTCTTGTTGTTTGATTCACATTATGAGTCGGCAGTTTATTAATCTGCTGCCCCTTTAAGAACGGATGCACAATGACACGTATCCGGGTTTCCCCACGTTAACTTGAACTGTTTAACTCTAACATTACTTCAAACACAACTGACTGTTTAAATCAAGTGAATGCCTCACATGACAGGGATTTTGAGATAATTGTGTGCATTTTACCGAAAGGATCATTGATTTCAGGATCGCTGTCTGAGAGAGGCGGCTTAACATTATTCTTTATTCTCCATTCATACATTTTTGTACATTCATACAAAATGTCAATAACTGTAAGTAACGTTAGTACAGTGCTACGCGGATATATTTCCATTCCGCGATATAAAAACGTAACAGAATTGTAAAATCTCTCACTATATTCATCATAGCGCCCAGCCCTAGCTTAACAGTATTACAACATAACAAAACACAGAAACAGAATATGTAAGCTATTCGCGATTAGCATATCACTTCAATGCACTATATATTGATGTGACAGTAGAAAAATATAAAGGGATTTATTTACCTTCTGCCGTCTGTTGTCCGCCATTGGTAACTTAAATGTCTGTTCATATTCATGTTTTCCGTTCTCAGTCGACATCCCACAATCAAAATTATCCAAAATAAGATTTTAACAGATGTAAAATGATCCATGTAATGCCATTAATGGACCGACAAAGCAGTCCTGTTGCAGATTAGAAGCCGCACCCGCGACCGCGAGCACTCCAACGGCATGGGTGTATTTTCAAACCTGATCGTTCGTTAGAAGGAACACACAGCTGTCATTGGCCAGATTTCTAGATGACGTTCAGATTGACAAATCACGCTCAAGTGAACACGGAAAGACAGCAAATAACCTTGTTTTAAAATAAAGTTAGCAAATGTGTATATTTATATTTATTTGCTGTTATATTTAATTAATTGGTCAAGTGGTGTTTTGTGGTGTGGGCAGAGGCTTGAAAGTTTCAACCTGGAGAGCAGTGCAGATTTGTACTCTTTAAAAAACAGATTATTGTTATATATTTAATTTGCAATATAGTTTGTTATATTTGTATCTAGAATTACAGTTTGAATGTAAAATACACCTACACTGTAAAAAAAAAAAAAAAAAAGTCAAATGACTGGCAGCTACGGCTGCCAAACAAAAACATAAAATGAAAGTAAAATATCTTAATTTAAATAAGGAGAAATCTGTAAAATAACAGTTTTCTCTCAAACTTTTAATGTAAATTTACGTAAAGTTTTTGCACTTTATTTGAATTAAGATATTTTACTTTAATTTTACGGTTTTTGTTTGGCAGCCGTAGCTGCCAGTCATTTACCATTTTTTTTAACGATTTTATTTTTACAGTGAAACTAATAAGATTTACTTTAAAATGAGAAAGAATCATGTTAAATTGTTAGTATGGACATAAACCATTAATATAATGAGCTAAATATTTTATTACAGATTAGTTCTGTAATTTTACATACATTTGTATGTAATTTAAGAAAACAGAAAAATACTGTATAAATAATACAGTAATTTCCCTATATAAGAATGAGAATGACTGTGATTAATCATTAATGATAAAATAATGGTCAAGTTGTTAATTTACAGATATTTTTTGTAATTTTACATGAATTTGTATGTAATTTAGGAAAACAGAAAAATACTGTATAAATAATACAGTCATTTTCCTGTATTAAAATGAAAATTACTGTAATTTGTCATTAATGATATAATCCTTAAAATAACAGTCAAGATGTTTATTTACAGATATTGTTTGTAATTTTACATAGTTTTAAACATAATTCAAAATTACAGGAAAATACTGTAAACAATTTAGTTATTTTCCGTAAAATTAGGATTTTTTTTTTTTTTACAGTGTAGGCATATAAAATGTATGTATGTTGTTTAAATAAATGGGCATATATAAATTAAACATATCGGTGACATATATGGTCATAACATACAATATTATATAAACAATAGTCATATATATCGTATTAATATATGTCACTATACTAATTTAATATGGAAAATGTATATATGTTATAAACTTATATCAACATATATCTAGAGATATGTATATATGTGATAGCAATATATTGTCTTATATTTAGCATATATGACGGCGTCATTTGCGATATAGGGACATATATGTCATATATTACATTTCCGTATGGGGTGAACTGTCTCCAAGAGTGCCTCTCTGGGATAGCCCTCTGCTAGCCAAGGACCTATTGATGGAGCTTCTGTGAGAAAGCACCCCTTGGTGTCTTAGTGTTTTTTGTTCTTTATTTTTGAATTACATTGGATTATATATAGGGTGTAATCCTGTTCCCAGCCAGTAAGCTGTTTCTGGGCACCGAACAATCCCCATTTGTTGAGATTTGGTGAGAGGAGCAAAAGCTTCCCTCCAGGCAACTCTCTGTTAGTCATAACGGTTACGTGCAGATGCTTCATACCCTTTCTCTATGGTAAACTCCTATTCAGACTTGAGGCAGTTTATATTCCAGGGCATTCAAACTTGAGAGCAGATATCCTTTTGATGCCACTGTCTCCTCTGGTTGGCCCTCACTCCTCCAGCTTCATTAGGGCTGGACACCATGATACAAACGCGGACAAGGCTTTCTAGCGAGGGCTCACCTAGACCAAGTCCATTTATTAGTGGATCTGTTCTGACCAGCCTGTCTCTAATGCAGGGGTTGATCTGTTTGTAGAGACAATTCTGATACAATCCCTCCACAAGGAAATTGTATGCCCTATAATAACAGCTCTTTTGTGCTGTGGTGGGAACAATGCCACTTGAACCCAGTCCACAGTCGGTTGGTACAGCGGTGAACTGTCTCCAAGAGTGCCTCTCCGGGTTAGCTCTCTGCTAGCCTAGGACCTATTGATGGAGCTTCTGTGGGAAAGCACCCCTTGGTGTCTTGGTGTTTTTCACAGTGTGAGATTGCTGAGGCCTATCTACAGGCTGGGAGTTCTTTCTTGGGACCTTTCTGTGGTCCTGGAAGATTTATCAGAGGCTCCATTTGGTTTATCCAAGGTTTATCTGAGACTCTCTTCCCATAGCATCAACACCATGTCTCGATTCCTTCTCAGGAAACCGGGTTACATACGTAACCTGAGGCGTTCTCAATTGGTCGCCATTCAAAAGTAGCCATGTATTCTGATTAAACTTTTTTTGCTAGCAAGATATTAACCCTTTCACACGTAAATTTAAACCCAGCATGAGTTTTTCAAGGTGACCTTTATTTAGAACAAATCACTTTATAGTTTCCATGGTGACATGTCATTGCTTGTCACGTGAAACACAGCAGTCACAATAATGCTTTATTGTAGCCTACTGATAATTTGCTTTTGTTTAATTTTATATTTTTTTAATTAAAAATATTCACACATTTGTTAAATATAGCATGAAATATCTGATATTCCGATTGTCAAATATTGGCAAGTGGACGTGCTTGATGGGCTTCGCCATTTTAATTTGTGCCACAGTTAAGAGAATCGGATCTCTAAATACAAGCAAAAATCATATAGGCTAAAAATACAAAATATACTCCTAAAGGATTTGATCTCAATACTCTCTGAATTTAATAAAAGTGAATTATACACCTCAACCAACTAGGCAGTTTTTTTTCATTTCATGATTTTGAGTTGAACTGTTAAAAATGAAACGTGCTGTTTGTCTGCATCTTGGATTTTTAATTGATCATTTATTGATTTGATTATGATATCAGCTCATTCAAGAGCTGTACTTCAACATTTACGCATTTTGGCAGACACTTTTACAGAAAATTCAAGGTATACTGTTTGTCATTCAATTCATCCCCAGGGTATTGAACCCATGATCTTAAATTTGCTAGTGCACTTCTTCTTGAGCTACAAGGATCTTTCTATATCCATTGCACAGAACCACATTACTTGGTTACTCTAGTTATGGTTACTTATTTAAAACACTAATATGTAAATATAAAAATCATTAAAAGAGACTTTCAGAATTCTGTGATTTTGTTTATTTTATTATTGACAGTGGCTGCTAACTATGGTATTTTGGTAAGAACAAAGGTTACCATGGTCATTTTTTGTGTATATAGGTAAGGGTAGGTAATAATCCACCACCTGGAAGAAAAGAAAATGAGTAATATTGCTTGAATGCGGGAAGACAAATCAAAAGACATGGGTCAGAGAGCACTAGAGGTAGAACATTCTCGTAGGCAAGGCTTAGGAGCAGTATTGTTATATTTTATTTCACAATTACTTTTCATACTGTACATTGATTTGAAAATTATCTGTTTAATAGGGTATAATATTGGAAGTTTTCAGTTGTGAAAGAGTTGCAATGTGGTGTACCTCAAGGAAGTGGACCATTACTATTTTCTATTTTACCAATAAACTTCCTCTTGTTTTAAAGTGTGCACGGACAGTCACGGACAGTGTATTTTTTTACTTGTTGGGACCTCAGGAAGAGTAACCACTGCCTAGGTATTGGCTAATGGGGATCCAAAGAAATAAATAAACTTAGATCATAGATGAAAAAAGATAATTTACAGCCAATTTACCAAGGAATACTTTTTTAATTAACATTTTAAATGTTATAACTGCCAAAAAGGTTTTTTGGCAGTTATAGCACCACGTCTTGCCCAATCTCCACTACTTTTTAAAGTGTCCTCAGAGTGTGTCCATGTGTGTCAAATTTGTTATAAATATCTCACTTAATTTTAAGGTTATAGACCAGGGGTGTCCAAAGTCGGTCCTCGAGGGCCACTGTCCTGCAGAGTCTAGTTCCAAGTTGCCTCAACACCCCTGTCTGAAAGTTTCTAGTATGCCTAATAAGACCTGTTGAATTGGAGTTGGAGATAAACTCTGCAAGACAGTGGCCCTCCAGGAGCAGGATTGGACACTCCGTTATTATAGATACTTACAGTATATTTATGAGAGTATAAAAATGACCCTTGGGCATCATTGATTGGATCTCACTTCCTATTATAGTTTTGACATTTGGACATTGTTGTTTAGCTATTGACCTATGTTATCAAATTTACTGTGATGATTTTGTCTCAATTGGACTAGCAGTTTCGAAGATAATAGCAAAAGTTTTGAAAGGCTAAATACACTGTTACACAAACCATAAAGAAAAACCTGTCATGTTTGGTATCGTTGGACTCGGCAAGGATTCAGGAGTCTAAGGAGGTGACTTTTGTGAAAAACATTGGCTTGAAACTTCTTAGGCTCCTTAAAGGCATTGTGCCGATATGCAAACTGAGTTTTTTGAGATACACCAATGTTCTCAGACTATCATAGCACCCTGGACAAAGATACTGCATGCCAATAATTATCAGACTAATGGTTGGGTGTGGTTATAGCCATTTTCATGACAATTTTTCTTCTTACAGTGCCACCAAGTGGCCAATCATCACAATTTTTTAAAAGTAATTGAATTTTGAGCTTATAGACATGTGACCCGAGTTTAGTGAAAATATCATGTTCAGAAGTTATAGTCATTTTAGTTAAAGTGGCCCCTGACACGTTGAACATTTTGGATCCCCTTAGCGACTATGAATTGATTTTTTTTTTTTTTTCATAATTATTAATAGTCTCTCTCCAAAGAACATTCCTACAGTGGTTTGGTTCTGATCAGGGAAAAATGTGGGAGTAGTTGGCAAAAGTAGGTTTTTCAAAAAACTCAAAATTTCTCAAAATTGGCGCCTGAAGGGTGAGCCAATCCGAGGCATGCATGCTGCCCGCTTTGAGCCAAGGATTCCAAGGATATAAGACACTTGAGCCCATGCCTAACGGTTTAGGAGTTATGAGCCATTTTGTACTTTTTCTTGCTGTAGCGCCCCCGTCAGGCCGGTCGGGGCGTGCCTCGGTGACGCTGGTAGTCGTTGTGAGTACTACCAGCCCTGAAAGTTTCATGTCTCTACGACTTACGGTTTGGTCTGCCCGATCAGTTTTAGATGGAGAATGATGCACATGGGAAAATTAACAATTACAATAGGGTTTCAGCCTTTCAGGCTTGAACCCCTAATTAAAATAAAATAAAAAATAAAAAAAAAACATATAAATAAATAGTATAATTAACACAAAAAAATAAAAAACGGGTTAAATTGAAACATTAGATTAGATTAGATTAGATTAGATTCAACTTTATTGTCATTACACAAGTACAAGTACAAGGCAACGAAATGCAGTTTAGGTCTAACCAGAAGTGCAATAGCAGCAAGTGCAGGATATATACAATGGTTGCGTAAGTGCTGGGCATAAAAATGTACTGAATATATATAAATATGTATAAGTAGAGAGATGGTTATTACTATAAACAGAACTGAATTTACAGATGAATATATACAGTGAATAAATATAAATATACAGATGGCTATTACTATAAACAGAATGTAAACAGAATGTACAGGTGAATATGTACTATGAATATAATATACAGATGGCTATTACTTTGAACAGAATTTTACAGATAGAGGTATACAATAATATATTAGGCTAATATGAGGAATATAGCAGTGGATTAAGGTAGTGCAATAAATTATGGACAGAGCTATCCGAAAGAAAGTGTAAAAGTGCAGTGGAAAGTGATTGCATATTGCAGTTAGAAGTACGGTGCAAAATGCAAATGTAAACATGGTTACTGTAAATACAGTCGGCAGTGCAAATGAGCATAATCCAGTTAAGATATGGTGGTGCAAAATGCATAAGTAAACAGTTGTTATTGTAATAAACAGTCGGTAGTGCAAATAACAAAGTGAATGTAGGTGTGAGGTAGGAGAGTTTGCAGTTTATGAGGGAAGTGGATCAACGGTGGTTTGAGTTCAGTAAAGAGACAGCTCTGGGGAAAAAACTGTTCTTTAGTCTGCTGGTCCTGGTCCGGAGGATCCTGAAACGCCTGCCGGAGGGCAGGAGAGAAAACAGTCTGTGGGCTGGGTGAGAGGAGTCCTTGAGGATGCTGCGAGCTCGATGCAGACAGCGTTTCCTCTGGATGTGCTCGATGGCAGGTAGTGGAGTCCCTGTGATGCGCTGGGCAGTTTTCACCACCCGCTGCAGTGCCTTGCGCTCCGCAACAGAGCAGCTCCCATACCATACTGCCACACAGTTGGTCAGGATGCTTTCTATTGCGCAGCGGTAGAAGTTCACCAGGATAGCCGAGGAGAGCTGATTCTTCCTCAGTGTCCTCAGGAAGAAGAGGCGCTGGTGAGCCTTCTTGACCAGGCTGGAGGTGTTGGTCGTCCACGACATGTCCGCCGAGATGTGGATACCCAGGAACTTGAAACTGGAGACACGCTCAACAGCCATTCCATTGATGTGGATGGTGTCGTGTGTGCCTTTTGACTCCTTCCTGAAGTCCACGATGAGCTCCTTCGTTTTGGTGGTGTTGAGGAGCAGGTTATTATCAGTGCACCATGTGGCCAGGTGCTGGATCTCCTCCCTGTATGCAGTCTCATCGTTGTTGCTGATGAGACCAATCACCGTAGTGTCGTCCGCAAACTTGACGATGGAATTAGTTCCATACACAGGCTTGCAGTCGGAGGTGAAGAGGGAGTAGAGAAACGGACTTAGCACACAGCCCTGTGGTACACCAGTGTTGAGTGTGATGGACGTGGAGCAGGTGGATCTTGATCGAACATTCTGTGGTCTGTCAGTTAGGAAGTCCAAAATCCAGTTACACATTGAAGTGTTGATGCCCAGGTCTCCAAGTTTGGCAATTAACTTGGATGGGATGACAGTGTTAAATGCTGAGCTGAAGTCAACAAACAGCATGCGTGCATAGGTGTTTTTACTGTCCAGATGGGTGAGCACAGAGTGCAGTGCCATGGAAACTGCATCCTCTGTGCTCCTATTGCTGCGGTAGGCAAACTGGTGTGAGTCCAATGTGGATGGTATAGAGTCTTTTAGGTGTTCCAGGACCAGCCGCTCAAAGCACTTCACAATGATGGGTGTGAGTGCTACAGGGCGGTAGTCATTAGGGCACCTCGGGCTGGAGTGTTTCGGCACTGGCACAATGGAAGTGCGTTTAAAGCATGATGGTACAGCTGCTTGGGCGAGAGACAGGTTGAAAATGTCTGTAAAAACCCCAGCGAGCTGCTCCGCACATGCCCTGAGAACACGACCAGGGATGTTGTCTGGTCCAGCAGCCTTGTGCGCGCTGATCCGGCTCAGTGCCTTGCAGACATCTGTGGAGGAGAGTGTGATTGGTGGGTGGTCAGCTGAGGGTTTGAGCTTGGTGGCAGTTTCTCTGTTGTCTCTTTCAAAACGAGCATAAAAGTAATTTAGCTCGTTCAGGAAGTTGACATCAGTGGCTGCGGGGGTGGAGTGGGTGGGTTTATAATCACTGATGGCCTGAATGCCATGCCACATGCGTCGAGGGTCAGAGTTGGAAAAGTGTCCCTCTATCTTTAGCTTGTAGCAGTGCTTGGCCTTTTTGATGCCCCTCTTCAGGTTTGCTCTGGATGCGCTGTAGGCTTGTGCATCTCCTGATCTGAAGGCAGTATTGCGTGACTTCAGCAGGAGTCGCACTTCCCTGTTCATCCAAGGCTTCTGATTTGGGTATGTGGTGATCTGTTTCTGGGTTGTAACACTGTCAATGGTGGTATTGATATGATCCAATACTGAGGAGGTGTAGGAGTTAATGTCCGTGTGAGCGCCACTGGTGGCTTGAGAAGCAAACATACTCCAGTCTGTGTTTAGAAACCTTTCCTGGAGTGTGGAATCTGCCCCCGCAGGCCACACCTTGATTGTCTTCACTGATGGCTTCACACGGTTGATGAGGGGTGCATATTTGGGGCTGAGGAACAAAGAGATGTGGTCTGACTGTCCCAGGTGGGGGAGGGGTGTTGCAACGTAAGCTCCGGCCATGTTTGTGTAAACATGGTCTAAGGTTTTGTTTCCTCTGGTGTGGCAGGAAACATGCTGGTGAAACATAATTAAAGTGCAAGCAGTTCGGACAGAGCACAGAGCTCATTCAGTAAAAGCATAAGATTAGGTGCAATCAGTCAGATGTACAGTGGCACAGCTCATTCAGTAAATGCACAGCTGAACAGATGTGTTTTGATTCTGGATTTGAGAGTGGCTACTGTTGGAGCACATCTGATCTGTCCAGGAAGCTGGTTCCAGCTGTGGCTGGCATAATAGCTAAAAGCAGACTCTCCTTGCTTTGAGTGAACCCTTGGTATTTCTAATTGACTTGATCCTGATGATCTGAGTGATCTGTTGGGTTTGTGTTCGATCAGCATATCTGCAATGTATTGAGGTCCTAGGTCATTGAGTGACTTATATACAAGTAATAGTACTTTAAAATCGATCCTAAATGTAACTGGAAGCCAGTGTAAAGACCTGAGAACTGGTGTGATATGGTCATATTTTCTGGTTCTGCTCAGGATCCTGGCAGCAGCATTCTGTATGAGCTGCAGCTGTCTAATGGTTTTTTTGGGAAGGCCGGTGAGAAGACCATTACAACAGTCCACCCTGCTGGTGATAAAAGCATGAACGAGATTCTCTAAGTCTTGCCTGGAAACAAAGCATCTAATTCTTGCAATATTTTTGAGAAGATAGTAAGTTGATTTAGTTATTGCTTTGACATGACAACTGAAACTCAGGTCTGACTCCAAAATCACACCAAGATTCCTGACTTGATTTTTTTATTTTAGACCTTTAGCCTCAAGATATGCGTTCACCTTGAGAATTTCATCTTTGTTTCCAAATGTAGTGATTTCAGTTTTGTCTTTGTTTAACTGAAGAAAGTTTTGGCACATCCAAATGTTAACTTCTTCAATGCATTTACATAGAGAGTCAATGGGGCTGTAGTCATTAGGTGATAGGGCTAAGTAGATCTGGGTGTCGTCAGCATAGCTGTGGTAAGCCATTTTGTTATTTTTCATTATTTGGCTCAGTGGGAGCATGTACAGGTTGAATAGGAGTGGTGCAAGAATTGACCCTTGTGGGACTCCGCATGTCATGGATGTCCACTCAGACTTATGGTCACCTATACTCACATAATAACCTCTCCCTTCTAAGTATGACCTGAACCATTTGAGGACCATTCCGGAAAGCCCAACCCATTTTTCTAGCCTGTCAAGAAGTATGTTGTGGTCAACAGTGTCGAATGCAGCACTGAGGTCGAGTAGTACCAGAATTGATGTTTTGCCTGTATCTGTATTGAGGCGAATATCATTTATTATCTTTATGAGTGCTGTCTCTGTGCTGTGATGCGGTCAGAAACCAGATTGAAAATTGTCAAAGTATCCGTTATCCGAGTTCAAGAATTTGTTCAGCTGACTGAAAACAACTTTTTCAATGATCTTGCCTATGAAGGGGAGATTTGAGATTGTCTGTAGTTGCTCAGTATGGAGTTATCCAGATTTCTCTTTTTCAGGAGAGGCTTAACTACTGCGGTTTTAAGGGAGTTTGGAAAAGTCCCAGAAAGAGTATTGAGTAATGAGTATTCATTAACTTACAATCTGATTCTACAATCTACTGTGTGGAAAAATGTATTTAAATACAAATACAAAATACTGTGTGAAAAAAAATATTAAAAGTGTACTAAAAAACTTTCACATGTGACCTCAAAATGACCCACAACTTAATCAGTTTATATGTGAAGAAATCCATTTATTCACAAACTTCTCACGAGACGAGTGTTTGACAAATTATTCGGCAAACTACTTCCTCTCATCGCTGCTTTTTGATGGTTTGGAGAACAATTACTCAGAGTCGCCCTCTGTCATTTCACAGAATTATACAACGGAGAGCACGTCAATCATTACTTTACTGAGGAGCGCGCGCAGTAAGCAGGTTCCGGCGTACAGAGTCATGCGAATTGCAAAAGTATAAACAAGACTTAAACCAGTGTTGTCAACTTAGCAATTTTGTTGCTAGATTTAGGAACTTTTCAGACTAGCAACTTTTTTTTCTAAAAGTTTTATTCAGCAACTTTTAGCAACTTCTGGAAAATGACTTTAATCCAAACAACACACGTACAAACTAGCTCAATAGGCCGAGCAGTTCATTCATAATTCCTTAAGATCGCTGTGGAAATGTGGAAATCGCTGTAAAAAACGGAAGATCATTTAGGTAGCATATTTATGGAGCCCTGCATATGACATGCATGACAAAATTAGTAGGGCTAAATTGTGCACACGATTTATAAATTGAGGGAACAAAAGAGTAAATCGTTTAGACGGTTTAGCAAATTGAGGGAACAAATTAGTAAACAACGTAACAACGTCATTTAGCAACTCAATCTGCATTTATCAAATTCCCCTGAAAATTAGTTAGCAACAGTGGCTTCAATTGCACAAAGCTAAAGAGAAAGCGGCAACTGTGTGCTTATTCCACCGCTTGCCACGTTAAAAAGGCCTTTAATTAAAAAGTGTAGGCCTATTTGTCAGCGTTCCACTCCATCTCTAAGCGCACGCAAAAAAACTGCCTGCCAACGTGCAAGTGTGAATTTGAATTTCCTTTGCCGTTATAATAACACAAATCACATCACACCCAATGACTCATTCGCCCTTGCTTCTTTTTCTACTCCAACATTCCAGTTATTCCTGCCCACTAAAAGCTGCACAGATATATTTGCTTACCCCGATAGGCCTATCTATGTAAATAATTTAGAAAAAGTTCCATCGATTCACAATTTATATCATCGTTACGAATCTATGATATGTATTTTCATATATCACCCATCCCTAACATGCACTGCATGAAAAGTGGGATTTTCGTCAGTATGTGGCACTGTAGATTGCCGTGAAACTTCAGGTTTACGACTGTGCACGGCAATTTGCAGGCAACTCCGAAAACTGCCGTAAATTGACGGAAATTGACGTGGGCCTTGCTTGGCAGTTGTCCCCCCATGACCCCCCCTCCCCTTAATTCTAGGGGAGGCTTTATCATGTAAATGAACATGCTGTGAGCTACACAAATGCAAATCAGAGTAGCAGCAGGGGGAGTTTTATCTAGGTTCTGAATTTTTTTAACTAAAACAAGTTTAAAGTTTAAGTTAAAATGTTAACTTAAATTTAAGTTAAATGTACTCGTTTTAGTTCACATTACTAAATTTTTAGGGCAACCAGTTTGCTCCAATTTTTTAAGTAGATTCAACTTGTCCGGGCTCACAGTGTAGATTAATTACTCTGTATGTCATTGCTTACACACAATTTATGAAAATATGGCTCCATTTCTTGTAACTCTACACACAAAACACACAACATGCAAAACATCAGACATCGCTTGCAAAAGCAACACTTTGTGCAAAACTATTTTAACTCTTCCAAAAATGTTGTTTTTGCATATATCTAACTACACACAAATATGCACAACTGAGGAATTTACAGTTGAACTGAAATCAGTTGAACTGAAATCAACTGAACTGAATCAACACTGAAGTCACTTGAGCTGAATATTGACACTATATTGGCTTGTTAGAGCCGGTTTACAGCAGAATTTGTTTTGAACTTGTTACTGAAGCTGCTATGAAACAATATATTTTGTTGTATGCATATTCTTTCTTTCTCAAACCTTAGTTTTGATTTCTAAGTGATCAATTTATGTATAAGTGTTTTCACACATGATCATTGGCTGTATGGGTCCTCAGTAAATTAATGTGGCATTTAAATGGCAAAAGTTATTCTTGTCTCTATAACTTATGGCTTCCTAAAGACACGTTATGGGTAAATAAAATATTAATAATATAAATAAAATGTATATCAAAACATATTTTAAATATAATGAAGTCATTTTATTATAGCACTCATCAGATGTTCCTGGAAACAAAACAGAGACAGAACAGTATAAACAAACTAAACACCAAATTACAAAAACATTATTATGTGAAAGTGAATAAAGTTGTGTGTGTGTGTGTGTGTGTGTGTGTTTTCAGTTATAAATATGTGCTGTGTAAATTAGCCTATATATACTTTTAGAAATTATATATAGCTAAATTATAATAATTGTATAATTAAGCATTTACTTAATATACATTGTAACATTAGGCTACTTTACTCTAGCACAGTAGTCAGTTAAGCAATTAATGAATATCTTATATTAATATGTATGTAGCCTAGGCTACATCTAAAGGTAAGTCTGCTTTAAAAAAACAAAAATTACACTTCGACATGTACAGAATGTGCGCGTTAAGAAACACGTTCAAATGTGTCTTCTTAACATGTTAAAACTGTGCGTCGACTGTGTGTGTATGCCTGTTACACGACCAGAATGTGCGTGTCTACACATACAAAAGAAACACGTAAAAAATTGCTGCGTTGACGCGGACAAACAGTGCGTGTTGAAACAGTCATAAGTCACGCGTTTCGTATAAAGAGATTTGGCCCCGGGCGCGTTCCATAGTAGAGTCCTAGTCCAATGACGTGTGAGGTCGAGGTCATGGCCATAACGCGTAGAAGACGAGCTTTAAACTTTTTTTTTTGCTGCTTTCCTTTTTCGTGATCAACAATGACAGGACGCTGTCTTCAACTCCTGGACGCGACCAACTTTTTCGACTCATTTTCAGGAGGCTGTCTTCGTCTTCACAACTCTGGTTCATAGCGCCTGCAGTTTGCCTCAGAGCATGGGTAATGTAACGTCACGATTTAAAGAATATGCTTTTATTCAGCTGTATAAGGAAATGGGTGCGTTAATAGATCCGAGCTTAAAACTGCACATTTTGTTTACACAGACTATCCTCGCCTCATAACGAAGCCGTGAGCTCTTATCTGCTTGGAGCGATTTCCAAGAGTCCAGATTTAACCGCTGATCACGACGAAATTGTGTATAAGTAACTTCTAATGTGTTTCTCATTCCTAGTTTAATTTTACCGTGACTGTTTTTATTAATACCAGTCTCATGTAATTGTTTTCCAGCTGCCTGTAAGACGTATTATGAATCGACACGCCGCAGCTTCAGATACAAACACTGAACTTACATAGCAGGCGGGAACTGCGAAGTTTAGCTCGAAGTTTAGAGTCGATCAAGAAGAAAAAGGGTAAGATTTATTATATTAGATCCGGTTTTTGTCAATGTGAGTATTTTTCAGGTTGCTTATTGTCTTTATGGATTGTATTACAGTTGCTGGAAGCGAGAGTGTGCTGGATGAGGTGGACATGTGGAAGTCCGCGACCATTGAACTCATGTTTGACGAGGAAGACGCATTGTTGACGGGGTGTCTGGAAGGATTGTGCTGTAACGTTAATGGTTCAAACACATTTGACAAGCTACTTTAATCAACAAGTAGAATTGACCATGACATCCTTATTCCAAAAGTTGTGCATTAATGTTGCGGTTGTGGGGAGGGGCGTGTCTGGTTTGAACTAGTTGAGAGGTTGACTGGCTCAAAGTATTTTGAGTATTTTGAAAATACAAAAATACTCATCTTAAATGTATTTAAATACAAATTACATAATATTTTTTCCAAAGGCTTTAAAATACAAAATACAAAATAGTATTTTGTATTTCAAATACGTATTTTAAATACATGTATCTGAAATACTGCCCATCCCTGCCTATAAGTTATATATAGAGTAGAGTCTTAAATGTGAGTCATTATGCCTATCAAATGTCAGCTTTATAATCCTTCCTTGCTTCCTTACGTCCAGGGCCAAAGACAACCAATAAACCAACTTTTGTTTCCCAGGAAACCTTGATGTAAACACACAACAGCGAAAACAACACAGTATCGATAATATGCATAACAGATTGGGGGGTATGTCTACACCACTTGCATCACCAAACGCAAATTTAAATTGGTTTCCCAAACATTTCCCCCATCTGCTACTGTAATCACACATTTCACGGTTGAGTCAGAAAATTGTTTTAACATGAAAACAATGACACTTCACTTTAAGGTTAATTTCGTAATGTCTTGATCACATGTCTTTTTTAAGGTATGTATGTGCCTTCAGCCCAACTGCCAAGACATTTGGGTTCCCTTTCGAGGGAACTCTCACTGCGTCTGGTTAGACACTTGGGGGATACTCCCTAAGCACTAGCGAATCTGAAGTCCGTATAGCCACTAAACCAATCTGATTGGCGTGCGTGATGACGTCATCGTGACGGCGTACCCGGAAGTATAAAGCGGGAGCCGGCACACAGAAACGGCAGTTATTGCTCTTCAGCATAGCGCTCTCTGTTGAAATTGTCTGTCTATTTACTGTTGTTTGTCACAGTTGCAAAAGTGTGTGAATGAAAAGGAAAGAATGGAAAAGAATGTGAGAGAGTTTAAGCAGTGTGTGCATCTGTGTCCCTGCTTTATTCGGGCTCAGATGCACACCTGCTTTGTGTGCAGTGTCTGGGTGTTGAGCATGCTCGGGCAGTTCTCGAGGGAACTGCCTGTCAGTGGAAAAGCTGCTCACACTCAGACTGCTCCACTCTCGGCTGGCCGTGTTCGATGAGGCCGGCCAGCTTTGTGAGCCCCAGGGTTCTGGACCCGCGATCGCTGAGGCGTCTCGGTGTCACAGACCATGGGGTTCACAGAAGGACTTGTCAGAGGGATCTGGGACTGCTGCGGCACTTTCCCAATCCTTGTCTGACAGTTCTAAAGATCTTCCTCCCCGTGTGGAAGCCCGCGCTGTGGCTTCTTCCCCCGGGGTTGAGGATCTGATACTTATTCTCTCCGGTTCCGAGGAGCCGGATGAGTGGTGCATCAGGGCAGGTGGAGAAGCAGGAAGTGTTTCATCGCTTCATCCACTCACCCAAGAGGAGCTAATTGAGGTTTTTGACTCGTGCGGTGGCCAAATTGAAGATCAATTGGCCACAGGAAGTGCCGGAAATTCAGCCACCTAGTAGGCTGGACGACCGGTTTCTTTCTCGCCGGGTCCAAACACCTCGCCGGGGTTTACCTTTCTTCCCGGACCTACACATCGAGGTGTGTAGGTCGTGGAGGAAGCCCTGTTCCTCGCGTATTCCTCCAGTATTGGATTATTCCAATGTTCTGGGGGCGCGCGAGGCGGGCTAGGGGACGATGCCTCGGGTGGAAGAGGCTCTCACGAGTTATCTTTTCCCCGATTCTGTGTCGTCCCTTAAAGCCCCGGAGCTGCCCACCAAACCCTGTCGGGACACCTCATCGTTGGTGGGCGAAGCTTATATGGCGGCTGGGCGGGCTGGTAGTTCCCTGCACACATTATCTGTCTTGCAGGCCTACCAGGCTGACCTCCTGAAAGAGCTCAATGAGGGCGACGGTCCCTCTTCGGAGGATGTGCTGGAGCTACGGAGGGCTGCAGATTTGTCTCTCCGCATCACCAGGGAGATGGCCCGTGCTATCGGCCGGGCCATGGCCTCCGTGGTGATGGTGGAGAGGCATCTCTGGCTGAATCTATCGGGGATGAGGGAGAAGGATAATCCTTCCTCCTAGACTCCCCGATTTCGCCTTCTGGTCTATTTGGTGACGCGGTTGAGACCGTTGTCGCCGGGTACCAGGAGGCGAAGATGCAGTCAGCGGCCTTCCGTCAGTGCCTCCCTCGCCACTCAGAGCCTGGGAAAGCGGCCCCTAGGGGGCAGCCTCAGCCGTCTACCAGCTCCTCGCACCGGCAGGTGCAGAAGGAGAGCGTCGCCTCTAGAGCCCCTCCTCCAGGAGCCTGGCAACAGAGGCGGCGTTCTCACCAGCAGTCCCAGCAGCGGTCTTTCACTCCTGGAGGCGATCTGAGGAACGTACTCCAGGGAGGGAGGCTGCTGGGAAGAAGTCCTAGCTTCGGCTGGACTTCCAAGAGCGGTCCCCCCCGCGGGGGAGCAACCGAGGTTGCATCCTCTGCGGCGCTCCGGGGAAATCGAGGTAATCCCGCCGTCTATGACGCTTCGGGCCCCATCAGTTTCCCGCGAACGCATGCTGCTCCAGCCGCCTCCGGAAGGACTTGAGAGGCTGGTTCCCTGAGTAGAGTATCTCGGCGCATGAAAATGCCTTCCGAATATTTCTACATGGGTCCTGCGTACTGTAGACAAAGAGCAGGGTCGGGTAAGGGAACTGGTAAAATCCTTGCTGGCGAAGGAAGCCTTAGGAACTTAGGAAGTTCCTCCGCCAGAGAGGGAGTCTGGGTTCTACAGCCGGTACTTTATAGTTCTCGGAAGGGAAGGAGAGTGGCGTCCGGTAGACCTGAGGTATTTGAATCGGTCTCTGAGGAGGCTCGGTTTCAAAATGCTCATGGTCTCCATCATCGTGAGTTAGATCCAGTTCGAGGACTGGTTCGTCACGATAGATCTGAGGGACGCATACTTCCATATCTTCATCCTTCCATGTCACAGGAAGTTCTTGAGGTTCGCTTTCGGGGGCGAGGCGTACCAATATCGAATGCTTCCCTTCGGTCTAGCTCTTCACCCACGCACATTCACAAGGTGCATGGATGCAGCTCTGGCTCTATTGAGACTCCAGGACATCCGTGTGCTGAATTATCTCGGCGACTGGCTCATATTGGCCCAGTCGTACGGGATGGCAGTTCGGCATTGAGGTGTCGCTCTGGCCCGTATAAAGTGCTTGGGGCTGAGACTCAACACAGCAGGTGTGTTGACGCCGTCCCGGAGGACTACGGTTCTAGGGATCGTATGGGACTCGACGACGATGCGGGCACAATTGTCTCCCACGTGAGTCGAGACCATACTGGCGATGGTCTCAGAAAAAGGCTAGGCCACAGCATCACTGTAGAGCACTTTCAGGAAGTGCTGGGGCTCAGGGCAGCAGCGTCCAACGGGATACCCTTTGGCCTGCTGTACATGAGACCTCTACAGTGGTGGCTGGAAACCAGGGGGTTTCCCCCAGAGGGAATCTTTTCCGTATGATCAGGGTAACGCGCAGATGCCTTCGTTCCCTAGTCACATGGAAGAAACCTTGGTTTCTGTCCCAGGGGCCAGTGTTGGGAGCGTCTTGTTGCCGGGAAACCGTTTCAACAGACGCCTCCCTTCATCGGCTGGGGCACGGAAGGAAAAGGAGTGGAGAAGTATCTCCCTTCGGTGCTGGCGCTAGGGTACTCAAGTCCTAGTTGTGCCCGGTCTCCGGTTTCACACTAGGGCAGGCGCTACCCTCGGTGTGGGCTAGTGGGTACTCGTTCCCCAAGTGTCTAACCAGACGCAGTGAGAGTTCCCTCGAAAGGGAACTGCTCGGGTTACGACTGTAATCCTTGTTCCCTGAGTAGGGAACGAGCACTGCGTCTCGTCACCACACCTCGGCACGCCTGGAGCGCATGCTTCAGAGCAATAGCTGCCGTTTCTGTGCGCCGGCTCCCGCTTTATACTTCCGGGTACGCCGTCACGATGACGTCATCACGCACGCCAATCAGATTGGTTTAGTGGCTATACGGACTTCAGATTTGCTAGTGCTTAGGGAGTATCCCCCAAGTGTCTAACCAGACGCAGTGCTCGTTCCCTACTCAGGGAACAAGGGTTACAGTCGTAACCCGAGCAGATTTGGGTACAAGAAGAAACTGTCAAGACCACAATAAAACCTAGCAGTATTTATGGTAAAAACAATTACGGCATGACTGATTTTTTTGTAGGGATTTTTTTTTTCATCTCTAAGGTTATGACCACTTACTATTTCTCTTGAAAAATGCTCAAACTGGTTTTCTGATCTTTATTTATTGTCATGTTTATTGTAATTTTTCCTCCAAAACACTATTTTAGATTAGATTAGTTTAGATTAGATTCAACTTTATTGTCATTACACAAGTACAGGTACAACACAACAAAATGCAGTTTAGGTCTAACCAGAAGTGCAATAGCTAGGGTTGCCACCCGTCCCGTAAAATACGGAATCGTCCCGTATTTACAAGCAAAATGACGTGTCCCGTATCAAACCAATACGGGACGCGATTTGTCCCGTATTTTTACACAGGTCCACACATAGTTCAATAAACACATATGGATTTTGCAGTGTGGAGAATACTGATAGCAATTAAAGAAATCAATTTCACAATAAGTAGTACAGGAGCTCATTTGTGCGTGATTGTGTTTTAGTTGCCGGAGTCTCGAGAACATGCGCTGTGCCAGTGTGCCTGCAAACCTGCGAGGTGTTTTAAAAACATGTCGAGCTTGCGCCGCGTCCACCGTTTGAACGCAAGAGGATCTCCAGATATAGAGCTGAATATCAAAAAGATATCAGTGGGTCTGTCCAGTAACTCACGATGAACCTCAGGCCAACTGCACACTTTATGAGAAGCATTTCAGTGTCTCAGACTGTCTGACACATCCGTGCTTCTAAAGGTAGGCCTATAGTTTTTTTTAAATGGATAATATATTAATATAATATTCCATACATTATCAGAGCTTGGCAGACAGAATTATTATTTTTTAGACAGGTTAATTAATAGATTATAGCCTAATAAATGTTATCATTAATTTATAATTCATCTAGGCTATATTCATCATGCATAATGAATAATCCTGTCATATAAAGTTTGACATTTAAAAAAATATTTAGATAAAAATGGGACAAATAATTACATGATAATATAGTCATAATTTAAGTAAATTAATAAAATAAAATATATATATTTTTTAAATTCAAAAAAGTGATTACTGGTTCAGAATCACTGCTTAAAGGGACAGTTCACCCAAAAATAAAAATTCTGTCATCATTTGCTCACCCTCTAGTTGTTCCAAACATGTATATATTTCTTTGTTATGTTGAACACATAGGAAGATTACTGTGGAAGTCAATGGTGCCCTCAAAGCAGCCTGCGTACAGGCTGAACTTTGAACTTTCTTCAAAATATCTTCTTTTGTGTTCAGCAGAACTCATACAGGTTTGGAACATCATGAGGGTGAGTAAATGATGACAGAATTTTCATTCTGGGTGAACTATCCCTTTAAAGTGCACCAAATAGGCTACTAAAGAGTTATTTTGAAATAAATAAAATCAAATGTAAAATAATATAAATTGTGTTCTGCAAGTTCACATACTTGATCTCATGTTTTCTTATATGGTTTATTATTGAGCTGTCAAATTGTAAATGTTGAAATGATCATTTCATGACGTATTCTTTATGTCTGTCCGTTATGCAATTGTTTTTTTTTTTTTTGGGGCGAGTGGGTGTCATAAATGGGTGTCCCTTATTTTGCCACACTGAAGGTGGCAACCCTAGCAATAGCAGCAAGTGCAGAATATACAACGGTTGCATAAGTGCATGATATACAATGGATGAATAAGTGCAGGACATGGATATGTACTGAATGTATATATATATATATATATATATATATATATATATAGAGAGAGAGAGAGAGAGAGAGAGAGAGAGAGAGAGAGAGAGAGAGAGAGAGAGAGAGAGAGAGATTTTATACATACTTTATTAAAACAATACTAAAAGACAACACTCAATCACATTAAATCAACAAACTCTTGAAGATTAAATTATTCTCTACAACAGAGCAGAGCACATCCTTATGACACCATACATTGGAAAATTTTCCTAGATCATTCATCAAACTGTAATAATTAAAATCTATTCTCAAACGAGCTTTCAACATTTTGACAAATACAAAAACAGCATCATCATCTGCAGAACCTTCAACCTTATTTCGTCTACTCATATACACAGCCATCTTTGCTGTTCCCAATATGAAATTAAAGAGTTGACACTGCTCCCTCTTTTTTTGGGAATACCTGTAACCCAAAATAAACAACTGTTTGGAAAAAACTACACCAAACAATTTAAAAAGATCTTCCAACATAGAGAACAGTGGCAAAAGACGACAACAGTCCATATAACAGTGAAAAACTGTCTCACGAAGAGTACAAAAAGGGCAGTCATGATTAACATCAGAGTTTAAAACAGAGATAAAAGCATTAACAGCCACGGCTGTATGTAAAACCCTCCATTGGCAAGTCAGCAACCTTCTTCACCAATGGAGGTTTATACAACGCCATCTCCATTCAGGTCCAACACCATCAATCAAACCTAAGCGAGCTTTCCATGGGGTGTCAATTCTACCATTTAATTTATCTTTATTCAGAGTTTTAACAATCAATCTGTATAACAATTTCTTGTCAACATCCTGTACCGACATAATGGAATTATCGGTTTCTAAAAGAAAACCTGAACAGTCCTTAAAATCTGGGAGAACCTTCACCAAAGGAAAAATGTCATCAACACTAGGTTGAACAGAGCCATCACAATAAAAATGCAACAGTGTGAGTTCAGAGTCTGTTAAAGTTTCTTTCCACTTTTTGAGCAACAAGGCAATGATTCGAACAGAATGCACCTTTAGATGAGAGGCAAGGATAGGAGCATTGTCCATGTTTGCACCTGTAAACTGAATAACATGTCCCAAAGTCACTACATTAGACATACAAAACTGTCTGAGTAAACTGGGACCTATTTGACAGGTTGCACTCAAACGAGTTCCATACACAACTGGCTCTTGGAGAAGCCAATACAGTGAACTGTGATGTTCTGTTCTCTCAGTCTTAAACAGATTCCAAACTTTGAACAGTCCACGGTAAAAACTTGGTAATCCACTGGTGTTGAGTTGCTTTAGATCCATCAGAAACAACGCTCTATTTAGTCCAAGTCCACCAAGTTGATTCAAAATAGTACATGTCAGCGGTCTCCATACCAGATCTGTGGGACCACACAGAAACCTCTGCACAAACTGGAACCGAAAATTTGCCCCTCTGCTGCTCAGATGAATTAAGCCCTGTCCTCCTTCATCTTTTGGCAAAAATAATACACTTTGAGGTGTCCAATGCAGACGATCCCAAAAGAAATCAACAAGAAGTGCCTGAATCTTTGACAGCAGATCTGGAGGAGGATCAACACATGATAGACGATGCCATAAAGTGGATGAAATCAGATTATTAATAACAAGAACTCGACCTCTGTAAGACATTTTTGGTAAAATCCACTTCCATCTTGCAAAACGACCTTTAACCTTCTCAAGAACATTATCCCAGTTTTTAAAGACAAAGGTTTCATCACCCAGAAACACACCTAGGTATTTTAAACCCCTCTCTGTCTTCCAATTCAATCCCACAGGCAATTGCAACTTTCTTTTCATTACTCCCCCTGTACTGAGAGCTTCGCTTTTGCCCCAATTTACTCTGGCTGAGGAAATTATGCCAAATTGAGTTAACAACTTTGTTAGCATTTCAATATCCTTCTGATTATCCACCATAATGACTAAATCATCAGCATACGCAGATAACTTTAGAGGCATATCACACCCTGGTAACATCACACCTTTTAAAACAGATCTAAGTTTGTGTAATAACGGTTCAAAAGCCAGAGAATATAACATGCCAGACAGGGCACAACCCTGTCTGATTCCCCGCTGGACCTGAAAAGGAGCGCTCAAAACACCATTAATCTTTAAAACACTCTGAACATCACAATACAAAGTCTTGATTTTATTGATAAAACCAGTAGTAAAACCAAAAGCAGTCATTGTTTGCCATAAATATTCGTGTTCCACACGATCGAAAGCTTTTTCCTGATCAATAGAAATTATTCCCATTTCAAGGCCAAAAAGCTTAGAGATTTCTAACAAGTCTTGAATGAGAACAATATTGTCAGAAATCAACCTTCCAGGGATACAGTACGTCTGATCAGGATAAACAACTTGTTCCATCACTTTACTCAATCTACTTGCCAACACTTTAGAGAGTATCTTATAATCCGTGCAAAGCAGGGACACAGGTCTCCAGTTTTTTATGAACTGAAGGTCACCTTTTTTTGGCAGCAGGGTAAGAACTGCCCTTCTGCAACTTAAAGGCAGACGTTCATTGGCTAGACTATCGTTCAATACTGCCAAAAGATCTTCACCAATTAAAAACCAAAAAAAATTATAAAAATCAACAGGGAGGCCATCTAACCCAGGAGATTTTCTGCTTTGCATACACTGCAAAGCTTCATGAAGCTCATCCAGGGAAATATCTGTTTCCAAAACTGTGTTGCTCTCTTGTTTAACCTGGGGAAGACCAATGTAAAAACTCTGAACCATCCCCTCTTCTTCTTGGTGCTCACGTTTGTACAAATCACTGTAAAAACTCACTGCATGTCTACGAATAGCAGCATGATCAGACATCACATGTCCAGAATCAGACTTTAAACTATGAATAAGTCTCTTTTGACCATTTTTACGCTCCAAACCAAAGAAAAAGTGTGATGGAACATCCATTTCTACCACATTCTTAAAACGGGACCTAATCAGAGCCCTTTGTGCGGATACCCCAAGCAAGTTAGTTAACACAGACTTTTTAAACTCAAGAGCTTCAAAATAACATTGTTCTTTTGTGACCTCAGCTAAAGTCTGGAGTTCTTCCACTTCAGACTCCAGATCTTTCACTGACTTCATCAAGACTTTAGTGACGTTACAATGATATTGCTGACACAACTGTTTTGTTTGGACTTTTCCGAAGTCCCACCACTGTTGTAAAGACATAAACTCATTTTTTGTACTTTGATGATTTTTCCAAAAAGATACAAAAATATCTTTAAAATGTTTATCTTCTAGTAAAGCTGTATTAAAGTGCCAATAGGCACTACTTGGCTTTACACATGTCAAAAAGACACAAACCACAACAAGTGAGTGATCAGAAAACCCAACAGTGCTAATAAAACAGTTTTTAACAACGTTAACATGATATTTAAAACAATAAAAACGATCAAGTCTGGCCATGGACAATAAATTATCTTTACAATGAGTCCAGGTATACTGACTTTGATTGCCATGCAACCCTCTCCACACATCATACAATTCATGAGTCTCTAACAATCGAATGAGACGGGTACGAGAGGCAGAATGAGGCTCTACATGATTTCGATCAAGCCTATTCTCTGTGCAATTCCAGTCCCCACCTATAAATAAAAACTCTTTATCATTACAATCTCTAATAACATCATTTACATTCTCCAAAAAAGTAAATCTCTCTTTTCCAACAGCAGGCGCATATACAGTAATAAACACAATTTGTACATTTTCATATTTTACTCTGACTTTTAACAAACGACCTTTAATAATTGAGGATTAAAACTTTTGGAAAAAAGAACACCCACTCCACAACTATTACTTGTTTTATGACTTAGAAAAACGTCACCCTCCCATTCTCTCTTCCAGTCAACTTCATTATCAATTGTACTGTGTGTCTCTTGTACAAAGATAACGTCCAGTTTTTTAAGGGAGCATAGTTTGAAACATGAAGCTCTTTTTCTTTCGTCTCTAGCTCCATTTAAATTCAAACTGCCTATTTTTAACTCACTCATCAAACAAAATAAAAATAAAAAATAAAAACAAAAGAAAAAACAAAGAAAGACAAATGAAAAAAATTACTAAACATAATCACCATCTTCTAACTGCCTTTTAATCTTCAAAACAAGTTTCTTTAAACGATAAATCTCTTGGTCAGTAAAAACTTTCTCCCCTTCACTTTCAGAACTTTTTTGAAAATTCTTAACCGAATCAATGTAAAGTTGCAGATCAGGAAACACACTCTCAATCTTCACATTCCTAGCTCCTTTAGTACTCCTAAGAAACTTCTTAATGCTCAACATAGAGTATCCACTTCCTTCCAGAGGCAAAGACTGCGACTGCGAGGAAGCTAAAGAATCTACATCAGAGTCTACCTCAACATCCCTATCAAGAGACTGAGAACAATCGTGAAGGGGAAACCTTTTCATCTTTTCAGAGGATTGATAAACATCTCTATTTTTCCTTTTCTTAACATTATCTTTAACAGATTTGTCATCTACAAGCATCTCGCTTTCTTCATCTACAGAGCAATCCTCCTCTAATTCCTTCTGTGTGCTAATACTGGCCTCCTGCTCAATCTCAACAACAAGCTGTTGACTGTTCTCAACAAAATCATTTTGAACAACTGGAGAGGGAACCTGAAAAAACTCTCTATTTTCCTGTATTGAGCTTTTATTTAGTTCAAGCCTCTGAACTTTGTGTGATTGTTTCGATTCTTTTCCATTTGATTCGTCCGTTTTTTTCCCCCTGAAACTCATTCAATTCATTCTGTTTTTGTCCCTGAAATTCGTTTTGTCCATTCTGTTTTTGTATTTGGAATGTATTTAAATCATCCAACCTTTTTTCTTGAGTTTCATTTGACTCACTCAGATTTTGCCCCTGAGATTCATTTTCACTCTGTTTTTGCCCCCGAGTTTCATTTATCTCATTTTGTCTTTTTTTTGTGTGTTTGTTTTGTCTGTTTTTTTTCCCCTGAAATTCATTAGATTATTTTTGCTTTTGTCTCTGAGCTTTACTTGACTCACCCTGCTCTACATTCTTATTATTAATCTCATCATTGGATTTTTCTGGACAGGCTCGTATGATGTGACCCTCCACTCCACATCCGAAACATTTCATCTTTTCAGAGGTTACATAAACGTTATAATCATAATCATCCACTCTGAACTTGAAAACTAAATTTAACTCTTCATTGTTGTTCTTTAGAATCATAAAAACTTGCCTTCTAAATGAAACAACATGTCTCAAATGCGGAGATTTACAGCCGAGAGAGATCGTTCTGATCGGTGACATCAGCTGTCCGTGTCTCGAGAGCTCTCGCTCTAACATTTCATTACTAATGAACGGAGGAACTTGCGACAAAATTATCTTTTTTTGCCGGATTAACGAGTGGCACCGCATTAACCAAAACATCTCGAATCGTTACACCTTGCTCAACAATTGTTGCAACTTTATCAAAACTATCCACAAATATCACAACTCCATTGTTCATCCTAGACGCAGATTTAACGCCATCGTATCCAACAACCCCGCCGACTGCTAACGCGCAATCCTCCACAGAACACTCCACAGTCGGACAAAGCTTAAACGCATGCCGACGTGTGAGCATCTCCAGCCCCACACCTGCAACTCCACGAACCGGCATGACTCCCGGTTACACCGGTTGTCGCCGTCACCACAATAAACTGACCACTTAAACTATACCACTAAAATATACAAATCCCCTAAACATAAAAAACAGTTGGAAGAAAAAGAGAAGAAAAAAACACTCACGCCACAAACACACTCCCACGCTCGCATCCACTCACTCAACTTCCGCTCAGAGAGAGAGAGAGAGATGGATGGAGAGATGGTTATTACTATAAACAGAATTTACAGGTGAATATGTACAATGAATAAATATACAGATGGCTATTACTATAAACAGAATTTACAGGTGAATATGTACTATGAGTATAATAGAATATACAGATGGCTATTACTATAAACAGAATTTTACAGATAGAGGTATACATCTGTATACAAAATGCAAATGTAAACAGTTGGTACTGTGAATACAGTCGGCAGTGAAAATGAGCATAATCCAGTTAAGGTATGGTAGTGCAAGATGCATAAGTAAACAGTTTTTCCAGTAGTGCAAATAACAAGTGAAGGCAGATGTGAGGTAGGAGAGTTGGCAGTATATGAGGGGAGTGGATCAGCGAGGGTTAGAGTTCAAAAAAGAGACAGCTCTGGGGAAAAAACTGTTCTTTAGTCTGCTGGTCCTGGTCCGGAGGCACCTGTGACGCCTGCCGGAGGGCAAGAGAGAAAACAGTCTGTGGGCTGGGTGAGAGGAGTCCATAAGGATGCTGCGAGCTCGATGCAGACAGCGTTTCCTCTGGATGTGCTCGATGGCAGGTAGTGGAGTCCTGTGATGCGCTGGGCAGTTTTCACCACCCGCTGCAGTGCCTTGCGCTCCGCAACAGAGCAGCTCCCATACCATACTGCGACACAGTTGGTCAGGATGCTTTCTGTTGTGCAGCGATAGAAGTTCACCAGGATAGCCAAGGAGAGCTGATTCTTCCTCATTGTCCTCAGGAAGAAAAGGCACTGGTGAGCCTTCTTGACCAGGCTGGAGGTGTTGGTTGTCCACGACATGTCCGCCAAGATGTGGATCCCCAGGAACTTGAAACTGGAGACACGCTCAACAGCCATTCCATTGATGTGGATGGTGTCGTGTGTGCCTCTTGACTCTTTCCTGAAGTCCACGATGAGTTTTGGTGGTGTTGAGGAGCAGGTTATTATCAGTGCACCATGTGGCCAGGTGCTGAATCTCCTCCCTATAGGCAGTCTCATCGTTGTTGCTGATGAGCCCAATCACCGTAGTGTCGTCCGCAAACTTGACGATGGAATTAGATCCATACACAGGCTTGCAGTCGGAGGTGAAGAGGGAGTAGAGAAACGGACTTAGCACACAGCCCTGTGGTACACCAGTGTTAAGTGTGATGGACGTGGAGCAGGTAAATCCTGATCAAACAGTCTGGGGTCTGTCAGTTAGGAAGTCCAAAATCCAGTTACACATTGAGGTGTTGATGCCCAGGTCTCCAAGTTTGGCTATTAACTTGGTTGGGATGACAGTGTTGAATGCTGAGCTGAAGTCAACAAACAGCATGCATGCATACGTGTTCTTATTGTCCAGATGGGTGAGTACAGAGTGCAGTGCCATGGAAACTGCATCCTCTGTGCTCCTATTGCTGCGGTAGGCAAACTGGTGTGAGTCCAATGTGGATGATAGAGAGTCTTTTAGGTGTTCCAGGACCAGCCGCTCAAAGCACTTCAAAACGATGGGTGTGAGTGCTACAGAGCGGTAGTCATTAGGGCACCTCGGTCTAGAGTGTTTCGGCACTGGCACAATGGAAGTGTGTTTAAAGCATGATGGTACAGCTGCTTGGGCAAGAGACAGGTTGAAAATGTCTGTAAAAACCCCAGCGAGCTGCTCCGCACATGCCCTGAGAACACGTCCAGGGATGTTGTCTGGTCCAGCAGCCTTGTGCTCGCTGATCCGGCTCAGTGCCTTGCAGACATCTGTGGAGGAGAGTGTGATTGGTGTGTGGTCAGCTGAGGGTTTGAGCTTGGTGGCAGTTTCTCTGTTGTCTCATAATTTAGCTCGTTTAGGAAGTTGACATCAGTGGCTGCGGGGGTGGAGTGGGTGGGTTTGTAGTCACTGATGGCCTGAATGCCCTGCCACATGCGTCGAGGGTCAGAGTTGGAAAAGTGTTCCTCTATCTTTAGCTTGTAGCAGTGCTTGGCTTTTTGATGCCCCTCTTCAGGTTTGCTCTGGATGTGCTGTAGGCTTGTGCATCTCCTGATCTGAAGGCAGTGTTGCGTGACTTCAACAGGAGTCGCACTTCCTTGTTCATCCAAGGCTTTTAATTTGGGTATGTGGTGATCTGTTTCTGGGTTGTAACACTGTCAATGGTGGTATTGATATGATCCAATACAGAGGAGGTGTAGGAGTCAATGTCCGTGTGAGCGCCACTGGTGGCCTGAGAAGCAAACATACTCCAGTCTGTGTGTAGAAACCTTTCCTGGAGTGTGGAATCTGCCCCCACAGGCCACACCTTGATGGTCTTCACTGATGGCTTCACACAGTTGATGTGGGGTGCATGTTTGGGGGTGAGGAACAAAGAAAGGTGATCTGACTGTCCCAGGTGGGGGAGGGGCGTTGTAACGTAAGCTCCAGCCATGTTTGTGTAAACATGGTCTAAGGTTTTGTTTCCTCTGGTGTGACAGGAAACATGCTGGTGAAACTTGGGTAGCACTGACTTTAAGTTTGAGTGATTAAAGTCACCTACAACAATAAACGCAGCTTCCGGGTGATCAGTCTGTTGTTTACTGATTGCTGCGTGAAGTTCTTTCATAGCAAGCTTGGCATCAGGCTGCAGTGATAATGGTGGAAGTGAACTCCCGTGGTAGATAAAACGGTCTACATTTAACCATGAGAAACTCAAGGTTAGCTGAACAATGACTCCCAACAATAGCAGAGTTTGTGCACCAAGCTTTATGTTTGTAAATCTGAAGAATTTTGTAATCACTTTGTTAGTTTTTCTTTGTGTAATTGTCCTTAAAGGGTTACTTCAGCAATTTAGCATTAAGCTTTGTATCAGTAGAAAAATTAATTATCGTATTTTCACCCCTCATGTCCCCCTGAGACGAGAGAATTATGCATTTTATTTCTGGAAAAAAATTCTCAGACTACATTCTACATCCTTGTCATCGACACAGACTACAGCCAGTAGAAGGAGCTAGTTCTGCATGCTTTCAACTCGCCCATAAGGGTGGGATCTCAGTCACAGAATGTAAATGTGCACGGCCGCTGCCGCTCGGCTCGGGCATTCATAATGGAGCGGTACGGAGTGTTTCAACTTTTCAATGAATTCCTATGAAAGTTAAGCTTCCATAGGCATGATCTGGTAACGTGCCAGACTGGACACGCGTCGTGAATGACTGCCGAGCTTAACGTTACCTCAGCTCTGCTCAGCTCTCGTGATGAATGAAATCTGACTCCTGCTGCATTTGTGTCGTGATATTCATTCATTCACTCACACTTTATTGAAAAGACACTTCAGTTTTTAATTGTAGTGTCTGTTCTTTAACTGAACGAAATGATTTTATTACTATGAATATCAAAACGACGTGGGAGCCGTGCCGCAGTAGGCAAGTGATATAACCAGTAGCCGTGGCTGTGGGAGTGGCCTCGTCGGCCATCAAAATGCTACATTTAGCATAGATAGGTAGAGGCTGTAAGGCCGATCAGGGAAAGAAAGAAAACATCTCCGGTTACGTATGTAACCTAGGTTCCCTGAGAACAGGGAACAAGACGCTGCGTCAGCTGACACTACGGGGAACGCCTCCAGCCTGACAGGTGCCTGAAATCACAATCACAAAACGTCAATCCTATTGGCCGGCAACAGCCTATGAGGTCATCAAGGTGCGACCAGGAAGTATATAAGGGCGCCTTGCCAACATGACAGCATCTAATCGTCTGAAGGGACTGTTTGGCAGGCAAGCCCTGAGGCATGGCAAAGCGACGCAGTGTCTCGTTCCCTGTTCTCAGGGAACCTAGGTTACATACGTAACCGGAGACATACATACGTTCCCTTTCGAAAGGGAACTCGCGCTGCGTCAGCTGACGCTGAATACGGACAAGCAAATTCGACTGAAAAACCTGAACCACTCCCCCTCTGGTCATATTAGGCTGTCAGTGACAGCGCTCCCTACGGTCAAAACCCAAACTATAACCTGAGAAGGAACCTTCGCATACTATATGAAGTCGTACCCTGGCTGCTCGAAGGCCTGGAACCAGCCCATTCAACAGAAGGGGTTCCTTTAAGGGAACGTGGCTAGGGGACCCGAGGGAACCTGTGCCAGTCACTATTCGGGAAGAACTCACCGAATGCCACCAGGGAGGCCTGACCTAGCGACCTTATGTAGGACACGTCAGTTCGGCCAACCCTATCTGTTAAGTACAGAGCCTCTGGTACTCCCGCTAGGGTACTGCAAAAAGGCAGTGTCCTCCACCAGCCGGACCTCAGAGACGGGTTATCCTGGAGAGCAGCACTCAACGAAGTGCTTTCTAACCCTTGCTAGCGAGGGGAGTTTAGCCGCTCGATCCTCGGATCTACCAAGCACTTACTTTAAAACGTGCTCAGGAGGCCAAATAGGCCTAAAGGCTGATCCTACCTGGGAGGCTTGGAGGGGCCTACAACCAACGGCTCAGTGCCAAGCGGCCGTAAGCTCACAGCAGACTCTCACTTGAGAGGAGCTCATAAGCCTGCCTGGTAGGTAACTGGTTGCTGGTTCCATCCCAGAGGCTAGTATGGCCTCTACAACGGCGCAGTCTCACGGGCAGGGCCTACAGACATGAACCTAATCACATTGCCAACAGCAGTGCACTCAGCGAACAAATGCTTAAAAAACCCTCTAAAACGAGGGGAGTACAACTTACGTTACCTGCTTCGGGGCGGCCGCCTTACTTTCTCACACAGTGGCCTGCCATTCATGCGAGGGCGTCAGCCATTGGCAATGCTCGGGCCTCAGAGAAGCATCCAATCAAACCGCCACGCAGAAGGTTGCGATGTTCAGCTCGACCCGAGCCCTAAATGATGTGGAGTAGAGGATATAGAGCAAAGGGTGAAAAACATCATACAAATATGCAACCCACCAGCCGTGCCATCCTCCAGGATGAGGCCGGGGGCCGCCAGAAGGTGGCGGCTACACAAGCTCTGAAAGGCGGGGTACAGCAAAACTAAAGTCTTAAACGCATACCAGTGAAAGACGCTCAACCCTGCCCCACGACCACTGGCAAAGTCGCTATCCCTGCTGCAACACCTACACTGCATTACTAAATAACCCCAGAACGCAGAGAAGGGGGCGGCCCTTAGCCGAACGACTCTGTAATAAGAGGAGGCTAAACCAAGGATGCAGAAAACAAAGCACTGGTCTTATGTTTAAAAGACAGGCCCGGGGCAACAATACCTGCTTTTAAAGGAAACGCCCCGCATCCTTAGCAAAGCCTAGGTCAAGTGGTGCGGCGTTAAGCCAACGGCAGATCTACTCAGGGTTGGGGAAATAAATATTATCACCCCTTATATAAAAACAACGAGGCCCCGAAAAAAACCCATTCCCAACGCCACACAAAGCTGGGCGCAGATCTCACTACAGCTCGTGCATAAATGCATACCCGGTCGTCGGCTACTTCACACTTTAAGCTAGGAAAAACACGGCTTGGCTCCGCACACCACAAACCCACGGGCAAGAGCGCAAATTCAGCTACCCACATTAGTGGGAGAGATAACACGGAGAGGCGGCTATTCTCTACTAGCTAAAGTGAGGCATACATATACAAACACATAATGTTGCAAAGGATCGTTCTTAGCTTACTCACGGGGAGCTGCAGGCCCTGCGAAGTCCAGCGATGTTCCATAATCCCCCAAAAATCCTCTCAGGAGAGTGAAAAAAGGGGTCCTGGAAAACATAGTAAAAATGTTTCACCCTTCTTTAGGGGGACTCACCCCTAGCTCCTTGCGGCGCTTCAAACCCAGCCATCAAGCTAGTATACGACCACCATCCTTAGGGGGGCGCTTTCACCAAACAAACCAGGTGAGCTGTCAGTTAAATTTTCTGCTCATCGTAGGTCCACCGGCCTGATGTAAAGCGCCCAGGGAAAAAAAGGAGGAAGGGAAAGAGGCAGCGCTCATCTGCCTAGGAGGCAGGAGTCCGCTGCCTACATTGGTTCCGGTTACCAGCCCAGGCTTCCTTCCTCTTCTTGTTGCGGGTGTCCCGCCTTCCCTGCGCACCAATCCTCCGCGGAGGTGGCGCTCGAGAGGCGACGCTGGCTCGCTGGTCCCGCCTCCAATCCTCAGACCGGGACGGGCCAGGGACACCCGACTGCCTGGGCGGTCCCGGACCTCAGCGAAATGCATCTTCTAAAGGCCGCCGAACGCGCCTTCGCCCCAGATGCTGAACCCTCTCCCCTCGAGAAAACACTCGCACTCGCAGTTTGCACAGGAAGCTCCCTCGAGAACTTCCCGTGCATGCTCCTCACCCAGACAGTACACACAGAGTGTGTGTGTGTATCCTCAGGCGTAAGATACCTGGTACATGGGTCCACAGATCTGCGAAAGTGGCGTTGTTTCTGAGCACATGCTCATTTGCATTGCTTGCAAATACTTCTTAGACGCTTTACGTGACACAGGCAAAACAGTCCCTGAAGACGAAATGATACTGTCATGTTGGCAAGGCGGCCTTATATACTTCTTGGTCGCACCTTGATGACATCATAGGTTGACGCCGGTCAATAGGATTGACGTTTTGTGATTGTGATTTCAGGCACCTGACACGCTGGAGGCGTTCCCCGTAGTGTCAGCTGACGCAGCGCGAGTTCCCTTTCGAAAGGGAACATAGAGATGTGGATCAAAAAGCAGACATAACTTATTTATAAACAAAAACAAATAAAATAATCAAATTTACAGGATTTGCAGGAGTAGATAAATGTAACAGCTTTGACAATGTGCCGCAGTGGGCAAGTGATATAACCAGTAGCCCTGGCTTTGGGAGTTGCCTCGTAGGGCAGTGAAACAAGTGCATTCTGGGAGTTGTTATCTTTCATCCACATGAGACAAAAATAAATGTTCTGTCTTTTTTCACATTTATACTACATAAATGACCCAGTTTAAATACACATTCATCTTCATCTTTCACTGAAGACGCAGTGGCTTTGAGCTCTCTCGACTGGCGTAGTGTTTTCATGCTGGTGCTGTTGTTGTACATTCTCTCACATATCCATCTGGCTGAGGCACTTCAGTACAGCTGTACTGAACTCCTTGAACTTAACACCGGGGACAAATGTCGCTTAACAGCTAATTTTTTTTTAATCTCTCCTGAGATCACTAAGCCACCTCTCGGGTCACTCACAGCAACGAGATGGAGGATGTGATGCTGTGAGCGACGGCAGAAGAGAGGCAAGCGGGCTGGCGTGGTAGCTAGGGTAAAGGCTCACCCTTCTAAGCCCCTGCTCCCTACCATCTTCCTCTCCAATGCCCGATCAATCCACAATAAGATGGACAAGATTTGATTGCGACTGACAACACAGAATAATATAGCCAACTGTTGTAGCATGATCCCTGGCTGGATTACACCACACCGGACTAGAGTCACTATTGAGTTAGCCGGCCTCACCGGTCACCGAGTCGACAGAACAGCTGATTCAGAATCATGACACAAATACCACTGTAGTTTAAAGTCTTTGTTGCCCTGAAAGTTTGAAGCACATTTTAGCACCTCCACAGACTCAAGGCAGGTGTGGGAGGGAATATCGGAGGCGATATCGGACTACAAGGGAATAACTTCTGCCTCTGTGAGTGGTTCTTCCACTCTAGCAGAAGAATTAAACCTGTTCTATGCCTGTTTTGATAGGGAGAATAAGGTTGCTTTGTGGCCCCACCTGCCCTCCAACACGCCCAAGGAAGGCATCTTGTCCAGACGGAGTACTGGGCCAGGTGCTAAAGTTATGTGTGGCTGAGCTGGCAGAGGTCTTTCTTTACCATCATCTTCAACCTGTCGTTGTCCAAGTCATGGGTCCCAGCATGTTTTAAGGCAGCCACAATCATTCCTGTCCCCAAACAAGCCAATGTCACATGTCTGAATGATTACAGGCCTGTGGCACTCACATCCATTCCTGCAAAGTGCCTGGAGTGGCTGGTCATGAAACACTTAAAAAAGGCCCTACCACCTGCTTTGGACCTGTACCAGTTTGCATACAAGGAGAACAGATCAACGGAGGATGCCATTGCTATTGTGCTTCACATACTTTTGGAACTTCTGGAGCACAAAAACACCTATGCACGGCTACTTTTCATTGACTTTAGTTTGGCTTTTAATACAATACAATGTGTGAAAATAGGCGAGCACGTTTCAAAAACACCATAAACATCAATACTGGTGCCCCTCAGGGTTGAGTGCTCAGTCCACTACTCTACACACTCTACACATATGACTGTTCTGCCTCCTTCCTCACTAATCACATTATTAAATTTGCTGACGACACAACCGTGCTCAGCCTCATAATAAACAACAATGAGACGGCATACAAGGAGGAGATTGAACTACTGATGGGGTTGTGTAAAAAGCATAGCCTGGTTCTTAATATCAAAAAGACAAAGTAACTCATAGTTGACTTTCGTAAACGAAACCATCCTGGTCCATTATCATTAATGGGGAGGCAGTTTAGAGGGTGACCAACTTTAAATTCCTGGCTCTCACTGTGTTGGATGATCTGTCCTGGGGCAGTAACATCACTTCAGCGGTAGGGAAAGCCCAGCAGCGGCTCATTTACCTGAGGAAGCTGGAAAGAGTGAAACTTCCCCAGAGGCTCATGATTAATATTTACAACTGTGCAATATAAAGTGTGCTGACTTATGGGCTGTAAGTGTGGTTATCTAGCTGCACCACAGCCGAACAGCAGAGGATTCAGAGGGTGGTGAAAACTGCTGGCAAAATCATCAGGACTGTCCTCCCAGAGATTTCAACTGTGTACAAAATGCATATTATCCACCAATTGTAATAACTGAGAACTGGACTTTGCATTGCTGCAGTGCACATCATTACACACATTTTTTGGTTGCTAGTGATTCTCACCTCATATACCCTATTCCTCTGTCTGCTATATGTCGTTTGCCCTGTTTATAATATATGCTATTGTTGATCTCTTGCACTTCATGAAATTGCACTTTCGATTGATGCTCTTATGTAATCTCGTTGTACTATAACAATGACAATAAATTATTATCATTATTAAACCCGGGTGATCACTTATATCAATGTTATATATATACAGTAGTTTCATAACGTTCAGCCGTCCTTTTTTCAAGTGTTTATTTAAAAATACATTTTACCCCATCAAAATCAGTCAGAAATCTTGGAGTAACATTTGATGACCAGCTGTCCTTCAGAGAACACATTGCAAAGACAGCTCGATCATGCAGGTTTGCGCTTCACAACATCAGGATGATCAGACCATTCCTAACAGAGCATGCAACACAACTTCTCGTCCAGGCCCTGGTCATTTCTAGGCTTGACTACTGCAACGCGCTTCTGGCTGGACTTCCATCATGTGCGATCCAAACACTGCAGTGGCACATGTCACACCTCTCTTCATCTCTGCACTGGCTACCACTCGCTGTTCACATCAAGTTCAAGGCGCTGACGCTTGCTTACAGATCCACCACGAGCTCACCTCCTGCATATTTTGACTCGCTCCTACGAGTCTACACCCCCACCAGAAGCCTTCGCTCAGCTAAGGAGCGACGTCTCTTCATGACGGATCGCTTCCTGTACTCCTCAGTCACTTTGGATAAAAGTGTCTGCTAAATGCATAAATGTAAATGCATAAATGTAAATGTAAAAACATCCAATTATGCAGGGTTGCCAACTCTCACGCATTTGGCGTGATAGTCACGCTTTCAGGCTCTGTCTCACGCTCTCACGCTGCCCAACTTAATCTCATGCCAAATTGCCAAACCTGCTTTTGATATTAAACAAAGTCTAAGCTTTTTTTTTAAATTTTAGTTTTAATTTGAAATTCAAACAATACATAGCGTTTTGGCGCTAATATGGCATAACAGTTAAAGCCAAAGTGTTGAAAAACGGAGTTGCGACATGCTCTCTCATCTCCCGGTGGCGTGCGCGGTCATGTGCTTCACGGAGCTCTCTTCTAGCACTGTGTCAATACATTTTGGCTTGATACACAACAGCTCCACTTTACAGGTGTTTGCAGCAAGTTTTGGTAAACAGTACAGCACAGTGTGCATTGATTATTACGTCAACCATACATGATCGTTTTATAATGGAGAGTGATGGAGATGCAACAATGTTAACATTAATGTTAATATTTTTCTTGTATTTAGCCCTCAGGTATTCCTTACTAATTGGTCATACTCATGCACATTGATGGTCAAATGTGACCATACACCTTAGCTATTTTTCAATTGAATAAATGTTCTATATTTTAGTTCAATAATATTTGATTTGATATGAATTGATACTGAAATCGAAATCGATATACCGTCGTATACCGTTAGCCCCTCAACACCCCCCCCCCAAAAGAAAAAAAAGAAAAGAAAAACTCACTCCAACCTGATCTTAAAAGTTGGCAACCCTGATTATGCAGAATATAAGATAGTAAATATTCATGATTTATGATAACAAATCTTGCTTCTTACATAAACTAATATGCTCTAATGTCGGATTTGCAACAAAATTCGACAAACTAAATATTCCTACAAAAAGGAAATTATATACGAAGCAGATGAGTGCTATCATACTATCTCGCATAAGCAAGCCGCCAATACATCGACATGTAACATCACTTGGCACCGACACACACAATTTGCCACAACTTATCAATTTTTATTTTTGGGAAATATTATCCCGGACCCGGGACCTCTCGCACCTGAAGAAGAGAATCATACCCCTAGAGAGACCCCTCGTCTCATCCCGGACGAGCCCCCATTAAATCCTCAGCATGAAACGCTCTAACTTACTTACTCTAACTAATCAAAATAAAACATACAAGGGGTGGTGTTCACTCTCTATTACCTAGGGTCTCTATACACTGAGTTGTCTGAATGTTGCGCAATGTAAGTCACGTGACATATAACCTGTCCTCTCTTGTTCTTGGGAATTCACACGCCATCAAATAAACAAAGAATAACTGAATCAAAACGAGATGGCCAAAAGTGGTAAAGGTTACTAATCACAAATTAACAAAATATTGGCCAAGAAATCAAACACAACACGGAGCTACAGAAAAAGCAAGCTGCCTTCGCGTTCACCGTCGATCGTTTTTAACGCTGGCAGGGAAACTGGATACGCTGCAAAGGAATTGACGTCACACGGCTGATGGAGACTGGCAGGTTCAGCAACCAACCAAAAAGGATGGAGAGGTGGAACATAAGAGTGACAGAGCGAAAGAGAGAGAGAGAAAGTGAGGGAGAGAAACGCACACAGACAAACCTACAGGGATGTAACAGATGAGTTGTCAATACAATATATAACAATACAATATAGGGTATGATTGTACCCTAAAATTCAACATATTGACACAAAATGATAACTGCAAATCCATGTTTCGCTGCCTGGAGTCCAGCTGTTTCTGTGAATTGCAGCGATCCATTTGCTTCTCTTTTCTGTAGTTTTTGGCAGTTTGTAAAAAAAATATATATATTGTAGAATTTACTTGTACCATCAATCTCAAAGCTCTTTTCCATTTTAGTGTGTTTTTCACGGCATTCACGCTGAAAACCAATGCTGTCTCACTGGTTGTTACAGTCATCTGCTTGTGACCCCTTACTGAAAAAAAGACGAATCGTATTACTGCATGAATCAGTAAGCAGTTAGTACACTTACCCCCGGTTTCACAGACAATGCTTAAGCTAATCCTAGACTAAAATGCATGTTTGAGCTATTTTAACTGAAAGAATCTTGCACTGACAAATCTTAAAATATGTCAGTGGCATTGTTTTTTCTCAAGATGCACACCAGTAATGTTTTTTTCATGGGGACATTTATAAAAGTTACTTAAATGTCTTAATTGAACTAAGGCCTAATCCTGGCTTAGTCTAAGCCCTGTCTGTGAAACCGGGCCTTAGTGGTTTACTTTTAGTGTTCCAACCACAATCTCTTGAAACTGCTCTTTCCAAAAAAGTAGCATGAAAAGAAGCCCAACTTCATATTCAAAGCAGTTTTACCTAACTGTAGATATGTCTGAATTAAATTTTCCACATAATTTATAACAAATTATTTTAAATTAAAATGTACAGTCTATTAAATCCTGTAAATGATTTATGTAGGCTTTTATTATATATCAAGTATTGTATTTAAGCATGACTTTATTTAAATCAATCAAGTTTTTATGACTTGTCTATGTCTTGTTTACCCCGGGTAAGCGACGCACATGCCCCCACCCGGCCATCCACTTGATGTAAAAGAAAACGTGATTCATCAGACCATGCAGGCCACCTTTTTCCATTGCTCCGTGGTCCAGTTCTGATGCTCACGTGCCCACTGTTGCCACTTTCGGTGGAGGACAGGGGTCAGCATAGGCACCCTGACTGGTTTTCAGCTATGCAGCCCCATATGCAACAAACTGTGATGCACTGTGTATTCTGACACCTTTCTATCAGAACCAGGCCAGCCTTCACTCCCAACGTGCATCATTGAGCCTTGGCCGCCCATGACCCTGTCCCTGGTTCACCACTGTTCCTTCCTTGGACCGCTTTTGATAGATACTGACCACTGCAGACCGGAAACACCCTAGAAGAGCTGCAGTTTTGGAGATGCTCTGACTCAGTCGTCTAGCCATCACAATATGGCCCTTGACAAAAGCGCTCAAATCCTTATGCTTGCCCATTCTTCCTGCTTCTATCACATCAACTTAAAGGACAAAATGTTCACTTGCTGCCTAATATATCCCACCCACTAAGAGGTGCCAACATCAGAACAAAGGGACAACCCTGTGCATTTCCTCTCTTGTGGCTTACTAAAACACAGAGCAGATGAAATGCATGCCTAGTCAGATTTTTACTTAAATTAAAACTGTTTACTTAAATAAAAAATGGGAGATACCTGGCTATTAACAGGGGTTCTTTATTAATACATACAATTATAATTTGTAATGTTATGACAAGGTTTTACATCAATGTTGTGATAACAACTGACAGCCTTGATAAAACTTTCTATGTTAGCTTGACACATGTATAAGACAAGACAATACTGTTTAAAAAATGACTTTACAATGCTTCACGCAAACTGTGTAGACAGTATGACAAAAAAAATCTGATCATAAAAACAAAAAGCGGGGCTAACTGAGCATGTGATATGTAATATCATCTTTCTAACTCATTCCTGATTGGAGAAATAAGCCATGTAGCAACTGCCCCATGTTGCAACCATCTGTGCTCTCCCCTAAATCATGCAGTGAAAGCGTGCACTCTAAATGCACAAGTGCACTAGTCTAACTAGACTATATCACGTAGTGTATGCGTGCACTCTCTATGTGTGTTTTTGTAAATGAGGGGAATTCTCGATAGGCTATTGTCAGATCGCACATCATCAAAATCACAATATTATCGTATTATATCGCATATATATCGCACATCCCCTATTTGCATCATGTTCCTCTGAAATCACAGCTGAAAACTTCTATTAATATCTCAATAACATTGAGAGGATTTACCCATGATGTATTTCATCACTACAAAAGAAGCCTTTGCTTTGGTGACATTCTCGGTGTGATTCATATGCACTGGGTGTGGCTAAGTTCACTGTTTGACTCATTGGGACTTTCTCATCTTGTTGAACAATCGTTAAAACATTTGTTTTGCTATGTTTTTTTGTTTCAGTATGTGGTTGTTAGCTACAGTCATCTGCTTGTGACCCCTTACTGAAAAAAAGACGAATCGTATTACTGCATGAATCAGTAAGCAGTTAGTACACTTAGTGGTTTACTTTTCTGATGCAAGTCACATGCGGTCGCATAATGAAAAATCATGTGTTCCAACCACAATCTCTTGAAACTGCTCTTTCCAAAAAAGTAGCATGAAAAGAAGCCCAACTTCATATTCAAAGCAGTTTTACCTAACTGTAGTTATGTCTGAATTAAATTTTCCACATAATTTATAACAAATTATTTTAAATTAAAATTTACAGTCTATTAAATCCTGTAAATGATTTATGTAGGCTATTATTATATATCAAGTATTGTATTTAAGCATGACTTTATTTAAATCAATCAAGTTTTTATGACTTGTCTATGTCTTGTTTTAGTGTTTCATACAAATTGGGTGTGATCACTGTTTGACTCATTCTCTTGACACTTGGCCAGCTTTGAACTGTTAGAGGTTTGCTAAAAAAGATTTGTTGTGTTTATGGTTGTGAAGAGCCTCTTGTCTCCAAATAGCTGCTTTACTTCCAGGAACACGTGCAAATCAGTGCTGAGGAATCAAATACAGGTAAATCTGATGCAATCAAATCTCTTCCTGTGAAAATTTACAACATTCCACAGATTTACAACATTCCATTCCATTTGATAATCGCCAGCTTGGAATTATAAGGTTCTATCTGCATTCTGAGCTTCAAAGTTTTTGAATTCAATTCGACTTTGTAGATAGAATCTTTTTGTTTTCTTAATAATAAAGTCCCAAAATGTACACAACATAAAAATAAAATAAAACACATAATGTAAATAATTCCAAGGTGATGTAATTTCTAGTGGAGGAAATGTGTGTGTGTGTGTGTGTGTGTGTGTGTGTGTGTGTATTTATGTTTGTCTATCCTGGTAGGGACTTCAACCTGAATGAACACTGACTCATGGCACTTGTGTCACCGTGGGGACATAAATTGAGGTCACCAGGAAACAAGCTTATAAATCATGCAGAATGCGTTTTTTTTTTTTTAAATAAAAAAAATGCAGTAACGTTTTGTGTGATGGGTAGGTTTAGGGGTAGGGTTAGTGTAAGGTGATAGAATATACAGTTTGTACAGTATAAAAACCATTACATCTATGGAGAGTCCCCACAAAGTTGTGTGTGTGTGTGTGTGTGTGTGTGTGTTTGTTTATATTACATTGTGGGGACCAAATGTCCCCACAAGGATAGTAAAACCTGAGATCACTTTCATTGTGGGGACCAGCCAGCTGTCCCCACAATGTAAATGGATTCATAAACATACTAAATTATGTTTTTTTGAAAAGGGGGATAGAATGTACAGTATGTACGGTATAAAAACCATTACGTCTATGGAAAATTCCCACAAAGATAGTGAACCAGACATCAATGCAGGTGTGGAGTTCATGAATCATTTATTTAGGTTAGAGTGGGGGAAAACGCACCTATGAGATAAAACGCCCAAAATGAGATAAAATCAAGATATGTTTTTGTTGTTGCTATGGACTACGTTGACCAGACTCAAAGTGATGTAGAAGTTTTCACCACAAAGCGAACTAGGTGGTTGAATAAAAATATTTAGACTTTATATTTAAAAATTACCTCACATTAGCATCAGCTAGTTAACCAGCCAGTTAGCATCAGCTAACAATATTTTTCAAAAAGGTTGATTTTCAAAATGGTTCATTAATAAACATTCGTATTTATCTACTGTTATCTTCAATTTTAAGCTAAATCTTGTACTCTGATTTTGCTGTAAATGTATAAAGCTAATTGCTTTGTCAGAGTGGGGGCATTTTACACCCCCTTGGTACAAATAGGGGAGAGCGGGGCACAACCTAATGCTTTTTGTTTCGTCATATGTGCAGAAAGTTTTAAACCATGTGTGTTACAACTAACCCCACATTAGGTCGTGCCCCGCTTTCTCCTAATTTTTGTTAAAACTCTGGACATTTTTCATACTTGGTTTATAATTGATGTGATTGTCACTGAAAACTAGGATAACTATTCTAGGCACATTTATGTTTTGTTTAACAGAAAATTTGCACAGTCCTTAAGGGGGGCGTTTTCCCCCACTCTACCCTATTAATTTCATGTATGGACCATTTTAGTCGTATCAAACTATTGGTGATTCTATCTCTCACCATATGCAAGAGGCTGTCCATGAATTGTGTTTTCATGTTTTATGGGGGTATATTCTATCCCCTTACACTAACCCTAACCCTAAACCTAAACCTACCCATCATACAAAACTCAAAACACATAACTTATTATGATTTATAAGCTGTTTTTCCTTAAGGAAAACATTTTGGATTTTAGATATTGCCATCTTTGTGGTGACATTTTGTGTTTTGTGTTTATGGGCCTGGGCACACACATTTCACACCTATGGACAATAGCGTCTACCGTCTCTGCTTGTTTTTGGATTGTGGGGGAACCCGGAAGAAAACCCACACAGACACAGGGAGAACATGCACTCCACACAGAAAGCCACCTTATTTAGTCATATTCATCTTAAATAAATGAAATATTTATAAATGCTATAAAAACTAAATTTAGCTGAATGTCATATAATTCACAGATTCATTCAGATTCACTAAATAAATTAATCTTTCTAAACTGAATGACTGTATCTATCTAAAATGTATGTCTTGGTCCAGCAGCTGTTGTCCCTCATGTGCCGTTGCTTATGAATGTGAAGTAAAAACACTGGCAGGCCTACAGCAGTGGTGACATAACAGACTCTTACTGGCTCTCCTCTGAGTCATCGGTGCATTTAGTTATCTCTACTCACTGCTGAGCCACACGTTTGCTCGTTCAGAATTCTATAAAACATGTTTGTCACATTTGAGATTACTGATAAACATTTGATCTCCATAAAGTCATGGGGGTGTGTTTACAAATGTACACAGAGAGATACAGTTCAATACATAGATCAAATATGAGATTTTCCTGGACAAATGAGGGTCTTTATGGCAGTGTGACACTAGATGGCAGCACAGAAACAGTTTTACAGAAAGTGTTATCCAAAACTGCATTAAACTTTGTGTTATTAAAAGTCAGACTATTTATAATGCTTTTATTCACTACAGATTTGTTTTTGCTTTTGTTTATCCTCCTGATTTTCCAGTCTATTTTTAAAAATGCTCTTTTTAAAAGACTGTTTATATGTTATTGTGATAAGCATAAGTCATGAAAAGAAAATATAAGCATATGTGTTTTTAAAGTTTTAAATTATCAATTTAAGCTAGTTAAAGGCTATTGTGGTTATACTTGTTTTTTCTCAGTTCCATCATTTCATAAAATACTTACACCAAATAGAAGTGTTAATATCAGGCAGACAGTTCTGGTTTCTGATGAACTGCAACTAAATTAAAACATTAAATATGCTACCAGGCCTATAGACAAAAGTAATGAAAAAGCGATAATCTGTTGAACAACATTGCTATTTAACATCATGCTGGATGTTACAAATATGTTAATATGCCGGAGATGAAAATGTGCCCATCAACTGAAAGACCATTTTTGTTTCAAATTCTACAATTGTGGTGAAAAATTGTGGTCAGAACCCACTTTATTTTTAATTAGCGCTGTCAATCGAAAAACTAAACAATGAATTAATCGCATATTTTTTCTGTAATTAATAGCGATTAAAAAAGTCAGAGTTTGTAATATTTTTATATTGTAACAATTTCAGAGTAACTCTCCAAATTAATTTAGAAACAACTTAAAGACAGTATATTTGTTGTAATTACATAATTTTATTAAGAATGTCTGTATCACTGATACTAATACTGTATGTCTAATTTTTTTTTTTTTTTAAACATTACCTATATACATAAACCTACTATAATAAATTTCATATTTACCTGTGGCTTTCCTACCATCTAAAAGAAACGCAGATATTGAATAAAGCTATCAAAAACTTTAAAGTCTTAAAGGGGCACTTCAGCGCTGGGAAGATGAATGTGTATTTAAACTGTGTCATTTATGTAGTAGAAATGTGAAATTATTTTTGAATTTGGTGCCTTCTAGACTGAGAAAAGACAGAAAATGTATTTTTGTCTCATGTGGATGAAAAACCACAACTCCCAGAATGCACTTGCTTCGCTGGCCTACGAGGCCACTCCCTACACTCTAAAAAAAAAAAAAGGTTCTATATGGCACCAAAAATGGTTCTTGGCTCGTAATCATAGGGGAACCTTTTTTAGTGCTATATAGCACCAATTTTGGTGCTTCAGTGGTTCTTCAGCGGTTCTTCAGAGGTGCTATATAGCACCTTAGTCAAAGAACCGGTGAAGAACCTCTGAAGAACCACTGAAGCACCAAAATCGTTTTGATCTTCATAATAATACAATTATTTTGTTCAGTTAGAGAATAAACTCTACAATTAAAAACTGAACGTGTCTTTTCAATAAAGTGTGAGTGAGCCGAACGTAAGTCACAGGACAAACGCAGCTGCAGGAGTCAGATTTAATTCAGCACGAGAGGGAAGTAAGAGCTGAGATAAGCGTGGCTGTCATTCTCAGCGCGTGTCCAGTGTGGCGCATTTTCTGATCGCATATGGAAGCTAAACGCTCATAGGAATTCATTGAAAAGTTGAAACACTCATTTTGCTCCGCACCGCCCTGTTATGAATACCCGAGGCTGAGCCGAGCGCATTTACATTCTGTGCGTGAGATCTCTCCCCTGAGGGCGGGTTGAAAACATGCAGAACAGTACTCTAGTAGACAGAACTCTACTAGCTGTAGTTTTTAGCCTCTGGACAAAAAATCCTCAGATGACGCAAAATGACGATTGCGTCATCGGAGGATTTTTTCCCGAAATAAAATGCATAATTCTCTCGTCTCAGGGGGATATTAGGGGGGAAAGTACCATAATTCAAATATACTACAGGGTTTCTACTGATACAAAGCTTAATGCTAAATCACTGAAGTTACCCTTTAAATGCATAATATATTAATTAAATATAGATTAATCCTTATTAAACTACAATTTTCTCTGTTACCTTTGTTATTTGATGAACTTTAATGACAGACATCATTAGTGGCTGCTGTCACTTTAAGATCTGCTGCTGCCGAACATGACACGGATCTGACGCGCATCTCAATTTCCTACAACTCTTTAAGTTTATTTATTTAACTCATTTAAGACTGCTCTTTTGAGAATACTTGACAAAGCGGGCCTTTGGCAAAACAATCTGGCTATTTTTTGTTCAAGCATGAAAGAGAACTCGATTCTGGTGTGTGTCTTTCTGTGAGTTGTCGGAATGTCTGTTTTTGTTTTGGTCTGTGCGATAAGGCGCATTGCCAGTTTACCAAATAGTATTTCGTCACCACAGGTTGTCATTTGGCGGAAAACACAGCGTATTGCTGCCATGGAAGCCAGCAAGCAAACGGGCTCAGAGATTGCAGATTCTACCCGACCTAAAAAGCCTCGCCATCAATCTAAATATCTAAAAAAAGCACATTAAAACATGGATAAATTAACTCATCAACTTAAGTCTTCTCGCTTTGAGTTCCTTTGTCAGCTGCGCTCATTCCTGTTGCATGTCCTCAAACTGGCAACCCGAGTGAGTGTCGAGTCTGAGGAGGAGGGGGCGGGGCAAACAATATTTTGAATTTGGATTGCAGTACCCATTTCAACCACTAGCTAGTCATTCTTACATACAGCACCTTTAAATGCGAGGAGGTTACGATTCAATAACAGCTCCTATTTCGGCCTGTTTTGCATACAAAGCGACCGGGCTATTTAAAAATATTAGCAGCACACTATGGACTACTGTTATGTGCATCTTGGGGCTTGACAGTTATCCCCTCCCAGTGGTTCATGGATGAAAACGTCAACAATTGTCAATGACAGGATGCTTATTTTGTGTGAACGCTGGCTCCTGCAAAGCAGTATCAATTTGATTTGTTCATTTAATTTGAGTTTTGGAATGTATTGGGTTTTTTTTATTTAGTTTTAATTTAGTTTTAACAGTATGCTTGTTTTTAGGCTACTTACAAAAATTATCCCATTATTTGTTATTCATCAAAAAATATATAAAGCTGAAAGAAAATGCTGAAAATTAATATGGTACCACACAGTACTTTTTGTAATGAATTGAAGAGTTGGTAGCTATCTTTTGAATGCAGATCAATTCAATAATTTTTGTTTTCATTAATAAGTTCCGCTTTCTTTAAGATCAGCTTAATAATGGAATTCATGATGACTTTTAATTAGGTGTTACACTACAGCATTGCTGAACAGAGAATGTCAGCCAATGGTTAATTACATTTTGAAAACCTAATGTTTATGCATGAAATGAAACAGAAGTAATTAAAATAGCATGGTAAGTTTAATGTATGATTAACAAGTTTCTTTTTGAGAAACATTTTCAGTTGCAGTGCCAACGCAATCATAGAATGACCCTTTTTCAAATCTCGTAACATAGCACGTTGTTTTGTTTACATTGCATATAATCATACAGCCGGCACTGGAATCTCTAGCCAGTCTCCTCATTCTTGTTCTTTCTATTTTACGCTAACTCATACACAACCAGTCTGTTCAAGTGGTCTTGTAAAATAATGTAATCTAATGAAATGAGATGGTAGATTTATGCTATTGCAGGATCATCTGTTTGGGGGTTTCATTTCGTCTCTCTCAACAGCTCTAAGCACACATACAGCATCTGCTCCTGAGTGTTTTAGTCCTCTAGAGTGGACCTTTGATGCTCAAACATATCCATACACAGATGTCCACACACTTCAAAACACATTCATTTGGACCCCCGCCGGGATCCGGGGAATCCTGGGAGATGTCTTAAATTCTGAGCAGACCGTACGCTATGCAGTATGTCTGCTGAATTTTTTTTTTGTAAATTTAATTGAAAAAGAATGTAAAGTAGCATTACAAATATTTTGGTTTTAAGTGTCCTGTTAAAGGGGGGGTGAAATCGTGTTTCATGCATGCTGAGTTTTTTTTACACTGTTAAAGACTTGGATTCCCATGCTAAACATGGACAAAGTAAAAAAAAAAAAGGATTTAAGGAGTATTTTTCGAGTATGGGTCTATCTGACGTCAGCAAGGGCGGAATGTCCTTGTACGGGCTCTTCTCCTTGTACGCGCAACCAGAGCGAGAGAGCAAATACACGCCCATTAACGCGCTTTGCTCGGCTTTAGGGAAGCCATGTCACAGGACTTCACGAAATCAACATTCTCATCAAAGAAGTGTGTTTTTGGTTGTCAGGGCAAGACAACCCTGTACAGCTTCCCAAAGAACCCACTGTTAATGGGACAGTGGATGGACAGTGGATTTGTTTTTCCAGAGCATTAACGGAGTTGTGTTTTTGTTTGTTCCCTGCATTTCGGCGACGATCGTTTTATAAACAATGCCCGGTTCAACTCTGGATTTGTAGCTCATCTAATGCTGAAAGATGGAGTGGTCTCAGCGATTAAGGTTCACGGTCGTGCGTTGGAAGAAGGCGGTGAGTAAAACTGCTTCAAATGTCTTTGATTTGTTAGCTATTGGCATGTAAGTGCACCTCAAGTAAACAACATGATGTGCAAAACCGTTTCGCTTGCTACTGCTAACTTTAAGTCCTTATAAACTTGGTTTATGTCCTCATAAACCATGAGTAAACACACACGAATGTTGTAAAACTTGCGCATGACAAGCCGCTAAGAAAATAATATACAATTCCAGTACATACCACATAGAGCCATCCTGCTGTAGTAGTTGTTGCTGCTGCTCCTGTTCAATTTCAGCCTCCGGATCAGATTCTGGATCATACATGTGTGGCTGAATCTGATTGATAGTCATGGTTTGTTTAGGATAATGTTTTCTATTCCACGTTTAAGGATGTCCCAGCTTTCAGATGCTCTCAACGCAATAGCTGCGCGCGCTCGTGGCTGTTTAGCTCAGCCCACATGACTTTTTTTTCTGGAAAGACTCGTTACAGCGTATCTTTCTTTTATAAATATGATAAATCTAAAGACTTTTCGGAAATATGATGGATGCAACACTACTCTATAGGTACTCAAGATTTACACGAAATTGACTGAAACTGAGTGTTTCACCCCAGCCCCCCTTTAAATTAACTGTAAGATTATTGTAAATAATAAAATAATCTTATTGTTAAATACTGCAACATTTTGTTTGGTTTTTTGGAAGTCAAAATTTGGAATTACCTACTATATTTTACTAAGCAATAGTTGCAATTTTAGTAAAACATAAATTACAACAGAAAAATTGTAAAAGGAATCTCCCAAAAGCACCCACATGCCACATTTCATTATATTTTCTTTAAATATGTTTTATTAAAATGTAAAATGTTTATTTTACATTTACATTATGCCGGAAATACCAAGTTTTGTCAAATTTGACATTTTTAACAGTGTTTAACTTCAGTGGTGTAACTACTTTAAAAATGAAAATTAAATAATTTTCTGACCAAAATTGGAGTGACTAATGTAGAAATTGAATTCCCCTAAATATAATGGTTGCTACATACTTATCACACTGAATCCAGCTCTGTACATTCCATATTTTAATAACTTTAACCACATTTCACATCTTCCCTCTCTTTTTTTGTCCACACCTGTCTGTATGCTGAGGAAGATCACGTACTGGTGTGTCTCTGGGTTTAATTATTTCAGCAACAGCAGCAGCAGAAGGCCAAACCTGAGACAGTTACAAACACAGCAGGGGAGAGCTCAGGCCTTACCAATCAACTGTACGCCTCATCAAACTGTCATCTCTCTCTCATACACTTCTTTCTTTCTCTTTATTCTTATTTTTTTCACAGTTTCCCTTGCTCTCCCACAGAGGTGGGAGAATATAGATGGATTCATGCTAGCTTGGGCAATATGTTAAAAACAAAAATAACTGCAGAGTTCTGCAAGGAAAAGATTGCTTTACAAACTCATATTAATCTCCTCTGTAGCTTATTGGCATCTCAGGTAGTAAATCTGTGGAATGTATGAACCATAAATCCATTCCTACAGAGAAATATTTCTCAACAATAGTTTTTTGTTTTGTTTGTGAGTTTTTGTCTGGGCCATCGCTGATATTGACAGGGCCTGGGACAATCTTTATGGCCCCCCTAGGTCCAACACCAGCTGAGATGTGGGCCCCCCATTGTCCACAGCAATATTCAAAGGCCCCTGAGGTCCAAGCCCTAGCTTTGTTTACGACGGATATTTTGATTTATTGATATTTCATGACTTCTGTAAATCAAAAAACTAAAACAATTACAAATATACTGTGTCTACATCAGACTCGACATGTACAGGGGTTGGACAATGAAACTGAAACACTGGGCAATATAGTGTTGGAGGTTTCATGCCTATGCACGGCCTGGTGGCCAATTTTCACTGATTCTACCTTCATCAGTAAGAGCAGAGTGTGAAGGTTAAATTAGCAGAACAAGTGCACAGCTCAGCTGTAGATAAACTATTGCAATCCGCACAACATACTGCGAGACATATCAGAGTTCAAAAGGGGACAAATTGTTGGTTTGCATCTTGCTGGCTCATCTGTGACCAGGACAGCAAGTCTTTGTGGAGTTCTGAGAGCTATGGTATCCAGGTTAATGTCGGCATATTACCATGTAGGACGAACAACATCCAACAAACTTAATGTCAACGCTTTAGCAAGCTGTCTGAAAGGGATGTCCAGGTACTAACCTGGATTGTTTCCAAAAACATAAAACCCCAGCTGCCCACTGCAGAATTAAATGCGCACCTTGACTCTCCTGTTTCCACCAACACTGTTTGTCAGGAGCTCCACAGAGTCACTATTCATGGTCAGGCTGCTATAGCCAAACCTTTGGTTTCTCGTGCCAATGCCATCATTTCAATGGTGCCAACAGTGCAAATCTTGGGCTGTGGACAATATGAAGTGTGTATTGTTCTCTGATGAATCCACCTACACTGTCTTTCCAACATCTGTAGGGGTTACGCTCCATTCACACCACCAGCGACTTTACTTTACAAACAAAGATATAATTCTAATGTGATTAAGAATTATGTTTAAAATAATTAAATGTCACATTCTGCTGTTGGAGATTGTTACTATATAAACCACAGCAGTGCTCAGTGCATTAAACCATTAATTAGATTAACGATTGATCTATCAACAAATTAAACTCACTCATACTGTCAAAAATTACTAAAACGTCATTGGAATTTGACAATAATCAATTTTCTTTCTCCTAATAATCAACATAATACAGGGCAAACTGTAATATTAACTGTCAATATATGAATCAAACTCACAAAGACTTCCAATAGTTTCTGTTGTCTTCAGAAAGCGCTCTGTGTCTCTGTCTAAAAATTGTCAGCTCTGTGTTTGTGTCTGAGTTCAGACTTTCTTGTTTTATACAAAGTGCAGATGTCACGGGTGACAAAATGCTGGGCAAAGCGGAACCTTTCGTTCTTTCCAGGTTCCCCGAGGGGAACTGTGTTGGTGTAACACCTCACTCCGGTTCCGGGTGTAGCGGGGATATTGTCCCACCCGAATTACTGCTGATGCACGGCAGGTGTGAGAGAGAGAGGAGCGGTGGTTGCACAGGCTTTCCGCTTCACAAGAGGAGGATAAAAGAGCCATTCAGAAGAGAAGTTGGGCGAAGCAGGTTCGGAGGTTGGAAAGTGGAGGGTTGAGAGTTGAGGTCGAGCTGGTGAAAGCCAGTCAGTGTCCAGGTAATCAGTCGTTTGGCTGGGTCTCTGTCGTTGTGTCTTGGGGTAGAAGATCTCCTGTTTGAGCGCTCACATTGGACGCTGTAATCCTGGAAATTCGTGTGAGTGAAGAACTGCCATTGGAGTCTGTCGTTTAAAGCTGCTTGTGGAATATTACTGGACTGAACGGCTGCTTGGATCTGCGCTGGAAGAGGAAGAGAGAAAGATAAGTGAATTAATTACATCGTTGAATCAAATATAAAGCTTGAAGAAAAGACTGTGCATGTGAAATTCACTATTGAGGAGGACATCTGTTTCAGATACGCTGGGGAGGAATTTAGAGTTGAATATTCCCATTGAATTGCATGAATGAAGCGAGGCTTCTGATCAGCCTTACTGTGTGAGTGATTTGCAGTTGTTTGCCTTACCTGATGCACGCCGAATTAATGCTGTGGATTTGAAGTGAACACGAGTGCTGTGTGCTATGCTGAGAAGAGTCTCCCAACGCCTGCTTCCATTCTTGTGAAATGATCTACTTGTCTCCATCTAAATTCCAGAACGATACAACTGAACTGGTGAAGTAATGCTTTGTATTATCCTCTCTTCCACTGAGTGTTGTCGTGAAGTAATCCCTCATTGAAGGCTCCTGTTAACTCTCTCTCTCTCCCTCTGAAATTACAAGTCTCGGGAAGAACTGTATAGCTGTGGAAAAGTCTGAACCGTGATACGTGCTGATGGAGCTCTGAAGATGTACAACATTGCTGGTAAAGCGCCTATTGAGTCTCTCGCTAATGTCTGATGAAAGTGTTTGATGTCGAGGAAAGAATCCTGAAGACTGCAACAATGCTGTGAAGTAAGTTTTAAAGTCACAATTTCCCTCTCACGTTCTGTTAAGAGAATCGGCTGTTAAGAGAAGAAACCTTACCTGTCACCTACCGTCTGAGTCCTGCAGATGTGCAGCAATGCTGTGAAGTGAGTTTTAAAGTCACGATTTCCCTTTTATGCTCTGATGAAAGAATCTGCCGTTGAGAGAAGAAACATTACCTGTTCCTTACTGTCTGAGTCCTGCAGACGTGCAGCAACGCTGTGAAGTGAGTTTTAAAGTCACAATTTCCCTCTCACGTTCTGTTAAGAGGATCGGCTGCTAAGAGAAGAAACCTTACCTGTTACCTACCGTCTGAGTCCTGCAGATGTGCAGCAACGCTGTGGAGTGAGTTTTAAAGTCACGATTTCCCTTTTATGTTCTGATGAAAGAATCTGCTGTTGAGAGAAGAAACCTTACCTGTTACCTACCACCTGAGTCCTGCAGATGTGCAGTAACGCTGTGAAATGTGTAGCAACGCTGCGAAGTGAGTTTAAAGTTATAATTCTCCTCTCATGTCTTGATAAGAGAAAGTGAACATTACCTGTTACTTACTGTTTGAGTCCTGCAGATGTGTAGCAACGCTGCGAAGTGAGTTTGAAGTTATAATTCCCTGCTCACGTCCTGACAAGAGAATCTGCTGTTAAGAGAAGAAACCTTACCTGTCACCTACCGTCTGAGTCCTGCAGACGTGCAGCAACGCTGTGAAGTGAGTTTTAAAGTTATAATTCCCCCTCTCACGTCCTGATACGAGAATCTGCTGTTGAGGAAGTGAACATACCCTGTTACTTACTGTTTGAGTCCTGCAGATGTGCCGCAACGTTGTGGAGAATCGTTCCAGCGGCTACTCCGGTCCAATAGCCCGAGAAGACAGGAGTTGCTCATTCTTTCCTCAAGCCGATCATTATTCAATAAAGATTGTTATTTTTGAACTCAATTACTAGCCTCCTCATTTGTCCGTCTGTTGCGTGCCTGTGGTGTCGGCTCCTCGCGGTGGTGTCTGGAGTCAGGGGCGGCTGGTCATCCGAGTCCGCCCCGCCTGCACCGGTGACACATACACACTGACTTTGAGAGAAATGGCGAGCGAACAGCAGTTCACTAGATGTGTTCCTCCCTGCTCACGTTACATCATGAGCGGGGATACACATCTAATGTGTGTTATTTGTTTGGGTGAGCAGCACGCGCAGCCGGCATTGTGAGGCTTTGCCTTTGCGTGTTCTGCGATCCCGCTGGGCGCTCTTTGAGGAGCTTGCGACGTGGGGTTCGTAAATGGATCTGTCGGGTGGGTTTGAGACGGGCCCCGCCCTATCTCAGCCTTCTTCCGTCAGATCCGCGGCCACTTCTCTGGGTTCGGGAGCCCGCGCTGCGGTTTCTCCCGCCCAGGGGGCAGCCTCGGTGCTGCAGTTATCATTCTCCGAGGAGGTTGATATCTGTAGTATCGATCCGGGTGTTGAAGATTCGCTACTTCAGTCCCCCGCGAGTGAGGAGCTTGTGGAGGTTTTGAGCAGAGCGGTGGTCAGATTAAACATTGACTGGCCAGCGCAGGATTTTAATCAGGAGAGCACCTCTGTTAAAAGTAGGCTCGATGAGCGCTTCCTGCCAGCCCACTCTGCTCAGCCTCCGCAGCGGAGCCTTCCGTTCTTCACTGATCTCACTGAGGTGTCGAGATCGTGGAGGCGGCCCATGTCAGCGAGAGTTTTCAGTCCCCATACATCTGTGTATAGTAACATCGGGGGGCTGAAAAGACATGGGTATGGTTCAGTGCCGAGGGTGGAAGAGACGCTTGCGAGCCATCTCTCTCCCGAGTCGGCATCGACCATTAAGGCTCTGTCGCTACCCACTAAGCCGCTCAGAGCCACCTCAGCGTTAGTGGGTAAATCTTACTCGGCAGCAGGTCAGGCCGCCGCATGTCTGCATACTATGGCTAAAGTGCAGGCATACCAGGCTGACCTGCTGAGGGACCTGGGGGAAAGCAGTGAGATCGGGGTTGATGTGATAAGCGAGCTCCGATCCTCGGCGGATTTAGCCCTCCGTGCCACCAAGGAGACGGCCAGATGTATTGGTCGTTCCATGGCAGCCCTGGTGGTCACGGAGAGACATCTCTGGCTAAATCTAACCGAGATTAAGGAGAAAGATAAGAGTTTCCTGCTCGATGCGCCGGTGACTCCGTTGCTACGGTTACCGACAGGTTCCAGGAGGCAAAGAAACAATCTGCGGCGCTCAAGCAGTTTCTCCCCCGCAAACCCCAGGCCTCGTCTGCTGCTGTGAGAGCAGCAGGCGCAGGGTACAAGCTCCTCCCATCGAGCGCAGCAAAAGCAGAGTGTCGCCACCCACGCACCCCCTCAGAAGGAGTGGGGCGGTGGGCGGCGCTCTCAGGCACAGACTTCCAAGGGCAAGACTGATCTGAGGACAGTCATTGTCTCGCGGAAGGCTGTGTCGAAGAAGCCCTGACACCTGTGGGCTCAGGGCTGTGAGGGTGATCCCTTCTGGGGGCGGACAGTGTTTACCTCATCTCACGGTACCCGTCAGCCTTCAGCACCCTCACAGGGTCATTCCACCAACCCCGCCTGAGCCGAGGCGTCGAGGGCCCTCGCGAGTCATCCGAGGATGGCCCACCCCCTCCGAGGAGGGAGGTGGCGCTGTCTGGCCAGTTGTTCCCTGCCGGTTTGCCGTTTCAGGGCGCTGCACTCGTGGTGCAGAGTATATCAGAGGCCAGTCTTGAGAGGCTGGTACCCTTAGTAGATTTTGTGTCAGAGTGGGAGAATCTGCCAAATATATCTCGTTGGGTCCTGCGGTTCATAAGAATTGATTACGCCATTCAGTTCAGATGTCGTCCTCCCAGTTTCAACGGGGTTCTACCCACAGTGGTGGGCACCGAGCAGGCTCTAGTTATGTCTCAAGAAGTACAGACTCTGCTGCAAAAGGGGGCTATAGAGAGCCCCCCCCCCCCAGACAGGGAGTCAGGCTTCTACAGCCGGTACTTCATAGTGCCAAAGAAGGATGGAGGGCTGAGCCCTATCTTGGATCTTCGCGTCCTGAACCGGGCTGTAGCGAAGCTCAAGTTCAGGATGCTCACACTCAAACAGATCGTGTCTCAGATCAGGTCCCAGGACTGGTTTGTCATGATAGATCTCAAAGATGCGTATTTCCACGTCTCCATCCTTCCGCAGCACAGGAAGTTCCTGAGGTTCGCTTTCAAGGGAGAAGCGTATCAATATCGGGTGCTTCCCTTCGATCTAGCTCTTTCACCCCGCACGTTCACGAAGTGTGTGGATGCTGCGTTAGTCCCCTTGTGAATGCAGGGGATTCGAATTCTCAATCACATCGATGACTGGCTGATCCTAAGACATTCAGCTCGTCTCGCGGCTCAACATCGAGATGTTGTGCTCGCGCACATGAGGAGGTTGGGGCTGAGGCTCAACTCCAAGAAGAGCGTTCTGTCTCCGGTCCAGAGAATAATGTACCTAAGCGTGAGTTGGGATTCGGTCTCTATGCGGGCCGGCTTATCAGAGCCTCGCATAGGGTCGATCCGCTCGGCCGTGAGAGGGGTAAAGCTAGACCAGTCACGTACTGTAAAGCAGTTTCAGAGACTGCTGGGTCTCATGGCAGCAGTGTCAATATCATTCCGTGCAGCCTGTTGTACATGAGACCGTTACAGTACAGTGGTGGCTCAAAACCAGAGGTTTTTCCCCGAGGGGAAATCCCTTTCGGGTGATCAAGGTTTCGCGGCGATGTCTCCGCTCCTTTGTCATGTGGAAGGATCCTTGGTTTATGGCCCAAGGCCCGTTACTGGGGGCACCGTGTCAGCGGGTATCTCTGAGCACGGATGCCTCCCTTACGGGTTGTGGGGCGACCATGAATGGTTGCTCGGTCCAGGGCTTATGGCAGGAACACCATCATTTGTGGCACATAAATTGTCTAGAAATGCTGGCAGTGTTTCAGGCTCTGAAGCACTTCCTGCCGTATCTCAGGGGCCATCATGTGCTTGTTCACACAGACAGCACATCTCCTATATCAACCATCAAGGGGGTCTGAGGTCTCGTCAGTTGTACAAGCTGGCGCGCCTTATTCTCCTTTGGTCCCAGGGGAAACTACTCTCAATGAGGGCTATGTACATTCCTGGGCAGTTGAATGTGGAAGCAGACATCCTGTCGAGACAGGGGCTGAGGCCCAGGGAATGGAGACTTCACACCGAGGTGGTGGAGCTCCTTTGGGAGAAGTTTGTCAGGGCCTAAGTGGACCTGTTTGCAACTCACAAGAACACCCATTGTCATCTGTGGTTCTCCCTAACGCCTCCAGCTCCTCTCGGACTGGACACAATGGCGCAGGAGTGGCCGAGGCTGCCCCTGTACGTTTTTCCCCCGATCACTCTGCTTCCGGGAGTTCTAGAGAGAGTGCGCCAGGACGGGGCTAGTAGCATATTCTGCTAGTAGCCCCGTTCTGGCCGGGCCGAGTTTGGTTCTCGGACATTGTGTCTCTCCTCGACGGCTCTCCCCTGGAGATTCCGCTCAGGGAGGACCTTCTCTCTCAGGCGGGTGGTGTCTTTGTACACCCTCGCCCAGAGTTGTGAAAGCTGTGGGCTTGGCCTCTGAGGGGGCCCAGCTCATAAGTTCTGGTCTCTCAGCTGAGGTTGTGGAGACCATTCTACACTCTAGAGCTCCCTCCACGAGGAAACTGTACGCTCTGAAGTGGAGACTCTTCACCGTATGGTGTAGAGAGCGCCTGTGGGATCCAGTTAACTGCCCTGCGAGTGCGGTGCTGGAGTTCCTGCAGGAGAGATTCTCAGCTGGGTTAGCTCCCTCCACACTGAAGCATGTGGCCGCCTTAGCTGCTTACCACACTCCTTTGGGTGGTGTTTCTTTGGGGCGACACCCTTTAGTAACTCGTTTCCTCCGTGGAACCTTGAGGTTAAGACCTGTGGTGCGCACCAGGGTGCCAGCCTGGGATTTGGCCATTGTCCTTCAAGGCCTTTCCGAGGCTCCCTTTGAGCCGCTTGAGGAAGTTTCCAAGAAATGTCTTACTCTTAAGACTATCTTTCTGCTTGCTATTTCTTCTTTGAAAAGAATTGGAGATTTACAAGCCCTTTCGGTAGCACCCTCGTGCTTGGAATTTGCTCCCGGTATGGCCAGGGCCTTCCTGTCTCCTAGGCCGGGTTATGTTCCTAAGGTTCCCACTAATCCAGTGAGACCTATTGTACTTCAGGCTTTCTGTCCTCTGCCCTTTGTGACGTCAGACCAGTAAAGACTTAATCTGCTTTGCCCTGTTCGTGCACTAGATTCTTATGTCCACAGAGCTGCCCTGTGGAGGAGATCTGAACAGTTGTTTGGGTGTTACGGGTCACCCTCTAGAGGGGGACCGGTTTCTAAGCAGAGGATGAGCAAGTGGGTGGTCGAGGCCATTTCACTTGCTTATGTGGAGGCAGGGCAGCTTTCTCCTTTGCCAGCATTTAGGCTAGTGTAGGTTGTGCGTTGACAAAAAACTTGAAACTATTTCAAAGAAATCTAAACATTTTTAAAGGGGAAGCGACTGATTGATGGAATGTATGTTGTGACTTATCATATGGCCACAAAAATGGTACCTTTTATTGCTTGTCACTTTATTACATCAAGTCTGGTTAGTGGACAGTATTAGACTGCAATAAGCTGTTATTCGATGGTGGTGGGGCACCTTTAGTCAAACATTAGCTTAGTTAGTAGCCTGGTTAAAACCAGACCATTCTCAGTAGTAACTGAGTTATGGTCTGGCAAAGCTTCATAGACAAATCATTTCCAAAGGGGCGTCACCAACGGGCGTCGCTCAAATACCTCTCGGCGCAATTGGATAGACCTAAAACCAATCAGAGCGATGAGGGAGATGACGTATGCAGAACGACGGCGAAACATCGTATGCTGCGTTCCACTCCAGTTTTAGACACGCACTTGCAAACTTCCCTAAGCACTTCCCCTCGGGGGAATCCCCGCCGCCATTTAGTTAATAGTCCGCCTACTCTGCTAATGGACAAGCAGCGTTCTTGACAGTATCACTCAGTATATATTTGTATATTTTAGGCTACAATAAAACGAAATATATGATAAAACACCACTCTACCTCTTTTAATTTTCATTAAAAAAATATTAAACATATTTTAGCCACACAAATGTAGTGCAGGCAATGCATATTATCTTCAATGCATGTTTATAACAAAACTAAATATCAAAAACCCAGCCTCTTTTACATTTAAAAAAAAAAAACACACACATTAATGTGAGCATAATATAGGCTATGTGTTACATGTATGCCCTGTCTTGTGTGTTTTGAGTATGATTCTGTTTCTCCCCAGTTTAGGCAATTAGTCATGTCAGTCACCTGTGTCTCGTCCACCACCTGCACCTCGTTATCCTCATTTGCCCTGTGTATTTAAACCCTCAGTTTGCCCTCAGTGTTTGTCGGTTCTCGTTTATGTTGTACGTGTCCGTTGTGTTCCTGAGTTTGTTATTAAAGTTCCTGTTTCCTGTTCTCCTGGCTACCCTCGTCTCTGTGAGCTCATTGCCTGCACGTAAACCATAACAGAAGAACCGACCGAAACCGTTTTTTGTTTGTGGCGTTTTCCTCTTTTCTTTGAGTTTTTCCCGTTTCCCATGGCCCTTCCCGCTGTTCGTCTGATCTGCCTGGAGCAGGGAGACCGTCCGCTGGAAGCGCATACACGGGACTTCTTGGACCTCATGTGGCAGACGCACTTCCCAGACCGCTCGCTCTGTGTTTTTTACTATGTCGGCCTGAGCGAGCGGTCGAAGGCTTGCGTTCCAGCGGGCGGTCCCAAGGAGGATTTCGCCGCATTCGTGGAGTGGGTACTGGTAGCCAACAACTCGCCACTTACCATCAGCCCCGCTGAGGAGGACAGCGGTACCAGTCCCGCTCCCCCACTGCCAGAGACCAGCCAACCACCACCACGAGTGATGCAACGGAGAAGTTGCTCGAGCCCCCCGCAGACCATGGACACCGGCCACCTGCGAGTGACGAGCCTGTACCGAGGACAAGCATGGAGTGTGTCATCGCCGCGGAGCCCGGACCACCAACAAGGTCTGACCAGGGGCGTGAGCCGGCAACGCCGTACATCGTGGAGGGAGTTATTGTGGAGTTCGGGGGCTGGGAGGAAAGCCCCACCCACAAACCCGCCGCAGTGGATGAGTTGCAGGAAGCTACTGGCAGCTACATTGAAGAGCTGAGGAATGTGTTTGAGGTTGACCTGTTAGACTTTTTTGGTGACGTTTTCCCTGACTCCTGTTTTCCCAAAGACCCCTGTTTCTCCAGTGTCTCCTGACTCTCCAGTGTCTCCTGCCTCTGAAGACCCACCCAGCCTCCCTCTCCCACCTCCTCAGTCAGTCTATTCCTCAGTGCTCCCTTCGCTGCTGCCCTTCTGCTCCTCTACTCCACCCACATGCTGTGTGGACACACCGAGTGTCTTCAGGCCACCAGCTCTGTCCGGCACTGAGGTTCCCCTGTCTCTGCCTCCAGCCACCGTGCCCCCTGCTCTGCCTCGGCCCGTCGACACTTCAGCGCCTCCCTGGCTCCTCCCTCCCTCGGCTCCACCGGACACCATCGGCCATACGGCTTCTCCGGGCTCCCTCGTCTCTCCGGCTCCGCCTTGGTCAGTTGTCGACCTGCCTTCACCTGCGGCTTCGTCTGGCTCCGCCTTCCCTTCAGCTCCGCCTTTTTCCTCGGTCCCTCCAGTTAAACCGTAACACTATGATTATCACTGTAATAAATGAAATATGACATAACACAACCCAGTCTCTTTTTGTTAAATGTCTTATGTGTTTATGTGTGATCAATAGCAATTATAAAAGTATAAGAAGCTATACAATAAATAAAGCAATTCAGTCAAACAAAGTCAGGAGACTACAACGGTGAAGTTTAATAGCTTAAAAATATAAAGTTATGAAACTTCACTTTGCCCTCAGACAAAACAATCTGTCAGGGAACAAATTATAGATTAATGAGAGCAAAGATCAGCCGTTAGATCTACACAAGATGAGACAAATCATATCTTATGTTTAACCACTATAGAGACATCAGAGCCAGCGGCAGGCGGCAGAGGGCAGAAGGACTGGCCGAGGAAAGGGTGTCTCGGCGGGGTTAATGAGCGATTGAGCGCCGCTGGTCCACTGGAGCTCACAACTCCGAAAACGGCAGATCAAATTTTCAAAAAGGTGCTCTCTTTATAAATAAACCACAGATTTGAGCTTTAAACAACTACATTCTCGCTTGAAAAGGACTTAAAACTATATTTTGTGAAACATTAACACTACCAGAGGGCTCTTGCTAAGACCCATTCGTTTAGCCAGCCACCAAAGGGCCAAGCTGGTATCAGACTTTTGCCGAATCCAGTCGGTAAGACAGCGATAACATCTTTTTTTAGATATGAAGGCTTTGAGTGTTGTTCTTTACTCGGGTTTTAACGAAAAGGAAAAGTTTAAATCGCTTAAAACAGACACGATAGCTGATTCGAACAAGTGATGCTCCACGGCGGCAAATCTGCTTCAACGTCGCTGCGCTGTCGTCATCGTGTAAAGTCCGCCCCAACGTTTCTGATTGGTGCCTCGATTTCTAGGCATTAGAAATGGGCTTGAATGGGCTCTTTGCTAGACTACTTGCAGAGCAAATCTAAATTTACCGGAAGTTGTCTGGGTTTTCCCAGGCTACTTAGTTAGTAGACCAAGGCACTAATGTAACTTAATGTAAACCTTGAATTCACAGTAAGTTGCTAAAAGCATCTAATGTGTAAATGTAGGTTCAGGTCCAGCAGCAAACTTTTTTTAGGTTTTAATAATAGAAACTAACATTCTCAGAATGTTCCATAGACATATTTTTTGCCATCTCTTAACATTTTTGGTAACCAAAATCTAATGTCATGTGAACATTCTTTTAGGTTTTAGTTTTACTATAAAGTAACATGCCTAGAACATTGCATAGATGTTTACTGGCCATCTCTCACCCTCATTATTTTGGCTTTCAGCTCCTTCAATAAATGCAATAACTGTTCTGGGGATTTTTTTTGTAACCAAATCCTAATGTTCTAGGAATGATTCTTTTAAGTTTTAGTTTTACAAATATTTCACGAGTTCACACTTACATCAAATTAAATAGAGTAAAGATTATGTGTATTTGGCATACTGTACAGGGGAGGGCTCCGGGCTCTGAATTTTGGCCCGAACCCAGAGTATCCCGCCCGTGATAGAGATAGTCTAGAACTAGACTGCGTTGTGTTGACGTCTAATAAGAGTTTATTAAATCAAAGTGAGAAGATGGGGTGGTGGAGGGATGCTAAGAAACTGTCAATGAAAGGAGGTAAATCTGCTGTATCGTATATATGCTCTTTTCGTTGATTAAATTGATTAGCTTAATGTGCTCCTCTCGTGTTTAATTCGGTTTAATTATCTGAACGTGCTCCTCACGAAAATTTGTTAATAAAACATTACAAACTATTTTTCCCAGAACATTGTTTGGAGGTTTTTGGCCAGCTCTCATTCTCTCATTTCAACTCCAAGAACTGCAGTCAAAATGGCTTTGTTTGGAATCATCGTCAAACCAACCAGTCTGCTGATAGCGGGCCCTTCAATTAAACTGTCCTGTACACGCACCCACACTCACACAACTCCCATAGAGAGAGGAGAGCAGGACATATGAGAAGTAATATTTGTTGCTGCAGTGATAGATGTGACCATGTAGAGGCTGTGATTACCATGGTATGGGGGGCTTCTGCGATCATCCATCGCTTAAGCGAACATCCATTAGATCATCGTTTAGACCTGCTGATCTGAGGTCTGCCTCCTTCATCAGAGGTGAGCAGCCTGGGAAAAAGGAGAGAAGGAGAGGTGTTTATGAGACAGAGGTCTCATGTTTCGTCTTTAAGAGGGCTTTTGTAGCCATAGCGACGGGTCTGTTATTGCTTTTGTTCTGAGATACAGAAAATGATTTTTCATGTGGGTGATTATTAGAGGTACAATCTTCTTTCTCTATCCCTCATTCTCCTGAGCGATCAGCCATTGTAACCTCTGCAGCAGATGCACATCCGACCTTACTGAGTACAAAGAGCAAGCCCCCCTTGAATGGCTGCATTGATGAGCTTCAGCGTTCACAAAGGGTATCGAATAAAACTTTGTTAAATAATTCTTTTAAACTTGCTGTGGAGAAAACAATCGATTTCACTTACATTGATATTGGCATAATCCTGGACGAAATAGATTTAGTGGTAAAAGGTGGTGAAGTTCACCTTTAAATCTATCAATGGAGTGAAGTAATAAATACACTGTCCTGAGCTTAGATTTGCCTTATAGGGAGGATGATATTGAAGTAAATATTATGGGATGGAGGTGGAAGGTGGGGGGTGGGGAAGGAGGAGAATTGATAGAGTGTTATTCTTTAGGAGCTGGATTTATTGGTTTGTTGGGTGCAGCTGAGATGTCCTTTAGCTGGAATATTGAATGGACGACTTTAGGCGGAATTTATCAGTCACCAGAAAAAAGTCCTAGAAAGTTAAAGCGCGCCGTAAGCGGGTCTCGACCTCTTTCATTTCTATTATAAAATGGAAAGATAGAAAGAGAGAGAGAGCAACAGACAGACAGGAACAGAGGGAGGGCAGACCAGCATGTTCCATATCTCCAGTCAGAATGACCCACCTGCCAGTCAAAGTAATGGACTGTGAAAGAGAGATTAGAATGAGGTTATTTTAGGAACGACTCTTTAAAGAGCAAAGTAGCCCAAGACCTACAGTACTATACAGAAGAGTGAAAGAACATTTTACTTTACATAGATTTTATTTTCAGTCAGACAGATTTGGGACAATAAGTACATGTGCATTTTGTAATAGGCTAATCACTAATCGTGACGAGACTGCACTAAGAGAGACTTTCATTTGTAGGGGTGATTGCCTAGGGAGAGCTTTTTATTTAATTTTCGTTTAAATATCTGTAATGTGTCTGTTTTAATGTCTGCAACTCAGTGTCTATGGAAATGTTCTTCTACAGTAGTTCTCAACATTCTAGGACATATTTTTGTCATTTTTTTCTTTGATGCTAATGACACTTTAAAAGCTTCAAGTTCAAGTTTAGACAGACAAGTATAGTCAGACATGCAATCCTATAAATATTAAGTAATATAGGGCATTTTTCTAACATTAATTTATGGTTCCCTTTTAAAGGGAACTCAACACCATATCAGCTGACGCCATGGGAACACATCCCGCAGGACCCGGTGTCTGAGGCATATATAGCAACTAGCTAATCATGGCCAATGCACTGATGACGTCGCAAGGTGCTCTCCAGCGTTTAAAAAGGGCACTTGTGGAGAATATTAATTGTAATATTCAGAAATAGAGCTGACATATGTTTGAGATGATTGTCTATGATAATTATATTCTCTTCTCTGTCACCTTCCCCAACTATCTGGGTATTAAGTGAGGTTACGCTCCCCATTGCAACGTGCAGGGTGTTCCACTCGCTGGCTGACTTTTTAAGTTTCAGTGCCTAAGGTTCTAGATTATTTTTGGTCTCCAAGCAGGCACTGGTCAGCATGGCATTGTTGGTATTGACGTCCCCATTGCATCAGCTGATGTGGCGTTGAGTTCCCTCGAAAGGGAGCGTCTCAGGTTACGCTTGTAACCATGGTTCTCTGAGAGGGGAACGAGAAGCCGTGTCGTGTTGCCATTCTTTGGGCGTGCCTGCGAGTTCACACATTTTAAGCTGATGACGTGATTTCAGGTGCCCTTTTTAACCAGTTAAACTTTGCAGCATATTTTGAATTTTTTAGAGGATTTGGCATATCTGAATTTAAAAGAGTGCCCTTCCCACATACATTGGAGTAAATAGATAAAAATGGTCTCATTTTACAGAAAACACTCTGAATTTTAACACAGTGGTGGAATATTGCATATATTATATTGTATAAATTCACAATTTTATGATAAACACATATAAAAAGTCATTTTTTGATACTGTTTTTAATTAATATTTTATATATATATAAAAAAAATAATTACCTTTTTTTTCTATGTCCCTTTAGAATTTTTCTTTTGATTCCACTAGGTGTCAGTAAACAGGGGAAAAAAGAATTTTCTTGATATCTCATTCCAAAAAAAAGTTTTTGAGATTAATCTGTGCAAACTATATAATCACTCCTACTCCTCTCCATTGATTTTCCATAGCCGCTAGGAAATCGAAAAGAAGGCTCCGCCTCCTCAACTTTGTAAAGGGAGATCTCTGGCTCTGATTGGTCTAGAAGCATGATCGACATGTCTATAGAAAGCTGAGATACACAGCTTTTTTGACGTAGGACGCAATACGTGATGACGTCATCATAAATCGCGGCTAACACAGCCGATCCAAACTAAGGATGATAAGAGTATTTGTCTGCATCGCATGTTTTGATCTGGACATCGGTGACATATTACAGTGTCATTTGGCCATGCATGCTCACAGACATGTGAAAATACTCTCATTTTGAAGAAAACAACCTAAGGAACGAGCTGATATAGCGTTTGTGGCTAATAGCTCCACACGGAGTAAGTGATCCGAGCAGGAATATGACTCATGTGTTTGCTTGTTCAAAAGAATCGATTCAGTTTTCGTAAATCTTTTGATAATAATGTTACTGTAAATTGTTGGATCGGTGAAATAAACTGCACAGTGATATTCTGGAGAGTGAGAGCTTTCATTTGATATATGACTTGTCTATTTTTGGTGAGTTTATGTGATATAAATATTAAATTTAATATCGCTCATACCATTTTTTCAAGGGGGGGTCGTCGCGGGGGGGTCGAATTTAGACCTTATTATCTTCTTCTATGTAACATAAATGCTAAAGTGATTGGGTTTTCCTGAAAGCTGAGGTTCTAAGCTTTCAAACAATACCATATATATTTATGTTTGTGATGCACAACTTAGAGATTTTTTAAAATGATTATGATGATGCAAAATTGGACCCACCGGTGGGTCCGCAGAGTATAACTGGATAAAAGCACTGGGGAGCACCTTGCAATGTCATCACTGCATCGGCCATGATTGGCTAGTTGGTACACGTGCCTCAGACACCGGGTTCTACGGGATCAGATTTTTAACATTTTCAGGACCTTCCTTTTATGTTTTAGTTTGAATAATAAAAACTAACATTCCCATGTTAGCAGCATGGAGGTTTTTGTATGAAAACCTAAGCACTCAAACAGAATGTTAACTATAGCAGTTAACATAGCAGTCCACAATATATATTTTTTAAAGATATATTTGGAAAGTTCCAAGCAGGAATCACAGAGGTCGAGCAGCATTACTTAACAAAAAGGAGCCTTCAGAGAAAACACTGGCTGCATTCAGGAAGGCCATAAATGACACCAAAATGATCACTCTTAAATGCACCAATAACTTCTGGCTGAATTTCTGTCTGCCAGAGTATCCAATTTTCTGCCGACTGTGGCAACATCCGAGCAATGCACGAGGGTATGAAGAAGGCCCTCGGCCCAAACATCATCAAGATTGCACCTAAAGTCCACCTCAGGTGACATCATAACCGATCGAGGCGAGTGAATTAATAGATGGGGCGCAGAGCTACAAGATCTACAATAGACATACATTGCCTTCATTGACCTGACCAAGGCTTTTGAATCAGTCAGCAGGAATGGCCTTTTTACTTTACTTCAGTGGATTGGATGCCCCCCAAGCTCCTGAGACTGATTGTAGCCTTCCATGAAAACATGCAGGGCACCACCCAGTATAGTGGCTCATCCTCTGACCCTTTTCACATTAGGAGTGGTGTGAAACAAGGATGCGTCAATCTTTGGCATCTTCTTCTCTCTGCTGCTGGCCTTCAATCAGTCAGAGGATGGTGTATACATTCATACCAGAAGCGATGGGAATCTAGTCAACCTCACCCGTCTCAGAGTTAAGACCAAGGTACGGAAAGTATTGATCAGGGAAATGCTATTTGCAGAAGATGCTGGCATGACAGCACATGATGGAAAAGCATGACAGCGCCTCATCAACTGTTTCACACATCACATGCTTACAGTGAGTTTGGACTCGCTATTGACCCCCTCAAAACAACATCATGGGACAAGATGTCAGCAGTGCCCCCAGCATCTCTATTGGTGACCTCACCGTTGAGATGGTGGACAATTTCACATACTGTACCTTGGCTCTACTATCTCCAGCAATCTATCTCTGGATGCCAAGCAGAACATACAGTTCGGAAAGCCAGCAACAGCAATGGCTCACCTGGCAAAGAGGGTCTGGGATAACTCCATGTTAACAATCAACACTTAGATGAAGGTGTATCAAGCCTGCATACTTAGACTCAATGTCTTCCATCTACATAATCTAAGAAGGATTTTGGAATCTCCTGGCAGGACCACGTTCCAAACAAAAATGTTCTTGCACAGGTGGGAATACCTATGTTTGCTTTACTCACCCAGAGACATCTGTGCTGGCTTGGTCATGTCAGCCTCATGAATACCTGCCAAAAGCCCAAAGACCTGCTGTACAGCGAACTTGCCACTGGTTCCAGGCTATAAAGATGTGTATGAACAAGACATAAAGGCAAGCAACATCAATCCAGACAACTTGGAAGATGCAGCCATAGATCGTGATAGATGGATGCTCACCGTCAAACGAGGCATCGAAATTAGCGAAAAGAGTAGAAAGAACCAGTGGGAAGAGAGGAGAGAGTGCAGACGACACAGAACAGACCCAACATCCACAGAGACAGGCATGATCTTCACATCACAGTAATATCAACAGAACATGTCTTTCAAGAATCTGGCTCTACAGTCACAGCAGGCGCTGTAATTCAAATGTCTAGAGACCCCAAGACGCAGATTCCATCGTCTTTCGAGACAGAAGGATACCAATGATGCGCCTCTCTGAGAATGACTGAGTAATGTCTGTACATGGACATATATTTTATATATTGACATATATTTTATATAATTGACATATTTTATATAATTCATACATATTATTTGAGTTTTTTCTTATTCATAAAATAATTCTTAAAACAAAACTATTTGAATATTTTAAAACAATTTACTCAGAAGTGTATTTTCCTTAGAGACAACCACTCCTGTCACTTTGGTTATTGAATAAGGTCGTCATTCTCTGTCAAACCTGAACTGCGTGTGAACAGAACTGTATTTAGCGTTCTAAACGGGACTGACAAGTGAATCTGAGGCTGTGTGAATGTAGACAAGGTGTTAAAATCTCTGAGGACTCAGATGTGTGAGTATCCTGTGTTCTCTGAAGGTCACCTTCTGCTCCTCTCCTGTGAACAAACAAAAGGGTGCCGCTGGCTGGGGATGATAAGTAAATATAGCTTAAATGGGACTCCAAATGGGCCACAGTTATCTGTCTTTACCGTGTGTGTGTGTGTGTGTGTGTAAAGGAATGACGTGTGTGGTCTGGACTTAGGTCTATGCAGTTTTTATTAGAGCTGTAATAGATCAGATACTGACAGCTGAAGTGAGATGGTCGATGACTGATGCTTGAAACCCTCATGGCTAAAGAGAGGGAGATAAAGAGTCTGAATAAAAGTGAAGACTGAAGGACATAACCCTTGACTTATATTGAGGTACCCGAATGCTGAACTGTTCAATGATTAATGTGTCAGTAAACTCTCCCAATGTGTTCAATTGCATGCAACTTCAATACATGAAACTACAAGCACAATATGTCAAGGTAAAGAGGTGGACTGACTTTATAAATCTGCTCAATGAGTTTCGTGGCTCAAATGTAGAAAAAAAAAAATCAAAGTACAAGTGAAATGCAGGTGGTTAGTAAATAAAACTGAGGGTTCAAGGCAAGTCACCTTTATTTGTATAGCGCTTTTTACAATGCAGATTGTTTCAATGCAGCTTCACAGTGGTAACAGGAAAACAATGCAACAGAATTTGATTCGGCTGTACAGCTGCTCTGGAGAAAACAGTGATGTAATCCAGCTCAGTTCAGTTCTCATATAGCGTCAATGCGGGCGGATCAGTAATATAGTTGAATATTTAGTGTCCCCAACTAAGCAAGCCAAAAGCCAAAGGCAAAAGAGGCGACGGTGGCAAGGAACCAAAACTCCATCAGGTGACAGAATGGAGAAAAAAAAACTGTTTTGGGTGCCATGTTCAGGCAAACATTAGTCAGAAGTCAGATTCGATCGGAACATTCAGAGTATTTGTCCAGTTCCATCTGGTTGAAGATTAGACTCATCACGCAGGAGATGGGATTGTTGAGGATCAGTGCCACTGGATGTCGTGACGATGAAGCCTTCATAGGGGAGAGTCTAGTTGACGCGGTCTCTGCAGGCGATTCAGAGTTGCGTTGGTCGTGTCTAGGTGCTGCTTCACCATCTGATCTGGATATGGCCCAGATCTAGCTGACTACAGTAAACCTCGGGATAAACAGGGACACTAACATTAGCGTAGATGCCATCCTTTTTATGATGTAACGAGTACATCAGGTGTTATGGGAAGTGTTCCCGGTTCTGGCTGACCTAGTTAATGCAGCCTAAAATAATAATTTAACTGATTTGGATAATATAAATTGATAATGTTCTATGTGTATGCCATAGTAAAGAGATGTGTTTTTAGTCTAGATTTAAACTGACAGAGTGTGTCTGCTTCCCAAACAATGCTAGGAAGACTGTTCCAGAGTTTAGTTGCTAAATAGGAAAAGGATCTACCACCTGCAGTTGATTTTGATATTCTAGGTATTATCAACTGGCCAGAATTTTGAGACCACAATAGACGTGATGGAGTATAATGCGTTAAGAGCTCGCTCAAGTAATGGGGAGATAAACCATTTAGTGCTTTGTAAGTAATTAGCAAGATTGTAAAATGTATACGATGTTTAATGGTGAGCCAGTGCAGTGTGGACAGAACCGGGCTAATATGATCATACATCCTGGTTATATTAATAACTCTAACTCTAGCTGCTGTGTTTTGGACCAGCTGCAGTTTATTTATTAAGCAAGCAGGGCAACCACCCAGTAGAGCATTACAATAATCTAGCCTTGAGGTCATGAACTCATTAACTAATTCTGTTCAGCAATTTGCATCGAAAGCATGTGGCATAATTTAGATATATTTTTAAGATGGAAGAATGCAGTTTTACAAATGCTAGAAATGTGGCTTTCAAAAAGATTGGTATCAAAGAGCACACCCAGGGTCCTTGACAGAGCAGCCAAGTGTTAGACAGTATTTTAGGTTACTACGTGCAGAGGTTTTTTTGTCCAATAATTAAAAATGATGTTTTTTCAGAATTAAGTTGTAGGAAATTACTAGTCATCCAACTTTTTGTATCAGCTATGCATTCCGTAAGATGTTCGCTTGAAAAGGAAGACGCTGCCATACTCCTGGCGTACCTGTGATTGACTTGATTCAGCCTATCAGAAGCGAATTAATGTTTGGTCTGGATGTGCTTTATAGCTTCCACCCACCTATGACGTTCCGTCATACTATTGGACTGATTTCACACATGCTTCACAACACAATCACGAGGAGATGTTCCCACAGCGTCTCAACAGGTCATTACAGGAATACATTTAAATAGAAAACAGTTTTTACTGTGTTTTTTGATCAAATAAATAAAGAGATGGACTAACAATAATATAATTGTAATACAATTCTAATAAAGAGATTTCTTTCAAAAACAAAACAATAATAAAGAGACAACTTTAAAAAATAAAAAGAGATTTATTTTATTTTATTTATTGTACCTGTTGATATTAAACTTAAATTACAATCTTTTTTTTTGTTTTACTTTTTAAGTAGTTTTTATAGTTTAATTTATTTTAATTTGACAAAATTGTTTGAAATTTTGATATTGGCCATTTGGCCATAACCTTAATTATTGGCTTACTGGCATTGGACAGAAATGTAATTTAATTAAAATGTATTGATGCGTTACATTGAAATATAGCACTCTACACTAAAGTGGCACAATTGTTTTATGAATCCACCCTTTACTTTGTTACTATCTTGGTGGATAGTTAGCCTCAAGAATAAACATGCAAAGCCTACATTAAGAAACTGTTGGTCTAGAATACTGAAATTCCAGATGTTGCAATATTACCTTTAACATATGATTCTAAGCACTGCAAAAAGACTTTCAATTTTTCAATGCACTGCCAGAGATTTGAACATGTAACAAAACTGTTGTCCATGACAAATGACATTACGTTCGATAAAAAGCTCCCCCAGAAAACGTAACCTCTCAGTTTTCTTCAATATGGTCCAAAATACGGTCCAGACAGTCCATAGCTGCCAATGTAAATGTCAAAAACATGTTAACACACAGAACAAAAGGGTTTCTGTTGAAACAGAATAGAGTTAATATCTTCAGCAGCTGTCTGGAAGGGGTCTTGTGGAGACCCACACCGGGGCCCGTGTAATTCTAGAAGCAGAGCTCCGGTCTCTGGTGTGCTTGTGTGTGTATGTCATTATTATTATTATATATGTTTGGAAGACCTTATTCAAATGTAGTTCCCCTTTTCCTAGCATACTTCAACAGTTTGTCTATCCTCCTGGGTGCCACTGTCCACATTATATTTTAGTGAATTTCTCTGACACCATACATGTCTCCAAATACATGTTTCACAAGGACAACAACTTCTCCTTGGTCTTTAAAAATGACTGAATGATCAAATGTAGCACTCTTATGGAAATATGATATATTATATATTAATATTTTTTATTTATTATTTAAATCTGACTAATTTTCCAATTGTTTGTTACAAATCAACATCTCAGGAAAATGTTATGGTTATAATTAAATATTAAAAAACAAAACAGGGCATTGATTTCATACATGTCCTCAATAGAGGACACCAGGACTTAAAGCATGTTTATCAGGCATTTTGAGAGACACAACAAGTGAATAGGGAAATAAATTAAATGTAAATATTCCTATAAAATATGAGATATAATTATGAAAATGTTTCCAACTATTACTCCCATTTGTACACTTCTTTTTCCATTACATGTTGCTTCAAGAACACATTAATGTGCAAATTACAGACAGTATATGATACATTGAATTGAATGGGACAACTCATGTATGGCCATTTTACCCACATATTGCATAAAGCAAAATGATATATCAGTTAATTACATTATATCTTTCATAACCCATTGAGAATTTGGTTATAAATATCCTGAAACCTACAAAATGATTGGTGAATGAAAAAACAATCCCATTGTTTTTGCCTATACATGTCATTTCATGTCATTTTATTTTTTAAACCCGATGTCCACTTACGAGGACATAGCATAACATATGAATAAAATATAATTTTTCCAAATGTTTTTTCCCCCCATTTGTTTTTTATGCTCTAAACAATGTAATGACAAGGGGGGGGAAATACTAAATTCAAGGATTTGAATTTTAGAATGCTATTATTTAGTATTCCCAAAAGATCATTATCATATGTTTATATTTAACTTATTTCCATTTTTTTATTTTAAATAAATAAAAGATAATGACCTTATTAGACTACTAAATAATAGACAAACTATTATTTTAGTATTATTGAGATACTGTTGTAGTGTTATTAATATTTTATTTTTAGTTATTTTACATCAAGTTAAACCAAATTAAAATAAGAAATTTTGCCTAGAACAATTTTTAAATTTGATTTTATTTCAGTTAATGTTTATTTTATTTCAAGTAATAAATGTGTTTTATGGCATTAGTAATATAAAACTGATCATTATAAAATGATATTATGTATACAAATATACACATACATAAGATGTTAATATATGTATATAATAATAGTAATATACATATATTCATTTATATTATATTTTATATAATCTTATTTACAAGCAGTCCTATTAATTATAGATTTAATATATTTATAACTATTATTCATATCAAATATTGATGTCCACTCCAAGTGTTGACTATACATTGCATCATAAACAACTGATGTTGCTCTGTACCTCCTCTTGAATCAGCATTCTGGACTACAGGGAATCGTTTAAACCTCACTGTTTCTGGTATGCTCTGACTGACAGCCAGAGGAAATGGCCTCTTCTCTGATCTCAAGCAATATTCCCATACCACTAACAGCCTGATGAGCTTACCAGCTGATCTGAGACACATGAATGCATACACTATGACCTCCACAGATCATATAATAGCTCACATATGAAGACAGAACAGTACATTAGGTGGACTTGAGACTAAGTGGCAGTGGAAAAGTGATCTAGCATGAGGAAAGCAGGTAGATTGAATATCAGTCATTTAGATGGCTCTAGGGGGCGATAGAATGTAATCAATGGGGATTTATAATTGTCTTTAGACAGCTTGTGTGAGTGACGCAAGTTTGAATGGATGATGGCTGAATAATGCCACATCTGAAGAGAACTTAATCTCTGACTCCCAGCATTCTCAGCAGGGTACTGTGGCGTGTGTGTGTCTGTATGTGCGCATGTGCATTTCAGTGAACATTTAAGCTCTTATTTTTTATGGATCAGGCCTCCTGTGTGCTCAAGCCTTTGTGTATTTGCTTTTTGCCAAAAGTGTGAAATAATAGCACAATGCAAAACAGCCTAAATTTAATCCATATCCTCTGTTTGTTCTCTGAGAAATCCATTGCAAATCCGATTACTGTGTTGGGGTGAATGCTTATTTATAGCCAAATCTATCTAAATAATTCCTGAAGTTGTTTAAAATTCACTTTTGCGGTTAACTTTAAATTTCATTTCCATTTTTGCCTATATACTGCCCGTCCCAAAAAAAGTTGCTTTTTGGATTTAAATAGGCAAATGCTTAATAATCAATGACTGGATCAGCTTTTCATTTCTACCAGAAAGACTCGGGAGACCAGATGATATACGATAAAATTGCAAGTTTATTAACAGACCAGCAAGTATTATAATTAGAGGTTCTTTGGCGTAGGCCCCGTCCGTAGCTCTCGTCTCGAGGGTAACGGACTCTGCATTTCCTGCCTGAAGATGAAGGCAGGGACGCAGCCGACCCTCTGGGAGGTATAGACAGGGACCATCCTGGTGGTGGTGGGGAGGATGGAGGTAATGTTGGCGTCAGTATCTGCGAAGTCAGACATGTGTGAGTACCGATCTTTTATACTCTGAGAATTAGAACATGATTAGGTCTGGATGTAATGAGTGACGTAACATTGAATCTTCCTGGCAGAACTTTTTTTAAACATTTCTTAAACAACCATGTAGGAAGACACACCATGGCCATTTTCCAGGATGACAATGTCAAGATTCATCAGGCTGAAATGGTGAAAGAATGGTTGACGAATCATTTTCGCACATGAATTGGAACCTCTGAGTCCAGAGCTTACATTCATTGAACGTCTTTGGGATGTGCTGGAGTAGACTTTACAGAGTGCTTGACTCTTGCATTGTCACTACAAGATATTGACCAAAAATGTTTCACAACCTTTATTTCCATCAAGAGGTGCATCAGTTCTGCTGGCTGGTTTCAGAAGGGTTTTATGAACTTAACAGATGGCCATCTGTTAGACCATATTTACCTATTCTCACGTAGCCAGACCTTCAGACTGACGGCAGAAGGTCTCAACCTTTTCACAGCTTTCAATGGTCAAAGACTGCCCGAGAGGACGTTTGACTGACATGTAACGCAACCAATCACAGTTCGTTTTGTTCCGTGTCATATTTAGGGACGTGAAAATGTAAAATCGATATCCTTGCAATAACAGACCAGTGTGCATCTATAAATTATTAATTCTAGAACTTGTTTACTGCAACAATGGAGCCGCGAACTTCACATACTTTTGAAAATCCAGAGTTTAGTTGATTCTTTTAAGCACTCATTGTCACAGTTGTAAACACAACGCAGTTCTTCTTCAACGAGGGAGTTTGGCGTCACAGCATTTGTTTCCTGGCGGACCGTTAAAGAACGCAACACACACATCTTGCGAACCTCCTGTAGAATTCATCAGATGACGACTTCGAAACTGAAGTGTTTCCAAAAAAGTGTGCCATATGCATCAGACGTTCAGCCAACGTGGTTTTTCAGGGTGTGACATCTGAGGCTGAAACAAATATTTACCAAGCTAAGACTAACTTGGTCAGGCTGGGAGAACAACTTAAACCAGCCAAGACCTGCAGCTTAGACTTCTTCTTTTTTTTTTTTTGGCAGCAGAGCAATGCAATCACACTTCAGATGTCTGTTCATTTCAGCTCTAATGAAGTCAAGGCAACTTTAGCATAAAAAACATTTCTGTTCCGAGGGATCCTGCAGCACGCTATTTAGTAAATAACACTGCTGTTCATTTAACGCAACCTGTTGATCCACAATCCCCTTTTCCCGCCTCTCATCTGTTGTGCGAAACGCGAGACATCAAAGGCCCTCATCAACAAATGGAGGCGCAAAAGACTTACATGAAAGCCTGATTGTAGATGAAGCAGCTGATTATAATTGCATTTTGTATTCAATCGTTTTCTCTCTTCTCTCTTTTCTAATCGGGCCGACTGCCAGCTTTCTTTTCTATCATTCGGTAATGTGGGAGAGCATTCTCATTAGGATTCAAGCGCGATGCTCGCTAACTTAATTAAGCATAAGATAGACATGCGTATAGATGCAATCTGATCTCAATGTGTGTGAGCCCACGTTTAGCCTCTGTTCAAGGGTTCTCAAAGGACGTGATGATGCCATGATGACAGAAAAGTGGGGTATGTTGTCAGGTCTGACTATTTCTGTGCTGCTTTCTTCTTAAAGAAGGTTTAAGACCAATGGCGGAGTGGCAACTAAAGGAGTGTTCGACGGGAATCTGTTGATAAGCTCATTGAAGATGCAATTGTTTCTCTTCCTTTTAGAGGCAATCTCTTAAGTGTGTCTATTTCGGATGTGGTGTATTGCCTCTTGTGTTCTCAATGATCCAAACAGTTGCACAACTGCTATTTACTTGAAAGGCCTACTATATGATTTAAAGACAGATACATTTGGTGAAATACCCAATAATCTTGTTAACTGCATTGTACTGTAGCTGAGAAGTGCGGAGGAGTTGATTGATTGGTGCATGAACAGTAACTCAGTATTCTGCAGTTTTATCTGACAGCCCTGATGGATGCTTTTTATAACAAACCCAATGAGTCTGATAAAACCTGTCTTGAAATGCAAACTAAGTGCAAAAACATTCTGCAATGGCCTACTAAACCTAAACCTTATATGCATTGCATATGAAACTGATCCATCCTTATAAGCAGCACACAAAGCAAATACAGCACATACAATACCACACAGAATGTTTCAGAATTAGATATTAGGGAATAAATGCAAGCAACTTGCTCCAGAATAAACTAAATCTGTCATCTGTTTAGATCATCTGTCACAATTGTGTCTTTGTCTCCCTCTCTGTTGCTTTGTCTGCTTTCTCATTTTTACTGTTTTCGTATCCACACTTTTGTTTTTCTGTCATGGTAGAGACTTTCCATCGACTTCTATAGTTTTATACTGATGATATTCCATAACTCCTAAATCTAACCCTCACACAGATATTTTTTTTCTTCTTCCAAATTTAGGTTTTAGACATTTATTAAGTTTATTTAGCCATTCTCCTCACGGTTTGCCGTCTGGTCTCCACATTTCAGGTTTTACTATTTTCATTGGACAAACAGTCTCCTAAATGTAGGTAAAACCTCGCCCACACATGTACAGGCACATTGTGCCCACAGGGGGTCGCTGTTGCTTTGCAGTGATTCGAATTTTATTATAAATTACCATATTTATTGTCACTTAAAATGATCATCAAGACCATGTAAATTAACTTCTGCCATGTCACATCAATGTTTACTGACTTACATATTTGTCAACGAGGACTACCATAAAATAACCAAGAACTTTTTCTTTTTGTGTCTCCAACTTTTCTCCCCTGAAAATCTTTAGACTGCTGTTGTAAACGCAGTTTTAAGTTTTGGGTAGTCTATTAAGAATCTGAAACGTGTTATGATAGCTACTATGATGTTCAGGTAATGCTTATGTGCACAGAAGTCAGTGGGGAGCCCTTGATGTGCATGATCTGCCTCAGGTAATGCTTTAACCCTGCACCTCAGTTTGGACTTGCCAGTATCTGCTCTGGAGTGGAGAGGAGAGGTTGGCACAGAAAAACCTCTTCATGCACTTATTTGTAAGCACATTTGCTGATGGTGTTTGTTTTCCTATATACGTGTTCCTGAATATCAGAAGAGTCTCGTCGTTTTTATCACACTAGAACGATATCCCGAGGAAGCAAACCTGCCAAGTAATATTTTTTCATCTCTGCGGGTTATTCTGAGCGAGACCGGGGATATGGGAAGCGCAAATGGTGCAATCGTGCGCTTGAGCAACTTTTAGGATGTGCAGGATGATTCCGCATTAGAGGATGTGAGAGCGGATGAGGAGGAAAAACAGACCCTGCCTTACGCGTCGCGCATCAGGGTGAAAAATCCCACAGAAACGCCACCCAACCCGCTAGACTTTACTAGAAAGACAAAAGTAGCCAAGGAACGGAAATTAAATTCACTCGCTGCTACTTAACACCAAAACACCGCAGGCTGATCAGTTGGATACAGCGACGCATGGGAAAATACTTTGGATGTGAGAAAAGCACAATATTTGTGGAGGATCTGTCGCGCAACGTGGAGACAGAGTGGCATCCTCCGGGATCTTGACAGAATAAATCCAATATAATGCGTAACGGGATGCTCGGACTCTCAAGTCTTTTTGACCTGAAGTAAAGTAAGCCGACCCAAGTGTGAACTGGGGAACATTATGATGAATGCGCCTGGATATCCTCCGAGAGAGATACTGGAAGTTAATCGCGCAATTTTGTGATCATCTCTCCTCGCGTAAAGGGATCCCTTTTCACTTTCACTGCCCTTCCGTGATGGAAGTTTCTAACAGGGCGAGAACAAACATGTTGCGTCTCCATACTCTGCATTTCATTGTAATGCTGCTCAGAGGTAAGTTAAATAGATGGGTTCTGGTTCCCCCATCTGCACCTCATATTAATATGGTTGATGGTTGCTGAATGAGATTCCCTTAGATGTTGTCGTAAATGGAATTTCATAGTTTAAATCTTATGGTTCTACTATGGATCATGATGCATCTTATCTGTTTAACACGATGTGTGGTATTGTGTGACAAAAACGGGAACCTTGCCGTTACGAGCGCGACATCACGGCCACTGACTGACACCATTTGTGCCGCAGCTGTAGATTAGCGATGTCCGATTCGAGAACGAGTCGTTCTTTTGAGTCGAATCTGTAATGAATCATTTTAATTAGTTCATGAGCATGCTCTAAATCGATTCTAGTGGTCATCAAGCAAAATAAATAATATAAAAAAAAACAAAAAAAACATTCACTCTGAACTGAGAATCTATTTCCATCATTTCCAAATCGCAAATAGCCTAGAATGTATGAGTGAACTGATATTAAAACCATGGTAAGAGCAAAATCTTAATTGGTAGCCTATTTGGTAGTGTATGTCTGTGTGAAGTTTTGAATTGAATTCGCTCAATATTTTTTATTAATATGTAGCCCAGGTACCTGGGTCATTCCTGGGATTCCATTTCAGTCCTCCAGACTTTTTAAAGTGGTGGTTCACCAAAATTAAATGTTAAAAGCTTTTTGTCCATTATAATGAATGAAAATAATTATTAAGTTTAAATGATTTTTTAAAATCATAAAATAATATATTGTTTCTATCTTAAACCAAGCATCCCTGAGCAATGTCCCTGAGGCACTTTACCGATTTTGTAATATTTAACTAAATTTGCACAGTCTAGTGATGTTATGTCAGTCTGAACTCAGTCTGAACTCAACCCTGTCACACCAACTATTCTCCACCCATAATAATTTAGACTTCACCCATATGTGACATAATTTACCAAAAATGACCATTTAGGTCTCTTTAACATTGCTGCAGAAGATGGTGAGAAGTTTCATACTTTTTATGCATATTTTTGAGGCTAATTATAGCCAGGGAGGGTACTGTCGAACTTAATAACTCAACCCCATCACATAAAATTAAGGTGATTTTATTTTAATCCATGAATTTCCATATTGTTCTACTCTCCTAAACTAGTACAGAGGAGCAGTGGCCATTTGAGCAAAAAAAAAAAAAAAAAACCTCAACCCCATCACCCTCAACCCTGTCAAATCTCGGGTTGAAAAATTGCGAGAGGGAAACTCAATTTTTTCCACTTCATTTATGATTAATTTTAATTAAAAATATATAAAATAGTAATTGTTTCAGAAAATATATACATACCAAAATCATAACAACTCTTTATTATGTTATAAATAGAATATTAGATGTTAATGTGTCCATTTAAACAGTGACAAGCATCATGTCAGCAGCAGAAAGACTTTCTAGATATGTTGACAGAAAGAACGGCATGATATGAGTATGATAAAAATAATAGGGAAGGCAATTAAGAGTTAAAGCATTTCTTGCTGATTACCACTTGACATGTTAAGGACTAACACAATAAAATTGTGGTTGTTGTGAAAAATCTAAATTGAAAACTTTTTACAAAAATAAAAGATTTGTCTATTTTTATCTTCAGTCAAAATGTGAAAATGATCTTGAATGTAACATTTGTAGTTATTACATTTTTATGAGGGACACATATGCAATAAATTCATGTTTGTTTTATAAACATTTTACTCAAATTTTCTATTTTGTTCGTTACGGGGTTGAGAATAAAATATCTTTAAAAATGATATGTTGGAGGTTGATATGTGCCTAATGATGTGGGGTATTTAGAGAATTAATCATATGTAGTTTAAAATAAAAAATCCTATTTGAAATATTACCGAATCCTAGGAATGACCCACCTGCATACATATGGCTTGATTAGAAATTTTTACAACCCTTAAAAATCCATGTCGGATGTTAGTGACATTTGGAAATTATGCTATGATGTAAAAGAATCTTTAAAAAATTTTTTTTTTTAAACAAATCTGATTTTGCAGAAAAGTGTCGGACACCAATTACTTGGGTGGGATTCGAACTCCCTTAAAAATAGGCTCTCTTCTTTCCCTTCTCCCTTCTTTCACACGCACGCACACACACACACATACGTCTGGTTCACTATCTTTGTGTGGACTTAATGGTTCTTATACTCGTGTTTCTTTAATGGGACCTCAATTTAGGTCCCCACGGTGACACGAGACCCCATGAGTCAGTGTGCATTCAGGTTGAAGTCCCCACCGGGATAGAAAAACATGAACATACACACACACACGCACGCACATACTTCTGGTTCACTATCTTTGTGTGGACTCTCCATAGACATAATGGTTATGTTTCCTCACGGGGACCTCAATTTAGGTCCCCACGCTGACACAAGTCCCCATGAGTCAGTGTGCATTCAGATTGAAGTCTCCACAGGGATAGAAAAACATGAACACACACACACACACACACACACACGCACGCATACACACACATACGTCTGGTTCACTATCTTTGTGGGGACTCTCCATAGACATAATGGTTTTTATACTCATGTTTCCTCACGGGGACCTCAATTTAGGTCCCCACGGTGACGAGTCCCCGTGAGTCAGTGTGCATTCAGGTTGAAGTCCCCACCGGTATAGAAAACCATGAACACACACATACTCATTCTCTACTGGTACTCTGATACTGTAGCTTTTCATTCATGTGTAATTTGTAATGAATTTGACCTTGTTGTTATGAGGAATGCTCCACTACACTAAAAGAAATACAACAAATAACAACTATACTCAGATTTTGCATGGTTTTCATTCATAATTGAGGAAAGCAGCATCTTTTTCTGTTTGTAAAATTGCATTTTCTCTGTGATATTTAGCCTACGTTATTTAGGGAGGGAGGGCACCACTGTGTCCTTGCTCAGCTTTCTGTCTGGATGTTTTAGCAGTGTGGTTCACTACACAGGGTGAATTCATGGTGAAAGTAATATTTGACATTTAAAAGAATGTTGTTTGATTTACCTGAATTTACCTTTGTTTGTCTGTTGAAATTTGTCCATTATGAAAGAAGCCTATGGGGCTTGATTAGGGGAAACATGGGGTCATGGTAGTGCGTCAAATTACTCGCCTCATTAAATATAGAGTACTTTGACTAAGCTGGCATTTAGTCTTCATGTTAGACAGAGAGAATGATAATACAAACCTCTAAATTAATAAGTCCAGTATTTTCTCTATTCTTCTTTAAACCTCCTTTCGTGCTCTATTTTGTTCTCTCTCTATCTTTGGCCCTTCTCCTCCCTCTGTACCTCAGTAGTATAGTCTTGCACGAGAGCATGTAGTAGTTAGTGCTGGAATTACCTTGGAATTATCCGGGTCTTTGAACTTGATGTTCTGCAGGCCCACAATTTATTCAGACCAGTGTTTTAAACTGTGAGAAAAGAGAAGTGAATAGTTTCATTATTAGGCTGGAGAGATGCGCATTCTGGAACAGCGCGCTGTTGCTGAAAGAGTGCCCTTAAACTAAAGTGAAATATTGTAGAGAGTTGGATTATAAGAACTAGGGATGTGCATATATTTAAATTAAGATACTGATAAGATGATCATTATTTTCTGATAAATTGGAAATAAAATTGTAGACTAAATTATAAACAAAACGTGCACGTCCTGATTTTGCAGAGCAATTATGTTGATACTGGAACAACATTCCTGTCTGAAAATGTTATGCTAACCATATCCCTGCCCTTAAACCTAACCCTACCCATAAGTTATCCCTAATATCAGGGGGAAATGATGAATGAAAGCACCTAACCCTGGTTGTTAACCTAAAATTGACATAAACCGTAAATTTGTTAAAGTTGCACTTGTTGAAATCAGATTTTGCCTTCCAGGCTATTGACAGAACTTTCCGTCAATCCAAGTTTTTTTACTGTTATACGGTAGGGGGGCGCTGTTATGCATCATCTGAAAGTACAGAATCGATGGATCAAAAAACAGTAGACGCAGAAACAAGCGATAGAAGCATTGCTTATACACATGTAAAATAATGTGTTCATCAAACATTAAACAGCATATATATCCAAATAACGAGCTATAGGACTGCGCAAGCTTTGGGGATGTTGAATAGTTTTTCATCGTAATCATAGAGGAACCACTTTTGGTGCTATATAGCACCATATCCTAACATGTTCTGTATATGATAGTGGTGGTATATAGCACCTTAGTTTGCAGTGCTATATAGCACCTTAGTCAAAGAACCGGTGAAGAACCTCTGAAGAACCGCCAAAGAACCACCGAAGCACCAAAATTGGTGCTATACAGCACTTAAAAAAGGTTCCCCTTTGATTACGAGCCAAGAATCATTTTTGGTGCCAGAACTTATAAAACTTTTTATTTTAGAGCGTATGAAACTTTAAAAGCGGCTTTGTTCTTTCTGTTGATATATTGTATGTTCATATTCACAACAAAATGTTCTGGGGGCCATGAAAATTTTGTTAAAATTATAAAAAATATGCTGTCTGGCAACTTTTTCTGGCGGGGAAAGAGTTAAATGTAAAATAGATAAACATGAGGATGCGTAATTACATTTTAAATATCAACTGATACATTAACAAATCTCAAATATCCAATAATCAAATACATTACCAATATATTGTTCATCCTTAATCTGTACCCAGCTAGGATTGTGCACATAATCATATCTATTACAAAAGTCACGATTATAAAGCTTAATTTGGGCAGATTGTCACGTCATACAGCTGAATGACTTTAAAACTCAAAATGAACTGAAACATTTGATGTGTTATGTCACATCAGAGTAATTACACCCAGGATTGTGCCTTAGAAATGTTGAAATTGAGATCAGCTCTCTCTCTCTCTCTCTCTCTCTCTCTCTCTCTCTCTCTCTCTCTCTCTCTCTCTCTCTCTCTCTCTCTCTCTCTCTCTCTCTCTCTCTCTCAAAAAAGAAGAACATGTCAAGGCCATGACTTAATTTGTTCATTTGGTAAATGAACTTTGACTTTAACATCTTAATAGAATTTCTATTATGTATTTCCTCAGGGGTTTTTCTAAAGACATGGATATGACACTTCTCATGTCATGAGCAAAATCTTTCAGCAGAATGAAAGAATAACAACAACGTCAAACTCGAAATGGCCTGTAAATTATGCCACTTCTCTTTCTCTCAACCATCACGATATCAACAATGACATCTGGATAAAAAGCCATTTTTCTCAGACCTTTAATAGAGTGCATTTTATCGAGCTATGATGGACCTGTTTGCTTAGAGAAGTTTTGAGTTACGGTAGTGCATCATCTCTTATTATGCCACCTTGTACTTTGTGCTGACCTTAAAAGGCAAAGTAAAGGGTTTTTTTGGCTAAAAGGTACGCCGTTTTCACAGTGGAATGGCATTTAGAAATTAGATTTTTCGATATTCAAGAAAAGTTGTAACAGTAGCATTCTTTGTCTCTCAATGAAAAGGAAAAGGAAAAGGAAAAGGTTAGTTCCTTTTGTTGGAATCCTGGGGCCTCATGCGTAAAACTTTCGATGGTTTAATGCAAAAGGGTTATTGTTTGGACCATGCCAATTTTAGATACACCACCCTTAGCTCAGTGCATTTTATAAATCTTAAATGGTTCATAAAACTTATCTTAAATGACAAATCTTATATGCATATAGGTGGCCTTTTGTCTACATGAAATAATCCAGAAAAAAAAGATATTATCCAGGTTTCTGGTCTCTCATACACTAAAAAAATAACACATTGGACAAACTCAATTTAATTGAGGGCAGGTTTTCCATCCAATAAATATGTGTAGCCCCAACTCATAAAAAATGATTTCATGCAATGAAATGTAATTGAGTTGGTCCAACTCAATTTGGCACAATGTAATTCAATTTTATCAAATACGGTTTAAATTATATTTATATACTTAAAACATGACTTTTTCATACTTGTCAAACTTAAGTTAAAACATTTAATTGGAAAATCATCATCATACACAATGTATATATGCCCACAGCCTATAAGCACAGGTGCCACTCTTCTGCATGTTAACAAAAACTCCTCTAAATGTCCAACATAACTGAACATTAAACACTAACATTAACTAACAACATCTTTCCCTTTACAGAAAAACATAAAATAACACTTTAATCCCTAAATTTACTCTCCTAATGCAGTCCCTTGCAAAGCATGCTGGAAACTACAGATCCACTGCCCAGTTAGTTATGTCAACAAAAAAAATTAATGTAGTTTTAACACAAATAAATTAAGTAACCTTCAGTTTTAAACGTATTAGGTTGATTGAACACAATTTAATTAAGTTGTGACAAAATTAGATATGTTTAAGTAAAATGAACAGAATTTAAAGTAGTATTTAGTATTAGCGTTTCTAATAAAAGAGAATATACTGAATGGCAGCAAGTTCCTATCACTGTAATGCATAAGTGCATACATGTATTGTGGTGAAAAAATGGCATATTCTTAAAGTACAAATGTAACATAAAAAGATTTCAAAGACACTAATATGTGTGCTAGAATAAGCACAGGCTCTATAATGTATGCAGGGAAAAATCCCTTCCTGAAATCCCTGTCAGCAACTTGTTTAAAATAAAGCTTGCGTTATGTATGAGCTTGTCATTTTATTCACATTTGACTTGCGCTAAAGTGCCGCTGCATTGCCCACTGTCTTGAAAGGGCCAGAGTCAAGATCACTGATGCATTTGGGGTCGAGACCAGGTGGTGTTGGCAACTTTGTTGATGTACGGTCTATTCTTTCGAGTTAAAGAGAAGAGAAAAAGTGAAGGGGAATAGGATCATTAACTATCACGAGCCAGATTCAAAACAGTTTAGTTTGAAATGTACAGATTACATTATATCACACATTTCCAAAAGCCTTCCCAACAAAAAGCCAACTGTGAAGTTCAAGCTTTTCGTCAATACCACAAGATAAAAAGCAGTAATCTTGTGTAGATCAAGGCCACCTCACAGCTGTTAATCAAGGATAAGTGGACAATTCAGAGTATTTTCTGTTATTTGTTGATGATAGGGAATGTATTCTCCATTAGTGCATGCCTGCAGATGAGTGCAGTTGTTTATACCATTCAGATGTACTCAGAAAAAACCTTTGGATTGTGACTGGTGCATTCAGTGAAACATTTATTTCAATAGTTTGTATAATTGCATACACTTTATCATGTCAAGTTTGTATTTTGTCCATGACGTGTGGACAGGAGATATGTGATCTGAAAGAAGGCTGTTTTGTATGGAAGCTTAAAACAATAAAACATAAAAATAAAAAAAATTGCAACATTGTACATCTACTGCGAGTTTATATATCTCACAATTCTGACTTTATATCATGCAATTCTGAGCAAAAATTCAGAATTGTCAGATAAAAAGTCGCAGTTACCTTCTTTATTTTTTTATGCTGTGGCGGAAACAAGCTTCCATAGTTTGGTAAACCAGATTATTCTACAGGCTTCTAAAAATCATATTTTTGTGGTTTTGCTTTCTCCCTCTCTCTCTCTTTTTAGCAGAAGACAAATAATTTACTGGTCATCATGGAAAAACATACTCAGACAGATTGATCAGGGGCCGTATTCTCAAAACATTTTATCTTACCACTAAGAGTTCTGCTAGATGGCAGTAAAAGTTCTTAGTTACGAGTTTTCTCTTAAAACCTATTCACAAAGCTGCTGAGATCAACTTTTAATAAGGAATAGATAGAAGTCTTAAGCTGAGAGTAAGGGCGGGGTTGACCTCATTGCTATGGATGATGTCAACACGCTTACTAACTATGACTACAGTGATTGGCTGATAGGAGACGGATCTCTGTCAGTGATTTAATTATAGAAATATTTTGCTATATTCAAATAAAAAGTTTAAAATAAGAATGTTGCCATATTCAAATACAGATTTTAAAATAAAAATGTTGCTATATTCAAATAAAGATTTAAAAAAGTAGGCCAAGTGTCACTAATTAAACTAATATATGTTCAGCTAGTTGTGTTCACTCACGGTCTGCAATTGCGGGGCATAACTCTGGGTTTGGGCTAAATTCCAAGCTCGGAGCCCTCGATCCCCTTGGACAGTGCGCCTAATATGCTTATAATGTTTACTCTATTCGATCATTTGTAAGAGTGAACTCGTAAAAACAACTGCCACAGGTAATCTTACTTTTTAAACAAAAATTAAAGATACATTTATTATCACTATTGCCTCAATGTTGTATAGTGTCTTTGTGCGGATAGTGGCAACAGCCAGTAGGATTGTTTAGTGATTTGGTCTTAGTGACTTGGGAGTCCTCTTGACTACTCCTAGTGTTTCATGGATTTAGGATTTAATGAAATACTCTTAGTGCAAAAATTTAGGAGTCCTAAAATTAGTACTGACACACCCATTATTTTTAAGAGTTTCTCCTAAATCGGCAAGTTAGGAGGTACTTTTAGAGATGGTGGTCCAGTGGGCTAAACCATGGAACTGATACACAGAAGGTTGCTGGTTAAATCAAAGAGGTCACCACCAGTGTGTCCTTGAGCAAGGCACTTTACTCCATGTTGCTCCAGGGGGATTGTCCCTGTAATAAGGGTACTGTAAGTCGCTTTGGATAAAAGCGTCTGCCAAATGCATAAATGTAAATGTGGCCTTAAGATGTTTTGTGAATACGGCCCCAGGACTATAGTCTGAAGGATTACATTTTTATAAAGATCACATTGATGCTTTAAATTGAGCAATATCAAAAACTACCAGTGGCAATTGCTGTTTTTGTTAAGAGTCACACCAACATTTTATGAAAATATCAAAAGGAATTGCACATTTGACATCAACTTCAATATTTAGTGTAAGTCTAAACAGTTACACTTTATTTTGATGGTCTACTTTAGACTTTCCACTAACTATAAGTAACTTTGCTATGTCAACTAACTCTCATTAGAGTATTAGTCCTGTAGAAGACTGTTATGTTAGTAGAATGAATACATTGACATGTATTTTTACTTATAGTCAGTAATGTCTCTTGGGGGAGCATCAAAATAAAGTGGTTGCTGATATTAAGCAGACAGTCTACTAATACTTTACAAATTCTCTAATGACCAGTAGTTGACATGTAGTTACAAAGTTACTTATTGTTAGTAGAATGCCAAAAGTGGACTATCAAAATAAAGTGTTACTTTTTTAAATCAAGTGTGAACAGAGAAAATGTCATAAACTATTCTCTGTAAATAATAGGTAGACTATGTATTAGCAGCATATTTATTTATTCATTAACTAATCATCAGTAGTTAAATATAAAGCATTTAAATACTAATTTAAATATCTTATGTAAAAATGAATAGGAGTTCAAACAAAAACTTACTTTTTTTATGTCAAAGTCAGCACAGTAGTAGTATTTTAATAAATCACTTGTTCACTCAGATAATATCATGTATACCCGTAATGCTCTCCCTCCTCTGAGAGCAATTTTCTACTATGTTTGAAGAGTACCGAAGCATGTAAGCTGTAGTTTTATACACCAAAAAGCATGTTCAGTGGTTAAGCGTTTGTCTCACCTGGGACCAAAACCAGCCATCCTGCTCAGGCTGCCTCATTACCCTAGAGTTGCTCTACTGCCCACTGAGATTACTGGACTACTGGGAGAGATATCAACATCAAAATACATTTTATGAATGCCTGTATACAATGCGCAGTTGACTATAAACTCTCAAATGTGTTTCAGGCATTAATGGCTGATTATTTAGTTAAATGCAGATTATTTATTTTTTTATTTTAAGACTGTAGTCCAAGAAGCTTGTAATTACTAGTTTTTATCTTACAATTATTACTTTTTTCAAGCAATTGCGAGTGTATATACTCTGACTTTTGAACTCACAATTGGCAATTTATATGTCACATTTCTGAGAAATAACGTCAGAATTGTGATATAAACTCGCAATTAGGACTTTTTCTCCACAATGGCAAGTCTATATCTTAAAATTCTCACTTTATTTCTCACAATTGCAAGTTTATAATTAGCTTTTCTGACTTTTTTTATCAGAATTGTGAGATTTAAACTCACAGTTAAAAAAAATAGGCTAATTGCGACTTTATAAACTATTGTTTATATCTCACAGTTCTCAAAGTTTCTCAGTATCTCAAAGTTAGAATTGTGAGACCTTGGGCCCTATCATACACCTGGCGCAATGTGACGGCAGACGAGATGCAAGTGTTTTTTGCTAGTTTTAGCCCGACGCAGTGATTATTTTCCTGTTCAGACCTGCTGATCTGAAAACAAGGTGTGTTTAGGCGCATTGTTGGCGAGTTGCTATTTTGAGGCAACTGAAAACGACTGCACCATTGACCAACAAAAACCTGGTCTTAAGTCAATAGTGTGTACACTCTGCTTATTACACACACAGGGCTTATTGACAGCAGCGCACAAACATTTTTAAAAATTCAAAATAAAAGGATTCCTCTCTGGAGAAGTGTTCAGCCTTTCCGCTCGCAAATTCCGCCATGTTGCAAGCGCAACTGACTTTGAAAGGGAATGGGAGATGAGACTCTGATTGCACGTTACGCCCAAAACACACCCATGACAATTCTGACTTTTTCCCCACAATTGCAAGTTTATATCTTACTTTATTTCTCAGAATTGGGATATTTAAACTTGGAATTGTAAGAAAAAAGTCAGAATTGTGAGATATAAACTCAATTAAAAAAGGTAGGCTAATAGCGACTATATCTCGCAATTCTGTGGGAAAAATCACGATTCTAACTTTATAACTCAGAATTGACAGTTTATATCTTAGAATTCTTACAATTGCGAGTTTATAATTTGCTTTTCTGACTTTTTTTTCTTCAAATTGTGAGATAAATCGTCACAATTAATTTTTTTTATTTTGGAAAAAAGCTTCCATATCCAGCGATACCTTTAACCCTTATGTTGATTTCTTCTTCGTCTTCTGCTTGTCCCTGTTTTTTTTTAAACTCTTTCTTGTTGCTGTTGTGCACTATTTTCAAGAAAAATGTGGTGGTTAAAAAGAAAGAATAGCAAATTAAGTTAATTTAAAAGCCAGAGGAAAGATATGCAGTAATTACACAAAGAGTTATATCCCACAAGGATTAACGTCTCGGTTACGTATGTAACCCTCGTTCCCTGAGGAGGGAACGGAGACGTAACTTTAGTGACTAACGAATGGGGGTTTCGCTTAGAAGCCAATCATCTTCGAGAATTGTGTCAATTCAGTGCCTTCAGTGCCAATGCCATGGGCATGCGGAATTTGCATACGTAACTCCGCCCCACTGCGTGGGTATATAAGGAAGTACGTGGGAAATATCGCATTATGTTTATATTTATATATTATATTTATGCATTTGGCAGACGCTTTTATCCAAAGTGACTTACAGTGCACTTATTACAGGGACAATCCCCCTGGAGCAACATGGAGTAAAGTGCCTTGCTCAAGGACACACTGGTGGTGACCACTGGGATCGAACCAGCAACCTTCTGTGTATCAGTTCAGTGGTTTAACCCACTGGACCACCATCTCTCCATGTTTACCTGCTGAGGAGCCAAGACTGAACTCTCGGCCATTCCAGCAGTACAGCGGATGTGGCAGAGGGACATTACGTCTCCATTCCCTCCTCAGGGAACGAGGGTTACATACGTAACCGAGACGTTCCCTTTCGTTCAGTCACTACGACGTAACGTTAGTGACTAACGAATGGGGGTCCCAATACAATCATCGCCACTCGGCTGTCTTCCAGTGCCCTGCGTAAGTGTGAGTACCCTGTCGAAAGACTAGTACGGACAAATGACTCCCACTTATCACAGGAATATCAAGGTACACTGGGAAGCATATTCCAGTGGAGATATGCCAAAATGCCTACCCGTAGGGAGGACTTAGAGAGTACACATATGACCCGCTACGGGCTGCATATGAAGAACTCTGGGGTACCAGCCGAAGGTGGATTTTTAACCCCAGGGGTGGCAGGGACTTGCCAAGGGAAAGACACCTGCTCACTGAGGAGGCTTACGGTGGAAATACACATGTGGGGGTCGCCGGAGGGGAACCATGCACACAGGGCACCTGGCCAGACACGAGGGTCTGGGCTCGAGAGGGCAGACTTGCTGGTGTTGGCGTTGACAGTGCTGGAGAAACTCAGGGCTTTCGGGAAGCTCGGCTGAGGAATATATCGCACGTATCCAGTCCGTGGAGTGGAATGGCGAGCAAGCGAAGACACCTGAGCCTAATCCATAACCGGCCGCTAGTAGGGGCGAGTACTTAGTCGGAACAGGCTCCACTCGGAGATTGTAGAGTCTGCAAATGTGTTCGGTGTCACCCAGCCTGCAGCTCTGCAGATGTCTGTTAGCAAGACGCCATGTGCTAAACCCAAGAGGAGACACATCCCGAGTGGGGTGAGCCGTGACCCCAAGGGGCATAGACAGCCTGCTGCTGGTAAGCCAAAACAATGGTGTCCACTATCCAGTGAGACAGCCTTTCACTCTTCTCCCAGTTGACCCGAAGGCCCAGACGGGCTAAGTGCGGAGCACTTGGACTCTGTGTTCGCACACCTGCTCTCGAGAGTGACCCAGTATGAGCCAGTCGTCGAGGTAGATCAGGATGCGAACCCCGTGCTGCCTGAGTGGCGCAAGGGCTGCCTCGATAGACTACGTGGAGTCACGAGGGGACAGAGCTGGCCCGAATGGGAGGACTGCGTACTGAATGTCCACCCCTCGAAGCAAATCGTAGGAATGGTCTGCGTCGAGGAAGGAGACATGGAAGTAAGCGTCCTTCAGGTCGATCGCTGCAACCAATCTACCGGACGAACGCGTCCGAGGAGGTGTTCGCTACCAACATCCTGTAATGGAAGCCTGTGAAGGGATCGGTTCAGGACGGGTGGCGAGCGGCGACTGAGCCGGCAGCTTGGTGCAGCAGCTAGCCACCGGGGCAGTACGTGTTACAGCCTCAGTCTGCTCTTGGGTGGCCAAGAACCGTTGGGCACAGTTCTTAGCCGCACCGCCGAAGAGGCCAGCCTGGGATATGGGCAAGTTGAGGAGGCAGGCTCACTCATCACCAGGTAAGGCCAGGTGTTTCTCCCGGACCACAGCTGTGGACATCGCCCGACCGAGGGAGCGTGTGGCCACCTTCAACGCCCGGAGGGTTGGATCAGTGGCAGCACGCAGCTCATTGAAGAGCCCTGGGTCGGCTCAACCCTTGTGCATGTGCAAAGGGGTGGCGGCCTGCGCCGCAGCTCTGCAGGACCACGCCACCGAAGTAGACAGGCCCACAGGCTTGGGAGGGTGCTTAGGATAGCCACGCCATGTCGAAGCCCTCCGTGGACACCGTAGTGCGCAACAGAGAGTTGGGGGGGAGGACCCCAGTGGGGGGGACCCCAGTGTACCCTAGCGTTTTTGAATTCTCAAAGATGATTGACTTCTAAGCGAAACCCCCATTCGTTAGTCACTTACGTTACGTCGTAATGACTGAACGAAAGGGAACATTATATATCAGCGTTTCTTCTGTTGAGGTCATGTTTTTTTTTAAGGGTGAACTGTAGAGACACCAATTGCAATTGCAAAAATAACTACATTTTTACATTTTCTAAAGAAAATGCCACTGGTGTTGAACATATTTGTTTTGTGGGTAGTTGACAGGGTTGCTAAGTTATTCTGAGTGGTTGTCCGTATGCTATGATGTGGATGCTTGGGTTACTATTTTGAAAATATACCTAACACTAAGTTTGAGCAAAGGTAGCTGTACATGTCCACTGGTGCGAAGTGAGCAGACATAAGCAGGCATATTGAATTCATTCTCAATTGAAGCTGAGTGGCAGGCTCGCACAGGGGATTGTGGGATTGACAGCGGAGCGGAGCAAATGGTGACAGCATGAAAAAGTTGAGAAATGCTCAAATTCTCACATCATATTACTATAGTTTCATGGACATCAACCTCCCTAGCTTATTTATTCTCTGTAAAGTCACATTAAGATGGAATTGGAGGAAGGTTTTACCATTTAAATTGGTATATCATGTAATGTTTCTCAAAATGCAATCTTTCTGTAAATGTTACGCTTGGGGGAGTGTGCATTTCATCCTGCTGCTTCTAGAATGTCTGGCTCAAAACAGTTTGGAGAATAAATAAAGCGGGTTTATATTGGAATGGTTATTTAATCACCTGTGCGGGAGAATTTGCTGATTCAAGTGCTTACAAGTCATTTCCTAATACCTATTCAGGGAGGCATTTACTGATAATTATAGTCAATTAGTATGATCAATTAAACTCCCTTCACCCGCTTCATAAAATGCTGAATGTTAAGGGCACATACATAGGGTTGTTTTTCAAAGTTATTGCTGCTTATTGTGGGATTTATTGTTTTTGTGACAGGTAGACAGATGTCATTTTGAGGGATTGTTACCTTGTGGCTTCATTGGGTGTAAAGTAACGGTTCACACAAATTTGGTATGAACTCCAGTTTTGAAGTCTCGCTTCGGTATGTTTAAGGTACAGCAGGTGGACAAATCACAACATATAATTCCTTTTTTTATTAATCCATTTACTGAACAAACACACTCTTCGCACTGCAGTTTATGGTGCTGTTGTAAATAGGGGAAGTGCTATATCATGTTTTTGTTGTTGCTAAATGTACATTTTAGTCATTATTGTGCTTCCATTGTATTATTTGACTTGAATAAAACCAGTTAATTTAGTTAATTTACCACATTAATCACGTTTAAGGTTTCCAGAAAATATAGAAAATACAAAAAAATAAATATTTTTACAGCACGGTACAGTATTGATTCCTCTGTTATTCACTACTGTAGAATTTGCCCTTTAATTATCAGTGTGATGAACTATATCTATTCGATATCATTTAAAGTGGTACAATTGATTGCTCATTAAACATTAATAAGATGCACTCATCTTCTCACCCAGAAAAGAAAAAATGTATTTAAATTTGTACAGAACAAAAGGGTCTCATGTGCCTTTTTCCCCCTCAATATTTTGACCACTAACAGAGAATGCAGGTTTTGATGTTTTGTGTTTATCTTTTATTTGCGTTCATTGGATTGCATGTGACTGTAGCATATTATTTCAATATGACCTACTTAGTCACAAAAATGAGCTTGTTTTGAATTTAGTTTAATTATTTTTTCAATGTTTTCCTTTATTAATAATTAATAACACATTTTGTAAACATTTGTTTCATTTTTCTCATCTGTTGTTCATTAACTTCTTGATGCCCAATTATTATGCAGTATGGCATTATTGTTGTGTGATTTCAGTCTTTCTTTCTAAATGTATTTTTGAAATTGCAGGTATTTTATAAAGTCATGGTGGTTTGGGCTCTTTCTCAGGAAACTGTGCTAGTTGTGACTGATTGTTGTCGCCATGACTTGTTACTGAAATTAACAGGTTACTAAATGTAGTTACATTATTTAAAATCACAGATAAATTAAATAAATGCGATTCTATAAAACTTTATAGAATGCAACTTTCTTTCTAGGAAAATTTTGGCTTTATTTCTGTACAATTTTGGCTTTATATTCTATAAAACTCTGTTTTAAAGAATACAACTTTCTTTCTAGGTAAATAGTGGCTTTATTGAAATTACAGAAATTCACTGTGAGTTTCACTGTAGTTTGTTTTGAAGCTTCTTTTGATAAAAAGGAACATTTTGTCCCTCACTTTCAGTTTAACAGGTTATGTGACATTTCCCTCTAAATAAATATGATAAAATTATGCTTTGATCTTTCTGCCATCATATTAGGGGGTGTGGCAACATGTATTGGTTAAGCACATATTGAACATGGCCTCGCTAAATTCAATATTTACTCAATATATACTTTCTAAATGGACAAACTCACAGTGATCAGTTTTATGTTGGCACATTTTATTTGCTGTGAATAATGTGATATTTCTAGTGAAGATATTTGTTAGTTTAGACTGTTATTTTTGGCCTTTCAACCCCAAAATATTTTGATTGTAACAGGGTTGGCACGAAACATGCTATGTTTTAAATATAAAGTTCTGTCATGAAACTCTAGATGGTGCAGGCTCTTAACTAAATCTGCTTGTAATCACATTATTCTCTATAGCAGGGGTTTTTCAAACTTTATAATGCCAAGGACTCCCAAATATGATTTTATCAGGGACCCCTTTCCTAAAATCCATCTATATATTTTTATGTATGAAAAAACCAACCTGGTCTCACAGAATTCCGTGAAATGAACACGGCCCCTTTCATGGAATTATGTGAGACCAGGTTGGAAAAAAACATTTAAACTGTTAGATAAATAGTAAGTGTAACATTATAAATAAAATAATATAAAATATATTGTTTCCTAACTTAAATTGTCTATACTTAATGTTGGATGTATAAACTTAAATAAGAACATTTATAACTTTCACAATAAATGTATGTAAGCAGCTTATGTGCTGTGTTAAGAAAACTGCCTTACAACTATAGTGAGAAAAACTCACTAAAAGATACAAAGCAAACAATTCTGGAAAATATGTATATGGCAAGAAATGAGAGAAACATTTAGAAATGAAACAGTTAGAATGTTAACTAGACTTTAACCATTTTTGCTTTGTCTTTTTATGCTCTGAAATGTTCTCGCTTAGAACCTTCTGGAGGACCCCTGGGGGTCCCCGGACCCCGGTTTGAAAACCCCTGCTCTATAGGGCACAGCTGATTGGTTCCAGCTGTATCAGTAGCCAATGAGCTCACTGCTTGACCTTCAAATACTTGGTTAGCATTTGCCTTAGCAGTGCAGCACGCTTCCAGAAACCCTCCACCTTCCCCAGCTCCACCTGTATTTATCTACTACGGGTAATTCATGTATGCCAGTCTACAGTGCTGCACGATCCGGTAACACTTTATAATAACTACACGCTATGAAGCATTAGTTAAGCATTAGTACATAGTTAATTCATCATTTATAAAGCATTAATAGACATTACTAAGCAGTTTATTAATACAGTAATAAATGCTGTATTCTTGATTTATAAGCATATCTAAAATGTGTTTAATAATTGTATTTTCATACTTTGTAAATGATCAATTTATCATTTCTAAATAATTAAAAATACATTTAATTTAATTTAAATGTACATTTATATTTAGAAATATAGTAATAGTTACTCAGTGTGTTAATAAACCAGGGCTGTACAGTACGACATATATGTTGCACGTGCTACAAAAAAATCGGTCTGTGCGATGAATATATTTACCCCAGTAGCACGCATGCGATACAGTTTAGCATGTGAGACAGAGCTCGTTTGAGTGAAGGGAGAATTTGTTTTGTGCTCGTGTGAGGTTAATCTAGGGCTGCACGATTGACTGAAATTAAACCAAAATCGAGATTTGTCTTTGTGAAATTATGAAAATCGCTTCAATTTTTAAATAAATAAATATATGTGCAGATGAAGCGCAGCACTGTTCAGGGCGGATCGATCGGTTCGCAATAAATGCTGCTCTATCTCTGCATGCACTGTGAGATGGAGTCTCTGGCATTTTAGTTCGAAAAGCGGCACGGTTTGCATGAAAAATTGCTAATAAAAGCTGTCAATCGCGGGCCCGAGACTCTGAAGGAGGTGGCACTCGAACTGTGTCGCGATTCACGTGAAACGGACTTGGGTGCGCATTTGTTCAGGAAGAAACGTAACCTGCATATGTGTTTTAACGTATTACAATGTATTTAGTCAAATAAAACACATGTAAGGGATGATGGTGTTGATGATTTAGGGCAACAAATGAACTTCATGCTACGCACATATAGTAAACCCAAGAGTTGTTTACCCAGCTGCGCATAATAGCACCAAATTAATAAAAACAATATATTTACTGCAGTGTGTTTTCTATCATTTCTCAGTGAGTACATAAGATAAAATAAGACAAAAATTAAGACATTACAGTCAATTTTTTTTTATCGTAATTTAATATTTTATTATAAAACCTTAGACCTTTCTAATGATTTATGTTTTCTGTAAAATATAACAATAATAATAATTGTTATTGTTATTTTTCTGAAATATTTGTATTGTATAGCACTTTTTGCATTTTTCAGACATGGTAACAGACGTTTTATACATGTGCTACAATTTTGTGGGCTGTGCTACAAAACTTTCATCCTCTGTAGCACCAGTGCTATGTGCAAAAAAAGTTAACGTACAGCCCTGTAAATGCTTTATTAACACATATTCCTACTGTAATTCATGATTAATTCAGGTGGTTATAAATATTTAGTAGTTGTCAGTAAACTATTTCTGTGAGCTCAACTAAAGTGAGGACGATGTATACCTTGTAAAGCTTTTACAAAGGAGATGTAAAGGCTCAGTTCTCTTCTACAGAACACAGGATGAATATAGCACATAGAAATATTTATTTCAAAATGCAAACATGGAGACTTTACAACTAGTAACTTAATATAAAATTAAACCTCTTCAATGTCATTGAAAATAATATTCCTGTAGACCGCCAGAAATCATAACTGCAGTAAAATTAAACTAAGTCTCTGCAATCTGATATAAAAAATGTCTCGGTTATGTATGTAACCCTCGTTCCCTGAGGAGGGAACGGAGACGTAACGTTAGTGACTAACGAATGGGGGTTTCGCTTAGAAGCCAATTACCTTCGAGGAATTTGACAGCGCCCAATGGCAGTGCCAATGCCATGTGCATGCGGAATTTTCATGCGTAACTCCGCCCCACCTCGTGGGTATATAAGGAAGTACGCTGGCAACATCGCATTATGTTACTGCTGCGGAGCCAAGACTGAACTCTGTGTTCCAGCAGCACAGCAGAGGTGGCAAAGGGACGTTACGTCTCTGTTCCATCCTCAGGGAACGAGGGTTACATACGTAACCGAGACATTCCGTTTTGTTCAGTCACTACGACGTAACGTTAGTGATTAACGAATGGGAGTCCCAATACAACAACGCCACTCGGCTGTCTTCCAGTGCTCTGCGTAAGTGTGAGTAACCTGTCGTAAGACTAGTACGAACAAGGACTACCACTTATCACAGGATTACCAAGGTACACTGGGAAGCATATTCCAGTGGAGATATGCCAAAAATGCCTACCCGTAGGGAGGACTTAGAGAGTACACATATGACCCGCTGAGGGCTGCATATGGAAGAACTCTGGGGTACCAGCCAGAGTGTGGATTTCTAACCCCAGGGATGGCAGGGACTTGCCAAGGGAAAGACACCTGCTCACTGAGGAGGCTGACGGCGGAAATACACGTGTGGGGGTCGTCGGAGGGGAACCATGCACACGAGGCACCTGGCCGGACATGAGGGTCTGGGCTCGAAAGGGCAGATTTACTGATGTCGGCGTCGACAGTGCTGGAGGAGCTTAGGGCTTTCGGAGAGGCTCACCTGAGGAAAATATTGCACGTATCCAGTCCGTGGAGTGGAATGGTGAGCAAGCGAAGACACCTGAGCCTGGTCCATTACCGGCCACTAGTAGAGGCGAGTACATAGTCAGACACTGGCTCCACTCGGAGATTGTAGAATCTGGTGAATGTGTTCGGTGTCGCCCAGCCATCAGCTCTGCAGATGTCTGTTAGCGAGGCGCCATGCGCTAGAGCCCAAGAGGAGGCCACACTCCGGGTGGAGTGGGCCCTAACCCCAAGGGGACATGGTCGACCTTGCTGCTGGTAAGCCAAAACAATGGTGTCCACTATCCTGTAAGACAACCTCTGCTTTGAGAGAGCTCTTCCCTTCTGCTCTCCTCCATAACAGACAAAGAGCTGGTCTGAGGTCCTGAAACAATGTGTCCTGTCTACGTAAGCCTCCTAAGGCAGCGCTTGCAGGTTCACCACCTGGTCTCTGACTGGAGTGGTGGGAACCTTGGGCACATATCCAGGCCGGGGTCTCAAGATCACGTGAGAGTTAGCCGGCCCGAATTCCAGGCACCCTTGTCAACTGAAAATGCCTGCAGGTCCCCTACCCTAAGAGCTGTCTTCATAGACAAGAACTTAATATCAACTGACCGCAAAGGCTCAAAGGGAGACCTCTGCAGAGCACTTAAGACTACTGAGAGGTCCCAAGAGGGTACGAGGGGAGAGCGAGGAGGATGTAGTCTCCTGGCTCCCCTCAAGAACCTGATGACCAGGTCGTGCTGGCTTACCTTTTTGTCCCCCAAGAGATCGTGGTGGGCAGATATTGTGGCCACATAAACTTTAAGGGTGGAGGGTGACAGCCTGTGCTCCAACCCCTCTTGGAGGAACGAGAGCACGGACCCGATCAGGCATTTCCAGGGGTCTTCTTGGCGGGAAGAACACCAGGTGATGAAGAGGTTCCACTTCAACGCATAGGCATGCCGCGTGGACTCTGCCCTAGCGGTCTGCCCTGCCAGAGGGTGCCCCGTCTCTGAGTAAGGAGGTCCTTCCTCAGAGGGATAGGCCAGGGAGGGGCTGTCGCAAGGAGTAGCAGTTCTGAGAACCAGGTCTGGCCGTGCCAATATGGGCGACCAACATGACCTGCTACTTGTCCTCCCTGATCTTGCACAGTATTCGTGCGAGAAGGCTCACTGGGGGGAACGCATATTTGCGTAGCCCCGTGGCCAGCTGTGCACCAGTGCATCCATGCCGAGCGTGCCCTCGGTCAGGGAATAGAACAGGCAGCAATGGGAAGAGTCGTGGGAGGCATACAGATCTACCTGTACGTCGCCGAACTGTTCCCAAATCAGCTGGACCGTCTGGGGATGGAGTCTCCATTCTCCAGGAAGTGGCTGAAAACGTGAGAGCTCGTCGGCTGCACAGTTCAGTTCTCCCAGGATATGGACAGCACGAAGGGACCTCAGCTGCTTCTGACTCCATAGAACGAGATGGCGGGCGAGTTGAGACATACGGCGGGAGCGTAGACCGCCCTGGTGGTAGATGTATGCTACTGTGGCCGTGTTGTCTGTCCGGACTAGTACATGTTGACCCTTCAGCAACGCTCGGAAGCAGTGCAGGACGAACCATACTGCCAGCAACTCGAGGCAATTGACATGCAGAAGGCGCTGGGGTCCTGTCCAGGAGCCCGCGGCTGTTTGTCCATTGCACATGGCACCCCAGCCCGTGGCAGAAGCATCTGTTGAAACAACAACATGCCTGGTAACTCATTCTAAGGGCACACCACCCCATAGAAAACTGAGGTTCGACCACGGGGTGAGCGTCTGTAAGCAGGCCAAAGTGACTAGGACCCGGAGCATGCCAGACCGCCATGCCCATCTCGGGACTCGATCGTGAAGCCAGTGCTGAACGCGGTCTCATATGTAGCAATCCGAGCGGCGTCACCGCGGCTGCAGATGCCATATGCCCCAGGAACCTCTAAAATAGTTTCATTGGAACCGCACTCTTGCTCTCGATTTGATTGAGGCAAGTCAGCAGAGACTGCGCACGCTCGCTCACGAACGCATTCGAGACGGCGTTTGCCACCAACATCCTGAACGGAAGCCTGTGAAGGGATCGGTTCAAGACGGGCAGATCCAGGATTGGCTATAACCCACCGGTTTTCTAGGGTACAATGAAGCAAGGGCTGAGAATCCAGACTTCATTTCAGGGAGGGACAGGCTCGATCGCACCCTTCGCCAGTAGGGTGGCAACCTCCGCACGCATGACTGGGGCATTAGGCCCCATCATGGCGGGCGGACTCCCCAGAAGCGGGGAGGAGCCTGCACGAACCGAATCGCGTAGCCGAGCCTGATGGTCTCACAAGGTCACTCGAACCACAGACGTACCCCGGGTGGGGCAGCGAGGCAGCGTGACTGGCCCAGACATGGGAGGCGTAGCGTCCCGGTGTGGGGGCACAGTCAGCAGCTGCGTCCTGACAGAGGAGACCAGGGAAGGATGCATGTTCCACTGGGGTCTGCTCTGAGAGGAGTCTGGCGAGAGAGAGGGACGAGAGCGGCGCAACCCTGAGGCGGCGCACACTGCCATCACCGGTCTCTGGGTCCTCAGAGACAGGAACATGAGTTCTTTCCAAGCGCTGCTAGCCCGGGGGCCAGCAGCAGAAGGATTTTCCCCCAGCCCTCCACTGGGAGAAGGAGAGGCCCTGTTACCATCCCCTGGAAAGAACTGGAACCCCTCTCTGAGTTGTCCACCTCCAGCCTGGCGTTTAGTCAGGCTGCGGAGCGGACTGGGCGTCATCCTACAACCACCTCCACAGCACGGCCCAGGTGAAGGCTGCTGCTGGGGCCGGGCAGGAGGGGGGAGGGCACCCTCGGCGGCAAGCGGACTGAGGCGACTGAGCCGGCGGCTGGGTGCAGCAGCTGGCCGCCGGGGCAGTATGTGTTACAGCCTCAGTCTGCTTTCGGGTGGCCGAGAACCGTTGGGCGCAGTTCTCAGCCGCGCCGCCGAAGAAGCCAGCCTGGGATATGGGCGAGTTGAGGAGGCGGGCCCGCTTAACGTCCTCCACATCACCAGGTAAGGCCAGGTGTTTCTTCCGGACCACAGCTGTGGACATCGCCCGACCCAGGGAACGTGTGGCCACCTTCACCGCCCGGGGGGCGGGACCAATGGCGGCACGCAACTCATTGAAGAGCCCTGGGTCGGGTCCACCCTCGTGCAAGTGCAAAGGGGCGGCGGCCTGCCCCGTAGCTCTGCAGGACCACGCCACCGAAGTAGACGAGCCCACAGGCTTTGGAGGGGCGTGCTTAGGATAGCCACACCATGTCGAAGCTTTTTGTGAGAGGAAAGCTCTGCAGAGTGCCAAAGCGCCCAGGGAAAACACACAAAGCTGTTGCAGATCACTGCACAGATCAGCAGGCAGGCAATGTGAGATCGCTGGAACACACCGTCACATCAACACCCTGGAGAACCGCTTGTCTCGAAGACTGAAGAGAAGACTTCAGAATTCAGGCTTTTAGGAGTGAAGAGATGCTGCTCTTGGCTCCAAAGCAGAAACATAATGCAATGTTGCCAGCGTACTTCCTTATATACCCACGAGGTGGGGCGGAGTTATGCATGCAAATTCCGCATGCCCATGGCATTGGCACTGCCATTGGGCGCTGTTAAATTCCTCAAAGGTAATTGGCTTCTAAGCGAAACCCCCATTCGTTAGTCACTAACGCTACGTCGTAGTGATTGAACGAAAGGGAAATACATTTCTGTAAAGTGTAAACATTGCTGAATAAAAATGTACCAGTGGATTACACTGGATTACAGGAGTGCCAAAATACAACAAATACAATTTAGATAAAACAATAATAATATAATACAATATTTTCCAGTGTCAAAACAGTACTAACTTTAAAACATTAGAGAACAGCAGTGCATATTAGAACTGAGCCTTTAAATCTCCTTTATAAAAGCTTTACAAGGCATAAATCGTTCTCACTTTAGATGAGCTCACAGAAATAGTGGTAACACTTTACAATAAGGTTTCATTAGTTAACATTAGTTAATGTATTAACTAACATGAACTAACCATGAGCAGTACATTTGTTACTATATTTGTTAATCTTTGTTAACGTTATCACTCAGCAAAATAACTCATTGGACAAACGCAATTTAATTGAGGGCAGGTTTTCCATCCAATAAATATGTGTAGCCCCAACTCATAAAAAACTAATTCATGTAATGAAATGTAATTGAGTTGGTCCAACTCAATTTGGACCAACTTAATTGAGTTGGTCTAACTCAATTTGATCAAATACTTCAAATTAAATATACACTTTTCAAATGATTTCATGCTTGTCAAACTTGAATTAAAACATTTAATTGGAAAATCAAATATTATGAAGAAATCCTTCTTTGTACCCCACAGACACGAGACAAATCTTGACTGAAATATTTTTATTTAAAACTCAAACAGGTTTGCATGTTATAAAGGTTTTTTTTATTTTTTTATTATACTAAACAAGTTAGTTGTGACAGTGAAAGTACATATTTTTAAAACCCTTTTTACCAGTCTGGAAACTTGACTATTAATAAAAGTAAAAAAAAACTTTCTAAAATAAGCGTAAGCATCATATATACATATGCATAGCGGCTTGTCTTAATATATACTCAATATTGTTAAGTCAAAATAAACTTGACTATTAATAACACAATGTAATAATAAAACTTGACCACTTATTACAAGTAACATACACATTTATGGCCTAATTAATTGTATAACTCGAAACAGACTAAAACCACTAACTAGAAATTCATGTATTGGTTCACTTTTTAAAAAAAAAAACAGTACTTTTTCTGTGCATGTCATTATGTAAACTAATCAATATTGCAAAGTCAAAACAAACTTGACTATTAATAACACAGTGTAATAATAAAACTTGACCCATATTGCAAGGACACATGTATGGCCTGAATTGTATAACTAGAGAAAAAAATAGAACCACTAAGTAGAAATACATGTATTCGTTCACTTAGTTTTCCATTAAAAAAAGAAAGAAAAAAGGTAAGTGTATCAAAAATAAACACATTTGTACTTTTTATGTGTGTGTGGTGTGTAAGTGCAAACAGCTCTCACCAATGCTCACTTTGCAATGATGTGTTCTCAAAAGTGTACATCTCATGCAAACAGCTTAATTTTAAGCTGTTGGACCTTTGCATTCAGCTTATGTCCACCCAAGTTCATTAGGATTTTCTGGATAAACTCAAAGGTGTATTTGAGGTTTTCAGGAAAGTTTAGATCAAGTGCATAAATGAGAACAAACAGCGTGATGAATGCCACGATTACGCAGTCTAGGTTACTGAAAACCTTAATGCCCTCTATCACAACTCCGATATCATCTGTTCCTGCAGAATCTCTATGCAATGTGTAAATCCCCATGATGGTGCTTGAAATTTCCTTTTCTGCATCCTCAGTGGCCTGGACAAAAACACAAAACACTCTGGTTAAGCCAAGCTGAATTTGACCCTTTTTATTTAAAAAGTAATCAGCAAACTGCATTGCTTTTAATTTAAAACAGTTAATGTGACTGCAGTGGTTCAACCTTAAAGGTCCCATGGCATGAAAATGTCATTTTATGATGTTTTTTTAACATTAATATGAGTTCCCCTAGCCTGAATATTGTCCCCAAGTGGCTAGAATTTTTGATGGGTGTAAACCGAGTTCTGACTGTCTTTCTCTGCCTTTGAGAAAATTACAGCCCAGATGAGCTGATCTTGAATTTTCCTGTTATGACGTCATAACAGGAAAGGTTACCTCCCCTTCCTCTGCTGAGAAAATGGATTTAGTTTATGTCAGCACAGGCTTTACAAACCTGCACTGCGACAAACAGTGAGTAACAGTGTTCATTAATACCTGATCTATGATCAGTGATTTCTGATCTAATCATTCAAGTTCACTCAGACATTCTTTCTAGATCGTTTAATGCTTGATTCCCTAAGCGTAATGCATCATTGAATTAAGCCAGTGACTTAAACGATCGTTTCTGTTAGTAGCATGAAACAAATCCGTTTTTTAAGTGATTAAACTACAGAGAGCGATCAAAGAACACTCTTTATTAATGTTTGGATCTGTCAATCACACATTGCAAGTGTATCTGCACACTTGCCCAAACTGCTGTTATAACGAATGTCACTATTATGCTGCACAAAGCTCTTACTGTATTCATGTCGATGCCGTGTTTGCTGTTAGTTTTTTGTGTGTGTGAAAGCATTTTGTGAGAGAAAACGCGCTGCAATGAGATCACTGCATTCACTGATCAACAGACTGTCTGTCTACTCAATGCTCATCACTGCAGCCTTTCATGTGATGGGAATAGATCATAAAATAATGCTATAATCCACACTTTGACGATTTGTTCATCTCGACGGCTGTAATGGTACATTACAGGTGTTACAAAGACAGAGTCGGCATGACTGGGACTGTTTATTCAGAACTCTCAGCTACAAATAAGCTCGCGCTAACAGCACAGTGCTCTCAACAACTCAGTACAATAAAACTTCCTCCAGCTCTCCGTGAGTGCGCAGTCAGCCTCTCTCTCTCTCTCTCTCTCTCATGCATGCAGTGCCTCGCTAAACCACACCCCCTCCACAACATAATCTAACACTCATTTCAAATGCAAAGATGTCAGCCAATCACAACAGTGGCCGTTTTCACTGAAGTCTCACAGCAGACACACGCCCCTTGAAACAGGGCATTCAGCCAGAGGGGTAATAACAGTATAGAAAAAAATGCCTTTTATTTCTAAATTATGACATTTTTTATATAAAAATCATACTAACAATATAAGTACACCTCAGGAAACATTATAAAATAATAGAAAAATGCCATGCCATGGGACCTTTAATATTGTAGAGCCACAATAATGTTTTGGTGTGCCAACAATATCTAGTGATGGGCCAATTCTAAATGTGATTCGGATCTTCTGTCAAGCTGCTAAACTGCTGAAATCACGTGACTTTGGCGCTCTGATTTAATGATTCGATTTGTAAGGCTTCAAGAAGCAGTGTTTTAAAATCGGCCCATCACTAGATATTGTTGAAAGTCGTTATTTTGGGGGGTTTTTGGCACACAAAAAGTATTCCTTTCACTTCAAAAAATTAAGATAAAACCACTGAAGTCACATGAACTATTTCAAATATGGTTTTAGTATTTTTTGGTGAGCTAACCCTTTAATACTGTAACGAAGCCATAGCTGGAGGCGGATTAGAATCCATGTTGCAGAGGTAATTTATTGGGAAGGAACAAACAACTGATCAAACAGTGCAAGATGACAGGCAAAAAGGCGTAGTCAAAGTCAAGGCAAGGTTCAGCAACAATACTGGGCAGGCAGACAGCAAACGAATTCCAAAAGATAGGCAGAGAGAAGGTCCGGTAAACAGGCAAGAGGGTCAGAACATAAACAAAGTCAATAGCAATAGTAAACGCTTGGTAAGGCAGCAAACTGGCAATACTTCGCAATGTGTTCATAGAGGCACATGGCTTATAAAGCTACAAACAGGAAGTGAGACTACAAACAGGAAGTGTCACTAGAACTCAGGTGATGGCTCCCTCTGGTGGAGGGATGAACTGTTCCTGGGCTGAAGTGTTACAGATTTCCCCCCTCTAGGAACACCTCCAGGTGTTCTTTTCCTGGGCCGTCCCCTAGGTCTGGGTGCCGGTCGGTCTGGGTGATTACGATGGAAGTCACTGACGAGTGAGGGATCCAGAATGTCTGAGGCTGTTACCCAGGATCTCTCCTCAGGACCATATCCCTCCCAGTCCACAAGGTAATGTAACCGATTAGCCCTCCTTCTGGAATCTAGGATCTCCCGGACAAGATAGGCAGGGGATCCCTCGATCTCCAATGGTGGGGGTGGTGTAGATTCAGTAGTCATAGTTTCAGAAGGTGCAGGTTTCAGGAGGGACACATGGAAGGAAGGGGAGATGCGATAATCAGCAGGAAGCTCTAGTCTATAGGTAACGGGGTTGATTTGTCTTAGTATCTTAAAGGGACCCACGTACCTTGGACTGAGCTTCCTGCTAGGTAGCCGCAGACGTAGATCCCTCGTAGAAAGCCATACCCTCTGGCCAGGCTGGTAATCGGGGTGGGGACGCCTCCTACGGTCTGCCGTAATTTTCTGTCTCCTGATGGCTCGTTGAAGCCGGACATGTGCGCTGTCCCACACCCTCTCACTCCTCCTGATCCAGTCATCCACCGCCGGCACCTCTGACGGTTCCCCCGACCAAGGGAACAGTGGCGGTTGATAACCCAGAACACACTGAAACGGGGTTAGTCCTGTGGATGAATGTGTGAGGGAGTTTTGGGCATACTCAACCCATGGCAGGAAAGTGCTCCACTGATGCTGTTCACGACTACAGTAGGTGCGCAAGTAGCGTCCAATCTCCTGGTTCACCCTTTCCACTTGACCATTGGCCTGAGGGTGATATCCAGAGGTTAAACTGACATTGATATTTAACTGACGACAAAAGGCCTTCCATACCCGTGAGGTGAACTGTGGTCCCCGGTCAGTGACAATGTCATCAGGGAGTCCATACACCCTGAAAACCTGGTTGAACAGAGCCTCTGCCGTCTCCATGGCTGTGGGTAGACCTTTCCTGGGGATCAAACGACATGACTTAGAAAAACGATCAACTATGACACAGATGGTAGTGAAACCATTGGAATCGGGGAGATCAGTGATGAAGTCTACTGCCAAGTTGGACCATGGCCGTTGAGGGATGGGCAGAGGTTCCAACAGCCCTGCAGGGAGTTGCCGCGGAGTTCTAACTTGTGCACAGACATGGCAGGCATTGACATATTCAGTCACATCATGGTGAAGAGTGGGCCACCAGAAAGAGTTACGTACCAGCGTTGTAGTTCTTTGAATTCCTGGGTGACCAGAACCTAGAGAAGTGTGCACCCACTGCAAGACCCTCTGTCTAAAATTTTGGGGTACGTACTGCCTATTGGAGGGACATTCTGATGGTGATGGTTCATCTTGTTGTTCACGATGGATCTCTTCCATAAGGTCCCAACGAATGGGTGCAAGGATGACAGACTGTGGTAGAATGGACTCGGGGTGAGTTGTTGAACGCGCTGTGTCATGTCTTCGAGAAAGGGCATCTGCTTTGCTATTCTTGCTGCCTGGACGATAAGTAACTGTGAAATTGAATCTGGTAAAGAAAAGCGCCCACCTGGCCTGTCGTGGATTCATTCTCTTGGCATTCTTGATATATTCCAAGTTCTTGTGGTCCGTGATGACTTGAAATGGGTACCTGGATCCCTCCAACCAGTGTCTCCACACCTCTAGAGCAGACTTGATGGACAGTAATTCCTTGTTTCCCACATCGTAATTCATTTCTGCAGGGGTGAGCTTTCTAGAGAAAAAGGCACATGGGTGGAGTTTACCTGGAGAACCATGACGCTGGGAAAGTACAGCTCCGATGCCACTGTCAGAAGCATCCACTTCTACTATGAAGGGGAGGCCTGGATCTGGAAGTTTTAAGATGGGAGCAGTGGTGAAGCAGGACTTGAGTCTGTGAAAAGCATTCTGTGCATTCTCTGGCCATGTCAACTTCTTAGGTCTTCCTCTGAGTAATGTAGTGAGAGGGGCTGCAACAGTGCTGTAGTTCCTTATAAATCGTCTATAAAAGTTTGCAAACCCAAGAAATCTTTGTAGCCCCTTGATGGTTGTGGGAGCTGGCCACTCAGTGACTGCCTTGATCTTGGACTCATCCATCTCTACTCCCTTGGGGCTGATGTTATAGCCTAAGAAGGTTATGGTGGTGGTATGAAACTTACATTTTTCTGCCTTCACATATAGTTGATGGTGGAGGAGACGTTTGAGCACTGTCTTGACTTGTTGAATGTGTTCATCCCTGGTCTTCGAGTAGATAAGGATATCATCAATGTAGACGATCACACAGCTGTTGAGAAGGTCTCTGAAAATTTCATTGACAAGTGACTGAAAAACTGAAGGTGAGTTGGCCAGGCCATAGGGCATGACCAAGTACTCATAGTGCCCCCTCGATGTAATCCTCCATAGCCTGTGTCTCAGGAAGAGATAGAGGGTAAGCCTTGCTTCTGGGGGGGAATGAATTTGGTAGCAGGTCTATGGCACAGTCCCACGGTCGGTGGGGTGGTAATTGGGTGGCCTTTTCTTTACTAAATACCTCCATGAGGTCAGAATACTCCCTGGGGATGCGAGTATGAATGTTAGTCTGGGGGCTCTCCACACTTGTGGTCAGGCATGGTACTACGGACCTGATGGATAGACAATGCTCTTGACAGAATGGTGACCACCGTAGCAATTCCCCTTCTTTCCACGAGATCAGTGGGTCATGGAGTACCAACCATGGGTAACCTAGTATAATGGGGTGACGAGGAGACATGATGACATAGAATGTTATGGTTTCAACATGGAAAAGTCCTACTTGGATCTGGATAGGGATTGTTTTATGGGTAATCTGCCCGGTGCCTATGGGTGCATTATCTACTGCTGTGATACGGATGGGTGGATTACATTGTATTGTAGGGATATTAAATCTGGTGACTGTCTGATGATGAATGAGGTTCAATGCTGCTCCTGAATCCACTAACGCTGGAACACATGATTGGTTATCTTTAGTAAAAATTGTTACTGGAAGAGCAAAATTTTTACTGGAAACTGAATCAAAAGTGATGCTCACCCCTTGAGAGGATCCCGCCGGGACTCTGGTCCTACTTGGGCATGCGTTACAAAGATGTCCGGGTTGGCCACAATAGAAACATAACCCCTCATCTCGTCTGCGTTGGCGTCCCTCCTCAGGCACCCTTGCACGTCCGATTTGCATGGGTTCTACCGGTTCAGCTAATGAAGTAACAGGAGATGAGGCAGCAGTAGAGAAATGCCTGAATGCACTGGGCCGAGGCCGATTGCGCATGAGATTGTCTATTTTTATGGTCAGTGTAATGTACTCAGACAAGTTTAACGAGTCATCCTTGCATGCCAGCTCAGCTTGTAGTGTGGAATTTAAACCTTCACGGAAAACTGACTTGAGAGCAACATCATTCCACCCGCTTTGTGCGGCTAAGGTGCGAAATTGTACTGCATAATCAGCTGCACATAATTTCCCCTGGCGTAAATGTAACAACTGCACAGAAATGTCTCTACCCCCTGCAGGGTATTCAAAAACTTCCCTAATCTGTTGGGAGAAATACGTGAAGGACTTGCGAATTTGTTCATCATTATCCCAAACTGCTGTGGCCCACTCCAACGCCTTACCAGTCAGTAAACTCATCATGAAGGCACATTTAGCTGTTTCTTGATTAAAGGAGTCGGATTGGTGAGTGAAATATATGGAACACTGCCTCAGAAACCCTTTGCATTTGTCTGCAGATCCATCAAACTTTTCTGGCAGTGCCAGTCTTACCGTGTCAGGGCGTGGGGAAGGCATGGACTGGATATAACGTGTCAGATGTTCATTAGTGGCTTGAAGATTCACAAGTTGTTCTTGAAACTCATGCAGTACATCACCTTGATAAACAACCCTGGCTCTGAGCTGGGTAACCTCTGCTGAATTCAGGTCTGGCGAAGTATTCTGTAACGAAGCCATAGCTGGAGGCGGATTAGAATCCATGTTGCAGAGGTAATTTATTGGGAAGGAACAAACAACTGATCAAACAGTGCAAGATGACAGGCAAAAAGGCGTAGTCAAAGTCAAGGCAAGGTTCAGCAACAATACTGGGCAGGCAGACAGCAAACGAATTCCAAAAGATAGGCAGAGAGAAGGTCCGGTAAACAGGCAAGAGGGTCAGAACATAAACAAAGTCAATAGCAATAGTAAACGCTTGGTAAGGCAGCAAACTGGCAATACTTCGCAATGTGTTCATAGAGGCACATGGCTTATAAAGCTACAAACAAGAAGTGAGACTACAAACAGGAAGTGTCACTAGAACTCAGGTGATGGCTCCCTCTGGTGGAGGGATGAACTGTTCCTGGGCTGAAGTGTTACAAATACTGTGTATGGTTACCTAGATGATCTACTACGACTGTTTTTATGTTTTGTGATGGTTCTTCACGAGTCACTTGTTTGCTAAGCAGTTAAAATTCCCAATGTTCTTCAGAAAAATCCTCCAGGTCCTGCACATTCTTCAGTTTTCCAGCATCTTTTGCATATTTTAACCCTTTCAAGCAGTGCGGTATGATTTTTAGATTTTTGAATTTGAAGATCGAGGTCAATTGTACTTAATTTGAAACTATAAAATAAGAAAAATGTAATACTGTTCAAATGATACAGTCCCTGCTGGAGAGGGTTCAAATATGCAAAAAATGATGAAAAACTGAAGAATGTGCAGGACCTGGAGGATGAATTGTATCAATTCATATGTATATAGCCTACTGTACATATAAGGAAAAATAAGTTTGCCTTTTTAGCACTATTTTAAACTTTTCTTGGCTTAAATTATATTAGCTTGCATATCATTAATATCAATCAAATCAAATCAAATCAAATCACTTTATTGTCACACAGCTATATACACAAGTGCAACAGCAGGTGAAATTCTTGGTGCAGTTCCGAGCAACATAGCAGTCACGACATGACATGTACAACATTTAAGCAACAACAGATTACACATCTGATGCGCCCACAATTACTCACAGCACGGTAAACTCTACAATAAACAATAAATAATTTACACAATGTGAGTGTAGTTCTCACAGCTTTAACCAATATACACATACTTACAATATACATATACTTTAAACAATATACACTAAACATACATTAAACAGTATACATTAAGCTATAATAATAATAATAATAATATACAATGTACAGTATACATTATTATTCACAGTAGAGATCCAATTATGTACAATAGGTGCTATATGATAAATGATAAATAATAAATGATACATAAATGTGTATATAATGTGTGTGTATCTACAGTGGGTTGTGCGGAGTGATATTCTGTCCAGTGTGTGTTATGATCCTGATGGATCAGGAGTTAAGTAGTCTGATTGCTTGTGGGAAGAAGCTGTTCTGAAGTCGGCTGGTGCGTGTTCTGATGCTGCGGTACCGTCTGCCTGATGGCAGCAGTGAGAGCAGCCCATGGTTCGGGTGGCTAGAGTCTCTGATGATCCTCTGAGCTCTCTTCACACACCGCCTGGCGTAAATGTCCTGGAGGGAGGGAAGCTCACCTCCGATGATGCAGCTGGCCGTGCGCACTACCCTTTGCAGGGCTTTGCGGCTGCGGGCGGTACTGTTGCCGTACCAGGTGGTGATGCAGCCAGTCAGCAGGCTCTCGATGGTGCAGGTGTAGAAGCGTGTGAGGATGTGGCGGTTCATTCCAAACCTCCTCAGCCGTCGCAGGAAGAAAAGGCACTGATGAGCCTTCTTCACAACGGCCTCGGAGTGGACGGACCATGAGAGTTCCTCTGTGATGTGGACACCGAGGAACTTGAAGCTGCTGACTCTCTCCACCGGTGCTCCATCGATGGTGATGGGGCGGTGTTCACTCTCATTCCTCCTGAAGTCGACCACCAGCTCCTTGGTCTTGCTGACGTTGAGGGAGAGGTTGTGCTCCTGACACCACCGTGTCAGAGTGTGCACCTCCTCTCTGTAGGCCGTTTCATCATTGTCGGTGATAAGACCTACCACCGTCGTATCGTCAGCAAACTTGATGATGGTGTTGGAGCTGTGGGTAGCCACACAGTCATGTGTGTACAGGGAGTACAGGAGTGGGCTGAGAACACAAACCTGAGGGGCTCCAGTGTTGAGAGTCAGTGATGAGGAGATGTTACTGCCCATTCTGACCACCTGGCGTCTGTTTGACAGGAAGTCCAGGATCCAGCTGCATAACAGGCTGTTTAAGCCTAGAGCCCGGAGTTTAATGTCAAGTATGGAGGGCACAATGGTGTTGAATGCTGAGCTGTAGTCCACAAACAACATTCTCACATACGTGTTCCTCTTTTCCAGGTGGGAGAGAGCAGTGTGTATAGTGGATGAAATGGCATCGTCATTGGAGCGGTTTGTGCGGTATGCAAACTGCAGTGGGTCCAGTGAGGGGGGGAGAACAGAGCAGATGTGGTTTCTGACTATTCTTTCAAAGCATTTGCTGATGATGGGGGTCAGAGCAACAGGACGCCAGTCGTTTAAGCAGGTGGTTTTTGACTGCTTAGGTACAGGCACAATGGTGGACGTTTTGAAGCATGTGGGGACCACAGACAGGGAGAGGGGCAGGTTAAAAATGTCCGTGAAAACTCCAGCCAGTTGGTGCGCGCACGCTCTGATGACACGGCCGGGAATGCCGTCTGGACCCGCAGCTTTACGGACGTTCACCCGCCGGAAGGATCGGGTTACATCCGCTAAAGATACGGAGAGTGCACTAACCTCTGTATCTTCAGCCGCGAGCTCTCTCTCCGCGAGGGCGGTGTTGGTTCCCTCAAAGCGAGCATAGAAGGTGTTGAGCTCGTCCGGGAGAGAGGCAGCGGTGTTCACGGTGGAGTTTGTGTTCCCTTTATAGTCCGTGATGGTGTTAATTCCCCTCCACATGCTTCTGGAGTCGGTGGTGTTGAACTGTCCTTCAATCTTGTCCCTGTACTGCCGTTTTGCTGCTCTGATGGTTTTCCGGAGGGCATAACTTGCTTGTTTATGCTCCTCCGCATTACCGGAGTTAAAGGTGAAGGTTCGCGCATTGAGTGCCGCGCGAACATCCCCGTTTAGCCACGGCTTCTGGTTCGGGTACAGCCGAATTGTTTTGGTCGGAACAACGTCATCTACGCACTTCCTGATGAAACACGTTACGCTATCAGCGTAGACCTCGATGTCGTCATCAGAGGCCGACCGGAACATCTCCCAGTCCGCGTGATCAAAACAGTCCTGTAGCATAGAATCTGATTGATCCGACCAGCACTGGATGGTTCTGAGGGCGGGTGCTTCCTGTTTGAGTCTCTGCCTATAAGCGGGCAAAAGGAGGATTGACGCGTGATCTGATTTGCCGAATGGTGGGCGTGGGAGTGATTTGTATCCATCCTTGAAGGGGGAGTAACAGTGGTCTAAAACACGGTTCCCTCGCGTGTTGAAGTTAACATGTTGGTGGTATTTAGGTGCGATGCGCTTGAAGTTGGCTTTGTTAAAGTCTCCGGTCACAATAAACGCAGTGTCAGGATGCGCGGTTTCCTGCTCACTCACTGTCCTATACAGTTCCTTTAGTGCCCGGTCTGTGTCGGCTTGCGGGGGAATATACACAGCTGTGATGATGACCGCGGTGAATTCCCTCGGTAGCCAGAATGGTCGGCACAGAACCATGAGAAATTCCAGATCAGGAGAACAGAAAGACTTGATAGAATGTACGTTCCTCTGATCACACCAGGATCGGTTGATCATAAAACATACACCCCCGCCTTTGCTTTTCCCTGAGAGATCTTTTTCTCTGTCCATTCGGTGCACGGAGAACCCCGTGGTTTCGATGGCCGAATCTGGAATCTCAGCGGACATCCAGGTTTCTGTAAGGCAGATAATGCAGCAGTCCCTCGTGTCTCGCTGGAAAGAGATCCACGCTCTCAGCTCGCAGAGTTTATTGTCCAGAGACTGAACATTAGCCAGTAAAATACTGGGAAGCGGGGGTAGGTTTGCGCGGCGTCTAACTCTGATAAGTACGCCGGCTCTCTTTCCTCTTCTCCGGCCGCGTTTGCGTGGTCGGGCCGTCCAGACAAAGGGTTCCGCTGCTGTGTTTGTAAGCAGCGTGTCGTCACTGAAGAATTTAAAGTCCGGTTTTCGGTGTGCGATTGCCGAACCAATGTCCAAAAGTGTCTGTCTGTCGTACTTAGTAAGGCAGACAACATCCAAGACGAAAAACACAAAAACTATAAACAGAACAAACAAAAAACTACAATGTTCCAGCGGAGCTCGCAACGTAGCAGCCATCCTCGGCGCCATCTTGAGATCTAATATTCACTTATATAAGTATAATTAAAAATATTAGGATGCAAGTTATTAACGTTTTACAATTTCACATTTAAAGAAATCTAGTGTTTGATCATGTCTAAATATGTAAAAGCTCACCTTCACGGACTGAAGCCGGATGAATATTTTCACAGATTAATAATTTACACCCTGCTCAGTGCTCATACAAAACTATTATATACCACAAGAGAGTACTGCAACTGCAACACATAGTCATTTGAACTACTCTTGGTACCACTTTTGACATTTTTGCAATAAATAAATTATTGTGATTACACTGGTCTGTCTGTTGTGATTTTATTTATAATAAATGGTTTTAATTGGGTAACTTAGGTGTAGGATTAGCCGTTCAAAATATATTTTTAATGCTATATTGTTACTAAAATGGACATTCTGTCCATTACGTTTTATTCTCTTTATATTCTGTATAAAACTATTATGTTTAGGTTTGGGGGTAGTGTTAAGGGATCGTACATTAATCGATAAAATTAATTTTGGGTCGTGTTTTCGTGTATTTTCCCGCACGGGGCTTAAAGTTATTTGGATATTGAGAAATACTGAACTTCTCACTTACACGGTTAACTTATAAGTTGAAGTTGTGTTATTTTTCGTGTTAATCAGGTCAAATCAGGTCAAAAACTTTTCACCAATTCAGTGGCGCAGAAACAAATAAACGGCACCAAAACGATCGCAAGCACTTTGAACAATCCACCTCGCATAACTTTCACAGCTGTAGCATATTTCACTCAGAATTACAATATACACATTATTTGAGGTAAATTCTTAACTACAAAAACAAAACAAAAAAAACTAATACTTACCAATAAGGAATACACCTTAACAGTCCTCGCAGCACCAGATGAGAAAATGGTGGCCACACCGTGAGCTTGTTCTGTTCAATTCTCTGAGCTTGTTATGCGCATGCTCAAATGGCGCTCTCCAAAGCCCAAATTAATTTGAGTTAATCGAATTAAAATAAATCTCATAGATGAAGCTGTTTATATATTTTACGTTAGACTTATTAAATATATATAATTATTCATCCTAATTATATATATGTAAATAAAGTGAACACAATATAAATGTGTCATATCTAAGAAAGGCTTGAATCATTTTTTTAAGTGTAGTTGATAAAAATCCAGCTGTTCATGGTTTGTTCATGTTAGTTCACAGTGCATTAACTAAAGTTAACAAGATTTTAATAATGTATTAGTACATTTTGAAATTAACATTAATATAGATAAATACATGCTTTATAAGTGCAGTTCATTATTAGTTCATGTTAACTAATGTATTTAACTAATGTTAACTAATGAACCTTATTGTAAAGTGTTAGCGAAATAGTTTACTGACAACTAGTAAATGTTTTATAACTACTGAATTAATAATGAATTACTGTAGAAATACATGTTAATAAAGCATGTATTAACACACTGAGTAACTATTACTATATGTCTAAATAAGATGTATTAATGTATATTTAAATAGCTTATTAATCCTTTACTTACACTTTCTAAACGATCTGATGAACCACTGACAACTCCTAAATAACTAGTTTGTAAATAATGTAATACTTAATTTAGAAATAATAAATTGATCATTAATAAAGTATGAAAATACAATTATTAAACACATTATATATATGCTTATATATCAAGAATAAAGCATTTATGGCTGTATTTATAAACTGCTTAGTAATGTCTATTAATGCTTTATAAATGATGAATTAACTATTTACTAATGCTTGACTAATACTTCATAGCGTGTAGTTATTATATTGGGTAATACTTTATAATACCTACACGCTATGAAGCATTAGTCAAGCATTAGTAAATAGTTAATGCACAATTACAACCTTGAGGTTATTTTCACTGTTGTGATGATTGCTGCTGCACGACCCCTCTACCCCCACAAATTTAAAATAGACTGAAGGAAATTATTGCACACATAATAATTATTTCAACCAAAAATGAAGTGTGTCTGTGTGGAAAGTAACATGTAACATGTAACATCTACTCGGGTATACATAATACGGCTACACGATAAACATAATACGCATTTTTGCTCCGTATTTAATTATAACTTCAGATGCATGATATTTTCATTTGTAGAGCCCTATGAAATCAGTTTTATTTTATTTTCCAAATTCCGGAAAAAAAAAAATCCAGATTCCTTTTTATTTATTTATTTTTATTCTGGATGGTTAGATAAAATTGTATTAATCAAAAAGCGTGTCTAACTAATTGCAAACATGAAACTTGTTTAATTTAACAGCAAATAAAATATATATTTATTTGTTTTATGTATTTTAATTTTTCTGGTAATCAAATGGAGACATACAGCATTTATCTTTTATTCTAATGAAAATTAAACAAATCCTTTCATTTTTGTACATTCAAAGTGCTACACAACAGAGGTTTAGGCCTAGCCTTAAAATTATTACATTAAGGTATAATACTGTCCAAACTTTTATTTTGATGGGTTGCCATGAAGACATTTTTCTGTGTGTATGTGTTATGATGATAGTTTCTCAAATTAAATGCTCGTGAAGTGTAGGGCCCTATGATTGGCCCAAAACGCAGACGGAATCGTGGAATCCAGTCATAAAAATGGAATTTACTGTTTAACACGGAATTTGTCAAATTTTGGATGAATAAATCCAATAGTCCAGCACACTTCAATCAAATCGCGATATGGACTACTAGTGTATGTGAATATTAAATGGCAAAAATGCTATTTAAATATGAATCCTGCATGTTTTATGTCTCTTTGTGAATGAATTGTGAAGGCGAGTGTCGCGTGTGCTGCAGTAGTAAACAAAACCGTGCGTCTGCGCCATTCATTCCATGACATTCCATTTTTATGAATGGATTCCGTGATCCTGTACGCGTTTTCAGAATTGCGGAAATCATAAGGCCCTACACTTTCTACAAGATTCACGTTCAACGTGGACGCAAGGGGGTTGTTGTGGTAATGAACACCACAGCAACCGCTTGTGCATCTGCGCTGAACGTGTATTATATTTAAAAAGCATTTTAGGGTGCCCTTGGCATTCGGGGGCCCCAGGCGGGTTTGGTTTAGCTTTTATATTCACAATTCCTGTGTATATTTCCTGTCTTCCTTAGTTGACCCAGGCTGTGTCTAAGCTGTAAATGTTCCAATATGGTGGAGGCTTACATATCTATGGTTGAGTGTACATCGGTTGTACACTCGTTATTGCGGTGCATTGTGGGATTGAATGAGTACACCTGATAACGTCCACTATGGTTTCAGAAACTACAAATGGTTTAAGGGTATAGTGATTTATAGTTGTTTGTTACCCATAGCAACCTATTGTGTCCACTTGCCCCTTGTCAACTTACTTACTCAGGCCACATCCACACAAAGCCAAAGCTTTCCCTATCCAATCTTTTTTTCCCTCGTTCTAAAAAAATCACTATCTGCATACACACTAATCAACTGAAACCGACTCAAAGCAATGTAGTATACATGCCAGACCAGTATGTGGCGGTGTATATATACTTCCTGTTTAGTTTAGTTCCTAGTCCATTCTTGTGTCTGTTTTAACTGGTTGTACTTTTTTTTCTGTGTGTTGATCTCTCTCTTGATTGTTTGTTCATTTGAGTGATTGTTTATCCAAGTTATTACACATGTTTCTTAAAGGTAGGGTAAGCTATTTTTTTCATAAAAACTTTTTGTTATTCTGGTTGAAACTCTCTTCCTGGTTGCAATCAATAATAGAAGTGGTTTAAATATTAAAACATGTATATTTTCTGTTGCATGACCCAAAAAAAATGTTCGTCCAATCATGTGGCTGTGGAGAGCGTTCTGAAAGGAGGGATCTAATGCTTTCTAATGTCTCTCCGAAACTGGCTTCCCTACCTTTAAGATAAAGTTATTTTTCTTGGATCAAATGTTATTCTGGAATAGAACAGAGATAACCTAATGACATTTTATTTCCTTTCTGTAAATATTAGAAGCCTTTGCTTATTATTAAGCCCTGTATATGACTCTTTTCAGATATTTTTAGATAGCGCTTATAATGAACAGCTAAAGATACAGATACTCCCCGTGGGAGCTTCCCTGTCCTCATTTGGTCTGTGTCTCTTTGCCACAGCACATAACAGTAAACATGAACTAATGTGTTTTTTAATTAAGTACAGTAGTCGAGGAAGGAAGGGTGGAAGAAACTTTTCTGCTGATGCTGTCTAAAGTTTCCACTTAATGGCGGAACAGTATCATTACACGGAAATTATAGCATGTACTTCAAAGATTTTACTTGTAACCAGGAATTAATGAAGCATTTATTGAATATGTTTGATAAGTTAAGGACAGGGTCAAGTGCAGGCCGATCAAATTCTGTGCCCAGTGCCAGATCATGGCCCCGCGAGGCCCCTATTATACTATTGTATATATTGTATGTACTAGGGCAATTTGCCTTCTCCATCTTATAGTAGTGTATCTTTAGCATTCAAACATGCGTTTTTGTTTTTGCATAAATTAAATACACATCTTGGAAATGCACTCATTCATTGTTTCCTCATAAAAAAAATGTGGTGATTTGAAATTAACAGTACTTTTGAAATATATTTAAAGGTCCCGTTCTTCGTGTTTTTTTGAAGCTTTGATTGTGTTTACAGTGTGCAATATAACATGTGTTCATGTTTCGCGTGTAAAAAAACACAGTATTTTTCACACAATTTACTTATCTGTATACTGCTGTTCCCTTTCGAAAGGGAACTCGCGCTGCGTCAGCTCGACGCTACGGGGAACGCCTCCAGCGGGACTGGTGCCTGAAATCACAATCAAAAACCGTCAATCCTATTGACCGGCGACAGCCTATGATGTCATCAAGGTGCGACCAGGAAGTATATAAGGGCGCCTTGCCAACATGGTGCGGGCGTAAGAGCCAGCTGGTTGTTAGTAGCCAGCTTGGGCGGTCTGGGCAGCAGGACTTCAGGACAGGTAGTAGGCGTCAACTGGCCTCCTTGCAAGAAAGTCTCGACGCCATGGCCCACGAGTGTGACTTGGAGGATCTTCTCCACTGGTGTCGACATCAGCAGTAACCTCGTCAACTAGTCTCCTTGGGGATGAGTTCCCAGGTGTTAACTGGATTTCCAGGCCTTCGTCAGCAGTAGACAGCGGCCGTCAGCCCAGACGCAGCAACCAGCCTTCTTAAAGGCCTCCCTGAGGGGTAGGCTCCCGGTTTGGGTTACCTTCGTTCAGGTGGCAGGCCCGTTTGGCCTCCCTGAGAGCCTGCTGTGGTCAGCAGGCGCTGCCTGGTCTCCCCCGAGGGGGCACCACTAGCATTAAGTCCCTCGACGGCTGGTACGAGCTGCTAGTAGGTGGTAGGCATTACCTGGCCTCCCTAAGGGCCTGCTGTGGGGTAAGCAGGTTCACCTGACCTCCTCTGTGGGGGCGTTCCTGGGCTCCAGTCACTGGATGGCTAGCATGAGTGCTAGTAGGTAGTAGGCCTCAACCGGCCTCCCTGAGTGACCTCCCTGTAGCGAAGTGAAGCGCTATGGGCGGCATGTTCTGCTATCAGGTGGAGGCATTGCGCCTCCCTGAAATCGTTCCCCAGTCCCCAGTTTCGGTAACGGATCGTAGTATGGGCTGCTATCAGGCAAGCTGCATGGGGCTTCCCTGTGGGATTCGCTGGGAGTAGTAGGCCCCACGTGGCCTCCTCTGAGGGCACGCTCCTGTCTCGTGGTCTCTGGATAGGTCCAGTCACTGAGCGGAGGGCTGTGATGGAGAAATGCCCAACATTTTTGCAGGTGGTAGGCCTGCTAGGCCTCCCTGATGAAGCGAGTCCCTGGTCTTCCCAGCTACCCCGAGGGCTAGAGCGACTGCGATCAGGTATCAGGCCCGTATGGCCTGTTAATTTAGGTTTGGCAATATACCGGTATTGGCGATAACCACAATATTGAAAATTAATTGGACTCATATGATAACATGACACGTAAATACTCCGGTGTCCTGAGTCTGACTGGAGCCTGTGTTTTTTTTCTCCCTCTCTATTACACATTGTTGCAGCCATAAAAATTGTTCAGCTTTGTTTTTAATGTCAAAGTAGTTATATTTAGTTTTGTTTATTTATTAAGTTAATTTTGAAAAAATGTTTGGAGCAATATTTGTTTGTTAAATTAAAGTTTTATTTTTTTAAAGTAGGCTGACCAAGCGGCCAGGCCGACAGTGAGTTAACCACTTGTTTGATCAATTTATCCTCTCAAATCCTCATTCCTATAATACAATCCATAGATATAAAAGACTTCAAGCATATCACAATGTTAGTTTAAATGTTTACTATCACCACCACAGTAAAAATGCTTTTTTGACAAGCTGAGGCAGATCAGCTCACAGCTTGCATCGGCGCTTGTGAACAAAATGGCCTATTCAATCTAAACTAATAAACAACATTTTTAAAAATGTAGGGTGTCTTACCTTACACCTCGCCGCAAAATGATTATAAATCCTATCTTCAATGCCCGTGCCGGCTATACAAATTTAGTTCACGTCAACGAAAGCAAAATATTCGAGCTGTATTTTATTTGTCCTCAGCTCATTTCAAGATCAAATACCGCAATATTCGATCGACCGACCTAAGCACTGCAAGAACATCTGAGACTTATCCTGCGTTCACACCGGACGTGATTTGCGCGATGCGAGTGATTTACATGTTAAGTCAATGCAGAGACGCGAAATGGCATTCTGCGGCGCGATTCGCGCGAATGAGGCGGCGAGATTTGCGAGATTGAGGCGACGTGAATGGCGCGAATTGAGCGTTTTGAAATCGCTCAAGTTTCGCGCGAATCGCTCAAGTTTAAAAATCTGAACTTTGGCGGATATTTCGCGCCGCGTTAACCAATCACGAGCTTGCTCTAGTAGTGACACATTTACAAGCGGAGGCAGAAATCAGACCAACAATGGAGGACAAGATAATCGTGGCTGCATGTGGATACCCGGAGCTGTATGATACATCATCCTATCACTACAGGAACAGGAATAAAAGGAATAAAGGAATAAAAAGGATCTTGCTTGGAAGAAAGTGAGTTATTGTGAGCCATTGTGAGCCAAGTGAGCCATTTCACAACGAGACAGGAGCAGAAAAAAAGAGCCAGAGCCAGCGGCAAATGTGAGAAGGACTAGCCAAGGAAAGGCGGGTCTCCCCGGGTAAACGAGCGTGAAATTTCACTGATCCCCTGGATTGAGCTTTAAACAACTATATTATCACCCGAAAAAGTCTTTAAACTACGTTTTGTCACACATTAATAGCAGTATTTTTTTTACAAAAAAGACGTCAAGTGACCATATAGGCTCATATAGGGCAGAATCCCCTCCCATGACGCGAATTTGCTTCTGTTGTGTAGTTGTCACACGCAAATTTCACACGCAAATGAAGCGAGTAAACTCAAAATGTTCAAGCGTCCACCTTCGCACGAATCGCGTCCGGTGTGAACGCCACATTAGCCTACTTTCAGTTTCGCTCGCAGTCGTTTGCGTATTTTTCTTGCATTTTCTTGTGGTGCCCCCCTCAGCACTCCGTGCCCTACATGCAGCGCGTGATGCGCGTGGTCGGAGCGGCGGCTCTGAGTGATCGGATTTAAATCCGTCTCGAAAGAATCTCGGAAGACATTTACTCCTGATCCCTTCACAATGTTATAGATATCTGATAAGAGAAAACGAATGAAGTGAACAGGTGTAAAAAGGCCTTAACTCTTGCAGCTGCGCTGAAGGAACGCTCGCTACTGCTGCTGCTGCTGCTGGCGCTGACTCTAAACATCAGTCAGAGCATGTTTGACGCTCTTGAAGGTCGTGGTAGCATGGGCTCGTGTTGTTTCCACCAGTGCAGCACATCTCAGTTTCTTTTAATTAATTAATGTCTATTTACATAATGTCTATTCTTGCATTTGTATTTGCAATCTAGTCATGGCCAATAACATTTATGTTAATATTTATTCATCATACTGTTGAACTTGACAGTATGTTCTCTCTTGTTATTTCATAGGGAGCTTCAAAGAAGATTTATCAGTAACAGAGTATTAGTATCCAATTATGTTTTTTGGGTAAAAAAGAAAAACTAAATAAACAAAGTAAAAATTAATTTGATAACTTTCCCCCCCAAGGTTTCTATAGATATCGCGATGTGGCTTTATTTCGTTGTACTGTGAACTTATGTATGCTTTTTGAATTCCGTTGTGTTGTGCACTACTGGGCCACTGTATGAAATATTTTAATAACATTATTCATATTTTAATGAGTTGCTGTATTGTTGCAAAATCAGAATTCACAAAAGTGCCAAGCTCATGCTGGGGGGCCTAAAACACATGTTCATAAGCATTTCTGGACTACACTTTGTGCATTGGGACATTATAATGCTTAAACTGGGACATTATAATGCGTTCCTCCTCCACCAAACTTTACAGTTTGCATATGCAATTGGGCAAGTGTTGTCAGACTGCCAGATATTGTGTTATGACGTATGATTGGTGATCACTCCAGAGTGATCTCAGGCTTGTGTGCCGCTGTACACCCATTGAAACCTGTTTAATGAAATCCCCCCAAACAACTCTAGTGCTGATATTGGTTCCAGAAGCACTTTGAAGCTCGGTAGTGAGTGCTGAAATTGAGAATAGATGATGTTTACATACTGAGCTGTTGTTGCATTTATACATACACAGCAACTTGTGGAGCTTGTGTTGTAACAAACCTGGAAATGGTGTACTTAGTCATTGTTTCCTCATTAAAAAGAATACCCATAAGAAACGAATAGTATTTTTGAAATATGTATAAAATATACACCTATCTGTAGCCTAATAAAAGTTGTTTTATTTTACATGGAGCAGCTCGCCTTATGGAAGCTGCCATGTGAGTCATATTACCAGCCAAATACTGCTGGGTTTTTCTCTGTAAATCCCTTGCTGCATCCCAATTTTCTTACTCATACTATGCCCACTATTTTTGTGAAGAAGGCAAATTTTGGGACATACTACTTTGTTATAATTGCATCTTTAATGGGCCACTCTGTCGCTTAGTTGGGTACATCGCTGTTTAAACTGCCCTGTCAATCATCTTGTCACAGTTAAAATCCTCCATATTCAATTGAATTTAATTTCCTACCATATTGGAGAGAAATGTAGTTGCACGTTGCTCTGACAGTCCTTGTTCTTTCATGTGGAGAACTCTCCTCATGTGTTTGCATAATGACATGGTTAAAGTGCCCCTATTATGGTTTTTCGAATATTCCCTTTCATGAAGTGTGTAATAGCGGTTTGTAAATGTAAACGTTCTGCAAAGTTGTAAAGTTGAAAGTGCATGATAAATAAAGTTAATGTCTCCCAAAAGAAAGAATCATCTCTGAACTGCCTAAATGAGTTGTCTGTAATTCGAAAACCACTGCGATACGGCACATCATCACTAGATAAAACATTTGCATAATGCCTGCCTATGTAGTACACTCTAAATAAAAAGGTTCTATATGGCACCAAAAATGGTTCTTGGCTCGTAATCATAGGGGAACCTTTTTTAGTGCTATATAGCACCAATTTTGGTGCTTCTGAAGAACCTCTGAAGAACCACTGAAGCATCAAAATTGGTGCTATATAGCACTAAAAAAGGTTCCCCTATGATTACGAGCCAATAACCATTTTTGGTGCCATATAGAACCTTTTTTTTAGAATGTATGTTGTCTGTCCGCGAAGAACTTGACCCGCCCTTCAACACAGGATTTTACTGACGACTGCTTCGCAAATCTCAGAGTTCAATGCGGGATTTGCAAAATGCTTGCTCTTTAAAGATGGGTCAGTACCCAGTTTATTTGGACCAACTTGCTCCTCAGAATCGCAACCTGTAATTATGAATAATAATTTATGTATATAATAATAATAATAATAATAATAATAATAATAATAATAATAATAATAATAATTTGTTACATTAATATAGCATTACATTAATTTTGTTACATTAATTTTCTGGGTACTCAAAGCACTTATGCACTTAATATAGAAGGAGGGAATCTCCTCAACCACCACCAATGCCCAGCAGCCACCTGGATGGTGGAGAGGAGACAGTGATGGCAGCCATATTGCGCCAGAACGCCCACCACACACCAGCTGATTTGTGAAGAGGAGACAGAGAGTTGAAGCCAATCAGTATATATGGGGATGATTAGGAGGCCATGATGGACAGAGGCCAATGGGCAAATTTTGCCAGGATGCCGGGGTTACATCCCTACTCTTTTACTGAAGGTGCTGGGATTTTTAATGACCCCAGAGAGTTAGGACTTCGGTTTAACGTCTCATCCGAAGGATGAATGTATATATTTTCTACCAGGTGTTCAAAATACATAGTTTTATGTTTTATATTGTGTACGTTTCCTGCTAACTGGCTAACTCAAGTTATTGCTGTCTTACTGAAATAGTCATGCTAATCAGCTGTGGGCCACTATTACCTAAAACTGTGACTATTAATGCAGATTATCTGTCGTTCTTACTAATTTAAGTAAAGATAAAAGATGGAGCAAGATTTGTTTTACAAACTTTAATTTTACATCAGTCATTCAAGTAAGTGCTCGGCTAACATATGTTATTGATGCAGTTCCCGCATGTGCACTGCAATAAATTAGAAATATACACATTGGTTTGTTGGTGGACATACACTTGTTAATGCTGATGGTGAGGAATCAGTTGCAAAATCTCATAATGTACCTCAAACTGAGTAGTGTACCACAAAAAAAAAAATCCTGCTCAAGTCGTCCTTGCGATGGAGGTTCAGGATGAATAACGTATCAATGTTTCATCATCGGGGGTTGGTAGGTCACGTGATTGGTAGGTTATCGCGCTCAAATTGATGTGGTAAAATCGACGGCATCATTACTGTCTTTACAGTGTGTACAATCACTGAGGACTGAGGAAGCCTCTGGAGCTGAAGTTCAGTTATGGTAATGGCTGTTTAGCTTCCAACAAGCGCTGTAAGCGGTTGACCAATCACAACAGACTGGGTCATCTGTCCAATCAGAGCAGAGCAGGTGCGGAAAGAAGGGATTTAGAGAGATTATTAATTTGCCTAGTCGTTTGCGACTCATTGAAAAATGTGCTGAGCTACCACTCAGAACGCTCTGCTCCCGCCTGGCCCTGTTTGATGAGGCAGGTGAGGATTGCGCTCCCTGCAGTTCGGACCCTGAGGTTCTTAGATGGAGCTGGCAGATGAGCTCGAGATGGCGTCAGCCCTTTTTTGTCCCTCGCTTGCTGGCTCCAGCGCTCCCGCTCAGGATACGGACACCCGTTCTGTGGCTTCTTGCTACTGGAGGTTGTGGCTCGTGCTGTGGCCAAATTAAATATTGATTGGCCATCAGAGAAGTAGGGAGCACATAAGTAAAGCAAACTCGATGAGCGCTTCCAGCTCAGCAGAGCACAGCCTCTAGATCGGGGCCTCTCTTTCTATCCTGATCTCCATGCTCCGATCTCAAGATTGTGGAAAAAGGCCATCCTCCTTATGTTTAACAAGCCCCACAGTACATCATTATTCCTCCATCTTGGGCTCGAAGGAGAAAGGCTATGGGAAGATGCCGCAGGTTGAAGAGACAGTAGCATCATATTTTTCACTCGACGTTGCATCATTCCTCAAAGCCCTGACACTGCTCACCAAACCCTGCCATACTACATCTAATTTGGCAATTGTCCCAAAACAATGGCAATCATGCAGTAGTTCCAAGCATACCTGCTCAGAGACCCAGATGAGAGTGAGGAGGTCGGTCCCAACGATATTAAAGAACTGCGTTGGGCCATTGACCTCTCCATGCCTCTTAGGAGATGGGTCACAACATCAGCCACTCCATGTCCACATTGCTGGTGGCGGAGAGACATTTGAACACTTTTCCCATTGATGTGTCCAAACTTTTGACTGGTACTGTATATATAATACAATATGTACATAATATACATACATTGTAGGGTAAATTCAGGTTGATCTCAAAGGCAAAAAGTTTCCCAATCACCCTGAATTCACCCTACATAAATACAACAGAAAAAAAACATTGTTCTACAGTTCTTTTCATAGGTCTAAACTAGATTTTCAAGTAGGCTACAGAAATAGTAATCAAATGTAAAATATCACTTCATAGTCTTCACTGTATAAATAAATATTAACCCTTATTAAAGTTATTCAGTCAAGAGCAGTGAGTAATTTTTTTCCTGTATTTTCTTATCTCACCTTTTATGAGAAAACGCTTCCCTGCCATTTCCATGATTTCACTGTTATATGGTAGGGGGCGCTATTACACCTCCAGAACGAGGTGAAGAAAAAGCAGAAATGAGCGATCTCATATAAGCAGATGCATATGTAAAATAACGCGATCATCAATTTTAAACAGCATATAAATCAAAACGGCTATGTTATTGAATGAAATGTCGACCCAGGAGGAGCTATAGTACTGTGAAGCTTTGGGTGTGTTGATGGACTCGATCTACTCCATCTGTGTTTTGATCATAGTTATGAATCCAATCTGGATGTAGTCTTTGACAAAACACAATTTTCTCTGGCGGTGACTGGCAAGTGTCAAATTTCACGTTTATGTTCACGTTTATGTCTTAAGACATACCCAACTAGGTTTACGATGATACTCAACAAGACAGACATTTTGACATAATTTTGTTTGAATATTCAAGCGTTATGAGATGTGTGGGCATGCTTTGGCGCGTGTTCATATCAGTGGCATATCTGCGGCATATGCGCTGATGCTGATCGGTCAAGCTCTAGTCAAGAGGTTTCAGAAGGCGAAATGCAAGTCAGTGGCAATTAAGAGGTTCATCCCTCGCCGATCTAGGTCTTGTGGAGCTGCTGCAAGGAAACATCCCCAGCCATCAGTCTGTAGTTCCTTGTTGTACATGCAACAGCAGAAGGAGAGTGTTGCCTCTTGAGTCCCCCCTCAGAGATCCTGGGGGTCGAAGCAGCATTCCCGCCTGAAGCCATGTAAGGAGAAAACAGTTCTGAGGACTGTTCTTGTTCTTGGCTGCTTACAATCATACAGTAAATGAATCATGGTACATTACTATAATGGCAATGTCACAAAATGGTTGTAATGAAGCACATGTCGAAGGAGAACAAAACAGTTTTTAATAAATCCAATAGGAATACTTGAGAAAACTAGAGCTAAAAGCAACAACCACGCACAGTACATGGGAAAATCTGGCCTTAAATACATAATGGGATAATTAATGTGACCATGAACACATCCAAACTCAAAAACCATGAAGACAAACTAACAAAGGGTAAAGAGGAATACAGGAACAGATAACAGATAAGATGAAACATTATAGGCATAAGTTAATTGTTTTAATCTTTTTGCATGATGCTGCATCTACATCACTATGTATCAGAATAAGTACAACAGCCAGTGCAACATAAAACAAAAAAGTGTGGCTTTAAACATCAGTAAACTATCTGTAAATGTTATAGTTTTCTTTAAATAATAATATCAATGCATATTATTGAATTATATTATCACATATAATGCTTGAACATCAGTTACAATGCTAACTGTTAAATAGTTATGTTAAAAGTCTATAACTATAAATTTGAGTGATATATTGTATATTGCTACTGATTTTTGAAATTGTATTATACAGTTTTGTAAATGACTTATTAATGCAAGTTATTATTAAGTGTTACCTAAGTAGTTATGTTCAGAAAATCGTTGAAAATTATTGATTTGTTTGTTCAATCATTTGTCCGATAGTATAAAGACAGGTATGTACATATACATGAACTGTTTAAGTTAGATGACAGATTTTGTGTTGTCATTAACACATTAATGAGGCTCACAATCTGGTAAATCAGGTAGGATCTTCCATGAGTAGTGTTTAACAAGGTTTACAATAATATGTTTTCCCCTTACAGTGATGCCGCCATTTTGTGCCGCAGTTTCTCTATGAGCTACGAAAGGGAGGGGTGAGCGGTGGACGATTGCAATTCGCAACCTCACCTCTAGATGCCGCATACATTTACACACTGAACCTTTAAATAATCCCCGCCACGGAATACACAAAAAAAGTGGGCAAGGCCTGGTTGAGCTGCGGAAGACAGTGTTGACACTATGTCAAAGAGACATAAAGTTTCGAAAAATCATTTGTTTGACCTGACGAACAGGGATCAAATTTTATTTTGAACATGGTTCCTAAATATTATAACCCCGACGTTTATCTGTGTGCTGCAAATTTTATGGAGAACGTAAACTACTATGTGCTACGATGTAAACAAAGGGCAAAGCTGTTTGGCTCTGCTTGCCTGCTAGCCAACATTAGTGTTGATATAGTGATTACTGTAGCGTTTGTAAGCTCTCACGTGAAAGCAGTACACTGCCACTTAGGAAAATAAACCATGGTTTTATGATCGATTACTGTTTGTATTTCATAGTTTTCTGACAAATATCATGATTAAATGGTGTATAACAATGTATCTAAAATTTATAAGAACAAAAAAAAACAAAAAAAAAAAACATACCACTCTGAAACATCCCGTGAAATCTGTGCTTGCAAAGTTTGTGCATGAAATCTGTTCTGGACGATCTTCTTGTTTGTTAACATTCTTAAGTCTGAATCAGGCTTGAATTGGTTTGACATTGACACCATCCTTAATATTTACAATAATAATAATAATAATAATTCCTGCATCCTTTTCTTCTGCAGTCCATAATGGCAGCACAGCTGAATGGTTTGTTTGAGCTGCGCCCTCTACTTTTCTACATTTCCTTCAGCCTTATTATTTCAATTCTGGTGTGAAAGGGAATTTACATTTGCCCAAAAATATAACTTTTTTCTAAAAAAACGAGCCCAGCCCAGGTGAGAAAAATTAACGCAAAAGTAACGTAACACATTAGCCTGGATGCCAGACAAATTTAGCCCCGCCCACAATTTTTTTTGCACGGGCAGTTCGGTCTGGACTTGATCCATAGAGAAGTAATTATGCCCGAACAGAAACTGTTCGGACCAATGAAATTGTCAGGGCGGGCTTTAGACGATGATGGACAGATGATAAACAGTAACGTAATCATCCACGTCATCAAAGGCGCTTGGGTTGAATTTGTTCTAATCCTAAACGGAGAACTTGTTCGTATATGCATTCACCTTTACTATATCTCTCAGAAATGATGATCGTGTTGGTAAGTACTCTGTGTATCCTTAAATTCTTTTTTTACAACACCGGCAAAGATCGTTTACACTCATCTTCTTCTTCTAACGTGACTTATTCCAGCGCGCACAGACAGGGTTGCCAAGTTTTTACAGCAAAACTCTCCCAATTGCTACTCAAAACTAGCCAAAAACAAGCCCAATAGCTTTCCGGGTAAATTTCGCATTCCTGGGTCTGTATATCACATAATTGGGGTCGCTTCAACCCGCGGACTTGGCAACACAGTGCAGTTGAGTTCTGTTGACATTTGACAACTAATGTTATGTATCGCTCCGTTGCTCTGATTGGTTGTAGGTCTATCCAATTGAGGTCTTTCCTGGTTCGGTTTAAACATGCCCCATAATCACAGCCCAACGGAGCAGTATCAGACTCAAATTCTGACTAGAATTGAGTATGACGACGTCAGGCTAGTAACACATGAATTTTCTTAAAAAGTAACTAAGTAACAAAATAGTTACTTTTTAAGGGAGTAACGCAACAATATAATGCATTACTTTCCCCAACTTTCCCCAACACAACAAACTAGGCCATCTAACCAAACCAGTTCGTATTTTGGAAGGAGGGGCTTCATCGAAACCTTAACTAAACAACGCGTTTTGGGGCAGACTGGGGAGGGAGGTGCTGTTATAATGTAAAATATGTGAAAAAGAATGTTTTTTTGAACAATCAAGCATGAAAGCATATTCTAGCACACTCCAAAAACTAAATCAAGACTTCATAAAAGGGCATAATAGGACCCCTTTAAAGCTCTTTTGGGAAAACTGCTTAATGTAATATTTCTGGTCTTATTGTGCATGATTCACCAACACATATTTTATTAACTTTTTTTTTAAAGCATGCTTAGGGATTTTGTAGTTGTGTTTTGATTATTTTTCTGGTTCCTGATCTTGCCAAGGGCAACGGGACCGGCACTTAATGTGTTGAATGGGAGAATGTCATTTCATGTTCAAATGGGAATTTCGAATGTCACTCCCAGCTCTAATGAGTCTGATTAGAGTGTGAAGGTCATAATCAATCAGTGTTTATTAAAGCTAAAACGAGTCTCTTCTCATCACTTAATCACTCCCACAATCACACCTCCAGTGTTTCATCCTTCAATCACCGAAAACCCAAATGACCAGCACAACTGTGGCAGTATTCAGAAGTCAGTGCATAGCAGCATGCGAATGGAATGATGCATCTCTTCATCTCAGCGTTTTTTAATGTTTACATAATCATCCTTTTACAATGGCCTTGTCGTATTGTAGCCGGAGGACCTCTGAGTATTAGGATCTGAATGAGTCTCATAATAAGTGGCAGCTTGCGAAAAGGAACCTGTCTGTCAATCATGCCTATGCTGTGCTGACGAGTTTAACTGTCTCTTCAGAGTGCCCACAAGGATAAAAGATCATGATGAATGAGAGGCAAGTTAATTGAAATGATTCATTCTGGAAATCTGAAAAGGCAATAGTGAAGCCAATCCATGTTATTAACTATAGGTCAGTCCAAATAAATAATTACCCTTTGCACTAGCCTTTCACTAATCCTTTCTAAAGGATGTAGTATTTAGAAAGCCTACTAAATACTAAAGGATGTAGTATTTAGAAAGCAAAGGAAAATTGGCAAAAAAAAAAATTCTACAGGATTAAAACAAAATAGGCAATTGATGAGTGTCTCTGACACACAACATTTACTTATCACAGTTAATTAATTAAAGATGGTGTCCTCGGCTCGGGTCACTCCTAGATGTTTGTTCAGATGCCATAAATAACGTTACATCCTGACTGCAGTTACTAAGGATTTTCTCCCACCCAACAGGTTTATAAACTCGATTGCTGTAAATGGATCTCCAGGGGCCCATTAAGCTCACTTTAGTTTAGAGCTACAGCAACACACATTGCTACTTGAATTATTCAGCGTGTCGGGTTGGTCGAAGTTAATTTAATCAGGTCACAGGTTCGAACTCCAAACTCATCCAGCGGGTGTGCGAACCTTGTTGTATAAGTAATGATTGAGTGCCTTTTGGACGGAGTTGAATAAATAACAAATAAACACTTGATTGTGCTACAAAACCTAGTGGGCTCACTACAGAGGCAGTATTTTAAGACATCATACCGTATGTGCGCTACAGGCATCAAGGCTGTTTTAAAAGGTAGCAAGTCTAATTACTGTATGCTGCTTCCCAAGACACCTTTATTTTTTAGCCAATTCCAAAGCAGTATCATAAGTATCCTCAAAAGATAAGGCAGTCCCAGAATGCATTACGACAAGCTCGATGGAAAGTAAATCTATGAAGGTGGCAATTAAAAATGGCTTATTTTACCCAATATTTGTGTATGCTCAAGAGTGATTTAAAAATAAATATTTCTGCTAAACAAACTGCTTACCAGACTTCAGCAGGTATTCAAACATTGCTTTTAAACTGCAAAAGTAATGCTTTTCATTATGGTATTGATGGAGTTGTTATTACTGTCTAGCATGCACTGTTTGGAAAAATGCTTTGCCAGCACAACCTAATATTAAATATTGATAAACATGCATGCTTGAAAAGCTTTTAACCTAACTAACCCTGTGCATTCATCTCTCTATGATTAAAATATGGATGTGCATTCTTGTGAAAGAAGGATGCAGGATTTTAGAGATCTGTGGCTGTAAACAAATTATGTGTCATGATGCGAGATGTAAGCCAAAACCCACTGTTCTAGTGAATGTTTACAGAGAAAAACAATGGAAAAAGCAGCTCAGTGGAATGCAATTTTTCTTCTGTTCCACAGAAGAAGTCATATCGGTTTAGAATGAGGGGGCGTAACTGCTGATTCATTTTTGGGAGAACAAACTTACTTTAAGCAAGTTTATAGCCCAATTACTTTCTTCCACCTAAGCTTTTCTAAGGGGGTGTTTACACGACACTATTTTCAACATCGGCAACTACTGGCCTGGCATGCATCATACAGCATTTTTAGGGGGGTTATGGTGTGGGGTTGTTTTTCAGAGGTTGGGCTTGGCCCCTTAGTTCCAGTGAAAGGAACTCTTAATGCTTCAACATATCAAGACATTTTGGACAATTTCATGCTCTCAACTTTTTGGGAACAGTTTGGGGATGGCCCCTTCCTGTTCCAACATGACTGTGCACCAGTAGCAGGCTAGGCCTTCTCGTCCAACATCAGTGCCTGACCTCACGCTTCTAGAAAAATGGTCAGAAATTCCCATAAACACACTCCTAAACTGCATTTAAAGGCATGCAGGTGTCCCAAAACTTATGGCAATATAGTGTACCTTAAATCGAACCGATTTAGCTTTTACAGTATTGATCCAAAGTATGATCATGACTTGAAGCTTATTTTTTCCCCAAGGAACACATAAGTTGAAACATTTATGAGTGTGTTAAATTACTTTAAGGGCGCAATGAAAATGTATCTAAATAATGTGTTTTTCCATAATAAGGGGGTACAAGGAGACATTTACAAGAAAAACGGTTAAATTGATTAAAAATACAAAATGTACACTTGGTTTTTAAACATTTCTGCTTCAAACTGTAATTATACTATGGCTTGCTTTATAGACCATTTGGGTGTTTGCAAACATCGATGAGGTGTTTTTGAGCGGAGCCTATCTGGTGGCATAAAATGACAGTTCTGCAGTTGCACTCTATGGAAGCCACGTATTAAAAAAAAAACACAATAAAAAGGTAATTTAGAGTTTATACACAATTTTGACTTTTTTCTCACATTTCCGAGTTTATATTTTACAATTCCAAGAAGAAATATCAGAATTGCAAGACATAAACTCAACATTCTGTCTTTTTCCCCTCAGAATTGCAGGTTTATATCCTCCAATTCTGACTCTTTCCACCTCAGAATTGTGATATCAACGCACAATTGCAAGAAGAAAGTCAGAATGGTGAGACAGGTGTTATGTTAATGTTTAAATGTTACCTATATAAAATGTTATAGGTTTAAATAATATTTAATGCCGTAACTGTAAAGCTATTATGCTCCTATGAACTGCATATGTGAATATTATCTATTGTTTACATCAAATCTTTAATAGTAGACAAATCATCACAGGTTTCATCAGTCCTGTGGCTTGCAACCATAAATGTCTGTGTTTAGCTTCACAGAGCGTCTTCAATGACGTTATTCAATAAATATGAAGACCATCTTTTTTGCATTCCAATTATGACATCCGAAGGCACAAGACATTTTCTCTCTGATTCGGTAGATTTTGCCCATTTTCCTCCACTTGTTATCACTGTTTTTCTGCCACCACAATACAGCTGCAAATGATGTTACCGCTTGAACCCTAGAAGTGAAGAGACTTGAGTCCACCCAATGCATCCCAGGTCCCAGGTTTGTGCTGTGAATGTGAATTAAAAGAAAACATAACAATAGAAACAAAAGGAAAAAGAGGTTGTGCGTCTTGCCATGTCGTTAGGCTAGGATGCATTATAGTGTGCTCTAGCTCTATTGTGTTTGGTATCTCTACCATAATTTACCAGAATTTGGTCGTTTGTCTACTTTTGTGATTCTGACAGTGATTGTTTTTTATTGTATTGCGCCATGAGCCATCCACAGTCATTATTCTATGCCACATCGCCCTCCACTGGATATATAATGAGCAGCAGTAAACTACATTTTTGTATTTTGGAATGCCTAGTCATACTTTTGTGGTTAGTTTGGTGAAAGTAACGCAAAAGTAGTGTAACACATTACAATTCAGAGACAGTAATATTGTAATGTTACTAATTACTTTCAAATGACAGTAACTGGTAATACTGAATATAATTACATTTTGGAAGTAACTTGCCCAACTCTAATCAACAGTATATCATAAGCAATCTTTTGAAATTAATGCATGGTATTCATTGATTGTGAACTGCTCAGAAACCATGAGCCTGTAGAACACGCAACAGTGCCACATTTCTACTTTGATACATGCAGCACTCGTATTTATCCAATGAAATCATAGCCTTTTGAAGTTTAATAATCATTAGGTTGTAGCGCCATTTAAAGGGGTGGTAAACCACGATTTCACTTTTCTAACTTTAGCTAGTGTGTAATGTTGCTGTTTGAGCATAAACAACATCTTCAAAGTTACAACGTTCAAAGTTTAAAGCAAACAGAGATATTTTCTTTTAAAGAAATCGATTTCTAAGGACTACAGCAAACAGCCGGTAGAGACTACTAGACATTCCTCCAGGGTTGCTGACATCACCAGCCCCAATATTTACATAAACCCCTCCTCCGAGAATATTAAATAAGTGGGGGCGAGGCCATTTTGTATCGCCACGGGGAAGCGTTGTTGTGGTTAGTAGGCTGGAGTGCTGTTGCCAATGCCGACGGAACGCTGTTATTTTCATCCGGATTGCAGGTCCACTTTCTTCAGCCTTCCTAGGGACGGGGGTGTGTTTAACATACAACGTCATATTCATGTGTGTAAGAGACAGAGGGGAACACGATCGCATTTGCAGCAGATATGTGCTGCCCATCACAAATCAAAGCACGAGACAAACAGGGGTCGGAGGAGAAGATCGGAAAATGTGACATAATGGACAATATTCATCTGTATTTGCAATACATGAGCCTTCAGCTGCACGAGTTCAGCAGCACGAGACAGGTGGGCACGCGCGGCTACCGCGGCACATCTCGCGGAGGAAAGCTTCCACAATCTTCGCGAGTACGGGCTACAACCTGTAAGTGTGATTTATTTTTCGTCGATGTGTTTTCTGTAATAGTTTGTGTTGTTCATTGTAGCCTACGTTGTAGCAATGAAGTAGACATGACAGCGCTGTTTGGCTCTGCAAACCAGTTTGTTAAATGCTCATTCATGCTTAACGTTACCCGACAAACACCTCACGCTACAAACTGTTTAAAATCTCAACGGCGAACTTGGCATTAGTGTAAATTATTCTTTGATTAGAGCTTTTATGTATTGTTTATCTACAGGCATGCTAAACATGGTTCTGTGTTTGTACTAGCAATGTTTAGTGTCCGTTCTTGCGACAGATATTTGGCAAATCGTTCTAAAAATACAAAAGAACGGTGCCATTCAGTAGCGATCACTATAGATCCGCAGTCTTTATTCTTGAGGACTGAACAGGTTCTGCTCGATCATCTTCACTAAAATTGTCTGGGTCTGATTCGGGCTCTTGGTATGGTTTTATTGACGCTAGTGTACACAAAGCACAGGCTAGTAGCCTGAGGCTACCTGTAGAGGTAAGGGGCGAGAAACGTGCACTAGGCGGTTAGCGAATCACAGCACACTGGGCCAGCTAACCAATCAGAGCCCATTGCGTATTTTTGAGGGACTGGCTTCACAGAATCCGGAAACCATCAGACCGTTTTTACAAGGAGGGACAGAGCAGTGTAGAATAAAGGTAAAATATATGAAAAATACTGCATTTTTTTAAAAACGAAGCAGGAACACATGTTACAGTGCACCCCACAAACACAATCAAGCCTTCGAAAGATTGTGCTTTACCACCCCTTTAAGATATTTAAGTTTTTTTTTAACATACACGTTCCTAATTACTGTAATTACTATTATACAGTTCGCACCCCCATCTATATTTAGTCGCAAATGTGGGTGAAACTTACCCTGATGATATGCAGTGAGGGAGGCACTTTTTTTTGTCAAACACACCATAACATTTTCTTCAGTAGCTAATTTTAATTCCTTTATGTGACATTAGTGACTGAGTTTGTGGAATTTTTATTTCTGCAGAAGAAAATGGCTTGAGAAATCACTTTGATAAATGCAGCAATGCAGCACAAATTCCCGCTGTGTTGCACACAGGCAAGACCTCGGGATAGGTGACAAAAAGCACAGAGTTTCTCCCCAGTGGTTCTGTCAGCATGTGCTGAGATGAATGTTTATGGAAATAAAGGGTAGTCGACACATTACAAGTGTCCATTTGGCTTAAGAGGAAAACAACTTAAAGTTGAGGCGGCTCTCTGCAGGGCACTGCAGTGGGTCTATTTCAGTGAGATGTAAGGCTGGATTTACTGGCTTTACTGTGCCTGTTCTAATAAAGCTTTGTAACTGCACTGAGACTGGCAGCCCTGCTTTATTGGACTTTTAGTGAACAAAGGCTAATGTATCTTTTGTCCTGTGGAAAAATGTTACTGACGTTTAAGCTAATCTTATTTTCTTTTTTTTTTCTCCCCATTGTCTTTTTTTTTTTTATAGCCTTTTTTTTTTTTTGTCACAGCATAATTGCGCAGGTCATATATGTATCATATTTCTCTTTTATTTTAGTGGTGGGCATAGATTTTTTTTTTAATCTAGATTAATCTAGATTAAAATGGCTCATTTGAATTCTGTCGATGGCATTCAGAATATGTGTGCTCGTAAGTGATCGTTTGTCTTTTTGTAGTTTGCATAATAAATAACTTCTGTCCCTTTAAGACCTGACGCACGCATATCCAAACACTGTTCCTGTGAGCTGGTTACGACTGTTTTTACGTTAAAACTCACCAAGATGGGCATTGAGACATTTTTGAGTGTATTTGACCATTAATAAGATGGAAAAAGGAGCTAATTTTTGCACTTGTATGTCAGAGGCGGCTTTATTACGGTATGTGTGTGTGCTCTTCAGATGCGAGCGTGAAATCTGCTTGAATTAGTAGAAGTTAGTTATAATGGTTACATGTCGTATAAATTGGGGTCGCTAAGTTTTTTAAATGTTTTATTTTTCTCTCTATAAGTCTCTTATGCTTACCAAGGTTGCAAATAATACAGTAATATTCAGTAATATAACTGAATTAAAATAACTTTTCCATTTTAATATATTTAAAATGTGACCCTGTGTGGTCACATGGTATATTTGTGGCAATAGCCAACAATACATTGTATGGGTCAATGATCGATTTTTCTTTTATGCCAAAAATCATTAGAATATTAAGTAAAGATCATGTTCTATGAAGATATTTAGTAAATTTCCTACCGTAAATATATATAAAATGTATTATTAGTTGTAATATGCATTGCTAAGGACTTCATTTGGACAACTTTAAAGGCGATTTTTCTCAATATTTAGTTTTTTTGCACCCTCAGATTCCAGATTTTCAAATAGTTGTATCTTGGCCACATATTCTTCTATTCAGAAGTTCTCAATTCCAAAAAATTGACCCTTATTACTGGTTTTGTGGTTCAGGGTCTCAAATGTACTTTGTTCTTGTGATTGCAAAGCTGAATTTTCAGCATCATTACTCCAGTCTTCAGTGTCACATGATCCTTCAGAAATCATTCTAATGCTGATTTGCTGCCCAGGTAGTATGCTGATTGGCTACACATTTGTTGTTGTGTCTGGTTGTGTCAGTCCGACCAACTTTAAAGGTCCCGTTCTTCGTGATCCCATAGTTCAAACTTTAGTTCCCATTCAGTCGGTCACGTTCGACGTACGTCGGACGTACCGACGAATTGGGATCACTTCTGGGAGCCCCTATCAGCTTCGAGCTATCTAGAACCGGCCAATGAACAATTGGCGTGCGAGATTTGCATCTCGCGCTCCGCCCCGCGCCGCGGGTATAAACAGGAAGCGAGAGCGAATGCACGCTGTCATTCACTTCGGAGCCACACGGCAGATGAAGACGACTCAAATTGAGTTCGCTGCTATCAGCAAGACATTAAGAGTTTGAAAGAAACGGAGAAGAGGAGAAACGCGTGTTGGAGAGACGGCACATTCCAGCGGGACCGCGGAAGACTCATCAGCTGCCTCTGCGCTACAGAGAAAACTGCTGTTTTCACAGCAACAAATTTCTGTTGGTCTGGTTTGGGCGTTTTCCTGTATTGAGTACAGGCACGGGCTGCACTACAATCCCGTGCGCTGTCGCGTTTCCCCCTGAGTGCTTCAGCACAGAGCGTTTCCTCACAAAAGAGTACACGGGTGACGCTGCGTCTTTTTCAAGACGTCATTCCACTCGTGCGTTTCTGGATGCGGTTGTTTCCTGTCCTGACGGCCACGATCCCTCTCGCATAAACATGTTGAGACTGTGTCGTGGGTGATCCATGTTCTCTCAGGGGAACGGGATCACGTCGACGCGCTGGTCATCTCACCTTCCGCGTGAGGGTTTGAGTGTTCAGCGCGCCGTGTGCCGTCTGGCTGCCTGGTGACAGCGCGGGTTGCCACGGCAACTCTGCGCGCGTCACTCGGCGCCTCCGATGCGCGGTCGAGACTATGATGCCTCAAACGGGGTTGAGTCCCTTCGCTTATACCCCGATCTAGTCTCTTTTCTGGTGCACCAGAGGGGGGACTATTTTGGCTGATAAGCCTGGGTGGCCTGAGGAATTACAGTGAGGCTTCCCCGCCGCGTACATCTCTGTGGGCCCCTCACTCCTCTATCGCATCGCAAGCATGTTGAGACTGTGTTCGTGGGTGGTCTATGCTCTCTCATGAGAGCATAGCCACGTCGGCGCGCTGTTCGTCTTGCCTTTTTCATAGGGGCTTGAGTGTTCAGCGCGCCGTGTGCCGTCTCACAGCCACGCCCACTGTCTCACGTGTCTGCTGGTAGCTTACAGATGGGATTGCTGGTCCTTGAAAGGGGACCTAGCATTTCATTTGGGGTTCTAGCAGAGGACAGATGTCAATCGCTGCATCGGAGAGAGGGCTGTTATGTGTTGAAAATGAAGATGATGCTGAGATTCCCACCGTAATAGTGGGCGCTCGTGCTGAATCAGATTCATACTTGACAGCCATGCTTTCCCGGATGGCTGAGGCATAGTGCAACGTGTAAATCGCCTTACCTGCCCCTTGCCTTTTTTCGGATGTGCATTGGAAGGCTTTGGCATTGTGGAACTATTGGTGCCAAAATATGGAACACCAATAGGGCCATAATCTGTATAAAGTTTTCCTCTCTCTCACTACCCTCATCGGTGGGGTGGCAGTGCCACTGGCAGGCCACCTCCGCCCTGCTTAGTGCACGAGGGTAGTTCTGAGCTGAGGTTGAGCTGCGCACAGCGCTGGCCCTTGGCTAGACGATGTCCACCCTGGTCCAGAAACACAATTGACCCGGATTCGGTCTGGAACTGTTCTTCCCCGGAGGAGGGCCGGGTGGAAAACCATTAGTAATTCTGTTCCGCCACTGATGTTAAAAACAGCCAGTGGTACCAAAAAAAAAAAAAAGAAGAGCAGTTCCAATACCTCGGGGTCTCGGGAGTTCAGGAATGGCAGCGTGTGATGCTACAGAGCCTCGCCGCTTTCATTCCCCTCCCCACAAGAGGGCGAGAATGGCAGTGTGTGACGCTACAAAGCCTCGCCACTCTCATTCCCCTCTTCTCAGCGGGCGTGGACAACAGTGCGCGACGCTATGCCTCGCCACTCTTGTTCCCCGCTGAGGAAGGAGGTGAGGCAGACCGTGCGCAACGCCACAAAGCCTTGCCACGCTCAGCCCCTCCTTCATTTGGGAGCGCGCTTGGGGGTGGTCGACGCTCCCATGCCTCGCCACCCTCAGACGCCTCTCCCTTCGCCAGCAGGGGGCGCCGGCTGTGGGAACGTACTCAAGCGGCCTCCCCACACTCGCACGCCCCCTCCGCGGACGCAGGTAAGTGTTGCACAGCACACTCAGATCCCACTTCGGGCCGCTCCATGCCGTCCGAGTCGGATCCCTGCATTCCGCGTCGCTGCCCCGCTGCGGGTACGTCTGTGGTTATCCCCTTGCTTGGTGTCGGTAAGCCTGGCTAGAGCTTCCCAGCCCGTCTCGGGGCCGTACCATCAGACTCGGCTATGCGATTCAGTTCGCCAGGCGTCCCCCTAAGTTTGGGGGCGTTCACTTCCCAGTAGCGAAGGAGAACGCCCCCGTGCTCAGGGCGGAGATCGCAGTCCTACTGGCGAAGGACGCGATGGAGCCGGTCCCTCCAGCCGATATGAGGTCCGGGTTCTACAGCCCGTACTTCATTGTACCCAAGTAAGGCGGCGGGTTATGGCCGGTCTTGGATCTGCGATTCTTGAACCGGTCCCTTCACAGGCTGCCGTTCAGAATGCTAACGCAGTAGCACATCTTCAGGTGCGTCCGTCCCCAAGATTGGTTTGCAGCGATCGACCTGAAGGACGCGTACTTTCATTCTCGTTTCCCCTCGACCGGCCCTTTCTGCGCTTCGCGTTCGAGGGACGGGCATGTCAGTACCGCGTCTTACCCTTCGGCCTGTCCCTGTCGCCCCGCGTCTTTACGAAGGTTGCGGAGGCGGCCATTGCTCCCATGTGAGAGCATGGTGTTCGCATCCTCAACTACCTCGACGACTGGCTGATTCTTGCCCAGTCGCGAGAGCAGTTGTGCGAACACAGGGACAAGGTGCTCAGTCACCTCAGCCAGTTGGGACTTCGGGTCAACTGGGAGAAGAGCAAACTCTGCCCCACGCAGAGGATCTCTTTTCTCGGTATGGAGATAGACTCGGTCGCCATGACTGCGCGCCTCACCGAGGAGCGCGTCCAGTCAGTGTTGAACTGCCTGAATTCGTTCAGAGGCAGGACAGCGGTTCCACTGAAACATTTTCAGAGGCTCCTGGGGCATATGGCATCCGCAGCCGCAGTAACGCCGCTCGGATGGCTTCATATGAGACCGCTTCAACGCTGGCTACACGATCGAGTCCCGAGATGGGCGTGGCACAGCGGTTCCCTCCGCGTCCAAGTGACTCCGAGGTGCCGCCAAGCCTTCGGCCCGTGGTCGGACCCTTTGTTTCTCCGGGCGGGAGTCCCCCTAGAACAAGTGTCCAGGCACTCCGTTGTCTCCACGGATGCCTCATCCACGGGTTGGGGTGCCACGTACAACGGGCTTGCAGCTTCGGGCCTGTGGACGGGGCCTCAGCTGCAATGGCATATCAATTGCCTCGAGTTGTTAGCAGTTCGTCTTGCACTCAGCCGCTTCAAAGTGCCGCTCAGAGGCAAGCACGTTCTGGTCCGGACGGACAACACTGCGGCCGTAGCGTACATCAACAAACAGGGTGGTCTACGCTCCCGTCGCATGTCGCAACTCGCAACTCGCCCGCCATCTCCTCTTATGGAGTCAGAAGCATCTGAGGTCGCTTCGTGCTGTTCACATTCCGGGCCTGCTCAATCGTGCGGCCGACGAGCTGTCACGTCAGCAGGTACTTCCGGGAGAATGGCGACTCCATCCCCAGGCGGTCCAGCTAATCTGGAGTCGTTTCGGGGCCGCACAGGTAGACCTGTTTGCCTCCCCAGAGACGACCCACTGTCAGCGGTTTTATTCCTTGACCGAGGGGACCCTCGGGTCGGATGCCCTGGCCCACAGCTGACCCCGGGAAGAACGCAAGTATGCGTTTCCCCCAGTGAGCCTTCTTGCGCAGACACTGTGCAAAGTCAGGGAGGATGAGGAGCAGGTCCTGTTGGTCGCTCCGTATTGGCCCAGCCGGACTTGGTTCCCGGAACTAGTGCTCCTTGCGACAGCACCTCCCTGGCCCATTCCTCTGAGGCAGGACCTCCTGACTCAGAGACGGGGCACCCTATGGCACCCGCGTCCAGACCTCTGGAAACTCCATGTCTGGTCCCTGGACGGGACGCGGAGGTTCTAGGTGACCTACCGCAAGCGGTAGTTGACACCATCACTTCTGCTAGAGCCCCCTCTACGAGGCGCCTCTATGCGTTGAAGTGGAACCTGTTCGTCGATTGGTGCTCTTCTCGCCGAGAAGACCCCCGAAGATGTTCGATCGCATCTGTGCTTACCTTTCTACAGGATGGGTTGGAGCGAAGGCTGTCTCCCTCCACCCTCAAGGTCTATGTCGCCGCTATCGCCGCTAATCATGAGCTCGTAGATGGGAAATCTCTAGGTAAGCACGATCTGATCGTCAGGTTCCTTAGGGGAGCGAGGAGATTAAATCCGCCTCGTCCTCCCTCTTTACCCTCTTGGGACTTAGCTCTGGTGCTTACTGCACTACAGAGAGAACCCTTTGAGCCTCTGCAGTCAGCTGAGTTGAAAATCCTGTCGTTAAAGACTATACTCCTGATTGCGTTGGCCTCCATCAAGAGGGTAGGGGACCTGCAGGCATTTTCGGTCGACGAATAGTGCCTGGAATTCGGGCCCGGTAACTCTCATGTGATCATGAGACCCCGGCCTGGATACGTGCCCAAGGTTCCCACTACTCCCTTCCGGGACCAAGTGGTGAGCCTGCAAGCGCTGCCTTCGGAGGAGGCAGACCCAGCCCTAGCTTTTCTCTGTCCCGTCCGTGCTCTCCGGACTTACGTGGACAGAACGCAAAGCTTCAGGACCTCAGAGCAGCTCTTCGTCTGTTACAGAGGACAGCAGAAGGGAAAGGCTGTCTCCAAGCAGAGGATGGCCCACTGGATAGTGGATGCCATCGTCTTGGCTTATCAGTCCCAAGACGTGCCCTGCCCGCTCGGGTGAAGAGCCCACTCCACTTGGGGTGTTGCCTCTTCCTGGGCGCTGGCTCGTGGCGCCTCGCTGACAGATATTGTAGAGCTGCGGGCTGGGCGACACCTAACACGTTCGCTAGATTCTATAGCCTCCGTGTAGAGCCGGTATCTTCCTGTGTGCTCACTTCCCATAGTCAGTAACACCGAAATGCCTGTTCTAGTGTCGGCTTGCTGCGCCATTCCCTCCCCTATGGTAGACGGATGCGTGCGCTTATTCTGCTCCAGTCGAGTTCCCCGGAACGGCGAACCCTGTTGAGTCCTCCGCAACCCGCGGCAGTCGGACGTGGCGGAGCGTTCGACGCCAGGTCTAACACTCGTATGCGTTGGTGGAACTTGTGTTAGGCTGGGTTCCATATGTAGTGACCCCCACGGCGGTCCCATGTGTGTATTCTTCCACGGTACGGCTCCCTACGGCGAGCCCGTGTCTTTCCCTCGGCAGAGTGTCCTCTGCCGTCCCAGGTATGTGTTGTCCCCCTCCACGAATTGGCCGGGGCCACCCCTGGGACTTCCGTATGTTGTGCTGCCCACGGCCAGCCCATACGTGTATTCTCCACATGTTAACTCCCTCTGGGCATGATGTGGCCTCCGCAGCTGCCTTCACAGGCACGCTTTCCCAGCGTTATCCAATACAGTCAGCTGAATGGGTCTTGCGGAACAGCAGCTTGGACTCTCCCTGCGTGAACCTACCCGCCCGCATCAGATCGGGGTCCGTGGGGCTCATCGCTGGGCGCTGGAAGTGGTAGTAACTATGGCGTTTTCCATAGGGGATCCCAATTCGTCGGTACGTCCGACGTACGTCGAACGTGACCAACTGAATGGGAACGTCTCGGTTACGTATGGTAACCCTCGTTCCCTGAAGGAGGGAACGGAGACGTACGTCCCGTCGCCACAGTTGCTGTACCATCACTGCAGGTCGAGCCACTACGTGTGGCTCCTCAGTGAAAAACAGCGTGCATTCGCTCTCGCTTCCTGTTTATACCCGCGGCGCGGGGCGGAGCGCGAGATGCAAATCTCGCACGCCAATTGTTCATTGGCCGGTTCTAGATAGCTCGAAGCTGATAGGGGCTCCCAGAAGTGATCCCAATTCGTCGGTACGTCCGACGTACGTCTCCGTTCCCTCCTTCAGGGAACGAGGGTTACCATACATAACCGAGACTTTAGTGTGTAATGTTGCTGTTAGAGCATAAATGATACCTGTAAAATTATAAAGTTCAAAGTTCAATGCAAAGCGAGATATTTTATTTAACAGAAGTTCCCTTTCAAAGCCTACAGCGAACGGCCGGCTTGGACTACATCCTGGTACTTCCTTCATTAATTACATCAGTAGAACAGTAGAACAGACTAACCTCCGCCCACAAGAATACGCGAAAAAGGGGGCGTAGTCTTGTTGCTGTCCCACGTGGAGAAGAGGAAGTGTCGCGTGGAGAAAAGGAATTGGTTGTTTGACTGTTTTTGTCGCCATGTCGTCGAGACGCTGTTATTTTCATCCCGGAGTCAAATCACCTTTGTTTGGCTTTCCCAGGGACGCTGTAGAGATCATTAAGCGCATACATCTCCCGTTAAGAGGCGTGACCTTTCCGTGCAAGTTACGTGCGCTAAGCTGCTGTCGAATCACAACACAGGAACCGTGCCACGTTCGCTAAGCTGCGGTCAAATCATAACACGGGAACCGCTGGCACAATCAGAACTAGTTACGTATTTCTGAAGGAGGGACTTCATAGAACAAGGAACTCATCAGCCGTTTTTAGGACAGTGAAAACAGCGGTATACAGATAAGTCAATTGTGTGAAAAATACTGTTTTTTTACACGCGAAACCTGAACGCATGTTATATTGCACACTGTAAACACAATCAAAGCTTCAAAAAACACGAAGAACGGGACCTTTAAAACAGCGTTTTTTCAAATATCGCTTACACCACCTTTTATACTTTAAAAAAAATAAATACAAAAAGTCAAAGTTTTAGGCTGACACAAATAGCACAGAATAGACTGGACACATGCCTGTTACATACATGTGACATGCTTAATGTTATTAAGTGCAATAATCCGCAGAAAGGAACTCAATTCATACTCGTGCGTACAGAAAGCCACCTTTCAGTTCTCTTTATACAGCCAAATACACGCAAAATGATGCCGAAATGCCAGTCTTGCTTAGTATCTATATAAACACAGTCGTTTATGTCTTAAGTCAGGGGTTATTTAAACCCCCCTTTTGAATGTCTCCCTCTCTAATCCCTATATAGTTCATAGCAGTTGAGTGCACTATATATCAGCAAGGAGTGAACAAATGAAGTGAGAAATCTGACACTGTCAATGAAAGCTTTAGCATAAGTTCTGCCGGGAAGACTTAATTGTCACGTCACTTCAACTTTTTTAGCTATCCAATCACATTCTAATACTTGGGCATAAAAGATCGGTACTGTCTGAGTTCGCAGATGTTGACGCTCCAATTCACCGCCATCCTCCCCACCACCTCCAAGTCAAATCCTTCCCCACCACCTCCAAGTCAAATCCTTCCCCACATCCACCCTACCACCACCAGGATGGTCCCTTCCATACCTCACGGGGGGGGGGGGGGGGGGGGGGGGGTCGGCTGCGCTTCTGCCTTCGTCTTCAGGCAGGGTATGCAGAGTCCGGACCCTCAGATTGCGAGCTACGGATGGGGCCTATGCCAAAGTACTTTATTGCTTGCTGGGTTGTTAATAAATGGATAATTGTCAAAGTATTTATTCTCCCGAGACTTTCTGGTAGAACTGACGTATTAAACTCTGCTTCAGAGAGCTGTCGCAGAAACAACTTTGTCACATGCATTTATCCTACATGTAGCTTAGAATAGATAACACTCATAGAAATCTTAGTTTGTAATTATGCATATCTATGTGCCAGCTTTAGTTTAATTGATATTGAGTCGACTCCAAAAAACCTGCAATCGAACACCCCTAATGTTAATCAAACAACAAAAGACAATAAGGAAAATTCACTCTGTCACGTTTAGAGTCAGATGATGAGCAAAGGCAAAGATCAAATATAAATACTTTTAATAACCCTTTAATGCATGACTGTTTCGCCAAACATTCTTACATATTCGGGTCTTTAGCGACCCGGATCTATATCTAACATGGATAGATCTATACCTGTCGTGATAATATATAAAACTCCTGGTATTAGAGCAACAATTACAGAAGAATAAAATAAAACAAATTTCGTTACCTTTTGGAGCTTGGAAGGGTTCAGTTTGAGCAGATTTTTTATACCATCATCACTGTCCTCATCAGAACTCATTTCCCAGTACATTTAGCATCTGGCTCATATTCGCCATCCCACGCATATTCTCAAAACTAATTTTCAACGTCTTGAAAAAAAATATTTTGATCACTGACAGCTTCTTTCACCAGATCCATCATCAAGTGACAGTGACACTAATATTTGATTGTGTTCAGTACTTGCTCTGCAGTAAATCGCTGAACCATTTCAAGTTTTGCAGATTATAGTTATTATTGTTTCGTTTTCAGTCTGCAGTAAATATGAGTAAAACGTCACTTCATCATTGTGTATCAGACATAGCCACCTTGTGGAATAAAGGTGAATTGCAGTTATTTCATCATTATAGATTCATTTATTATTGTGCAGGAAAAAAAAACATACAATCTTACACACCTCGGGTCGCTAGCGACCCTATACAATTTTGACAAAAAAACTAGTGTTATATATATACTAGTATGTGTATATATATATATATATATATATATATATATATATATTTTTTTATTTTTTTTTTTTTTATTTTTTTATAGTGTTTAAAATGGATTGATTGAGGAATACTAAGAAAGATAATGTCTAACTTTAAAAAATGAATGAGGAGGAGGGTAGTGAATGACGTCTCGGGTTGCTAAAGACCCGAAGTATGCATTTAAGAGTTAAACAAAGTAAACTCAGGAATCCAATTACGAGAAACATGAACGAAACAGCATGTAGAACACAACAATACCATGAACTGAAGAAACTGTAGGGCTTAAATAGACAGGGTGATCAACTCAAAAATGAACAGATGAGTACTAATTAATCAATAACCATAGCAACAAATGCAGAGCGGGAAAATGGACCAAAGGAAAACAGGTAACCAAGGAAATACAAACAGGCAGACCGTGACACACTCACTGCTCTTGAGTAAGGGGCCGTTTACACAACACCGTTTTCAAAATGGAAGACTTGTTATGTGTTTTAGCCGTTCATTTACACGACAAAGGTGTTTTGAGGGCCTGAAAACGCAAGGTTTTGAAAACGATAACTTTACCGTCTCCATGTAAACAACAAAAACGAGAATCTGTGAAAACGGTGACATCATGCACATGCGTGTTACATGTTCAAGCATGCGTATTACGTGTTCACTGGGTGTTTCTTGACAAAGCGACATCTCCATCTACTGGCCTGGCATGCATAATACAGCCTTCTAGTATTTTATAATTTACATTTATTTATCACAAATCACATTTTTCTTCAATATCGTGCAGCCCTATTAATAATATTGATTATTTATTTAAAAAAACATCCATAATCCCTAAAACCATCTTCTGCTCAGTATGCTACAATATTATGTTTCTGCAGACACAGACACACGTTCACGCTATTACCCCAGGCGTATTGTTAAACCAGAGTTGCATCTGTCATTGTTTATCCTCAGCATCACAATAAGCAAAGCTGTTTTGTTGCTTTGCTTTATAATGTGGGAGCCAGATGTTATCTCTTTAGTAAATACATTATAAGGTAGGTCCAGGAAATTAGCTTTTCCAGCTCTATTGATGCAATTTGGCAGTCCGAAATTGGTAGCAATGCAATTCAGAAGCAATTTGCAAAAGGACTTATTAGCTCAATGAAGCTGAAGAGGCCATCATGTAGGAGAAAAAGACAACAACATTTATATTTGCTTTCAAATAAGCCAAATTAAAGCAGAAAGATTGCGAGCGAGATGTTAACTGCTTATCTGTGAGGATAAATTGTAAGACCTCAGGGTGGGAACTTCAAAAATCGTACTCGGGGAAAGACAGAGAAGAAATTTGCGTGCGTGTTTACTCTATAATCGAGCACCTAATGACGACCCATAGCCCTAATCAGCGTTTCTGTGTCTCTGCATAACTCTCACCAAGAGTAGATTAATCAAACAGTGTCAACATGTGTTGGCAAGACAGCTTTACCCCCACACTCCTCTGTCTATATGAAAGCAAGGCAGCTAACTCAAAGACTCAAAGTCCTTAAAGCCATGTTGAAGCTGTATGCATCGAGTTCTTCTGTCAGATTGAAAGAGCACCGACAGCAGTACCGCCTCCAAATTAAGAGCTTTGTAAACAACACTTCTAATAAAACTCTGCAAGACATATACTCTATTTGTTTACCTCACTATACGAACAAATATCTGAGAAAAAATAACTTGCCACAAAGAAGAAACAAAGAGGTGCTTTTTATATAGATATATCGACATCAAAAAGTACCAGGCTACAAAACACTAGAAAGGATTCGCTTTGACTTTTTGTTTGATTGTGTTCTGCTTAGAACTTCCTCCTGGATTTTATTGCTTAAATCTGTTTTGCGTTTTTTTATGTTAAAATAGCCTGTACCCTGCAACTATAGACATTCATAAGTAGAATTTTTCCTGAAAAGCGAGCTATACTTCAAAGGCTACTTCAAGCTCCCATTTACTAGTGTTGTAGTCAAGATCACCTAATCCGAGAACAAGTCGAGACCAAGACCAGTGTGTGTTGAGACTTTGAGGGGTTGAGACCAAGACAAGACCAAGGCAGGACGAGACAGAGTCAAGACCAAGACCAGACCAGAACTGCTTAAATTCATAGAGATCCACATTACCACCTGAGAAATGACTTATAACTTATAATAAATATAATTAGAATAAGACACTATATAGAGCTGTTACCGATCAAATGAAATCATTAACAATAAAATCATCCTTGCGCTACAGAGGTGATACAGAAGATGCATCTGAATTGGTAATTTACAATTGCATAAACAATGTTGAGGATAATGTTTTAAAAAAATGTTGAATGTTTGAACAATTTTTGAGAAAACAGCTCGCTTGTTCTTGTGATATTTGTTAATTATATAACATTTTATAAATCCAGATCTCACACAAGAACTTTTGCAACAATCTTGAATTTTGTGAGCATTTGTATACATTTTGGTGACATTTTTGACACAATCCCTAATTAATTTCTGAATCGGCACAATAAATAAATCAAATTAGAAATAAGTTATTGATTGCATCTGAAGCAGTAAGTTTTACATCCAATCACATTAATGATGTTAATAAATACATCAGATAATGCACTGGCAATTTAGTAATATCCCAGCAGTTGTGGTTTTGACTGGTCAAGACTGAATACAAATGTGGGCAAGACCAAGACCGTCAAAAAATGGTCTTAAGATCGGTCTCGAGTACTACAAGACTAGCATATACCTTAATTAATCCAAAATGTAAATAAATTATTCCAAAATGAAGCAATTGTCTCTTTTCAGAAGAATTTTTTTTTTTTTTTTGAAATATCAAAATTTTGGTTTCGTGGACTTTCAATAGAGGGACAGAATTCTCTCTTTAGAAGATGAAGGAAAGTCTTTCAGATTTGGAACAACATCACGGTAAGTAAATGATGACAGAATTTTCAACTAACTAATTAACATCATCCTATGACAGTTTGGAAAGTGAGCGGTAATTTAAAGTTAATTTTAAAAGGATGTTCGTGATTCTGTTGATCTAGAGATGCCTGTGCCTCTAGAATATCCCAGCCGTCTATCAGCAAGGTCATGTACAATGTTTTATTGAGCCAATATTTGCAGAGTAGTGATGCGCATCAAATTCCCCACCAGACCAGACAGGACATTCAAGCAGCAAAGCATGCTTTTCAAAATGTTATCAGTTCCCTGAATGTTGTGATTGCTGCAACCTGGGGATTTTGAGGATCTTGAGGGTGACAAGGAAGACAAGTGTATTCTATATATGACAGTATATGTGAACCATGCTGGCAAAATGAGTCAGAGTGTGTGCAGGCTAGTTATGAGCTACAGGCAAAACAAGTAAAAAATGTAAATTATGATCAAATTTGAGGTTTTCACAAAAATGAGTGGATTAAGCCCTCGTCTAGTGATCCCAAGGCTCCAAATAGCAATTAAAAATTTTAAATTCTCTTTATTTGTTTGCTTTCTGAGAGATGTAGGCTACCTTCCTAAATCTTTCCTTTATTTTTTAAAAATCCCCAAAAATAGCCGTTTGTCTCTGCTCACTTCTTGATGACTGGTGCTTCCCCTCATCACAAGTTTTGTTGTAAAACGCAGCATTCCAACTTTGTGAATATTCATAGCGAATAGAGTTGTGCAGGTATAGCGTCACTTTGTAGGCCAACCGGCAGCTAGCATCACACTGGTTCCCTTGAGAAAAACCCAATAGGATTTTCCCATAGGCTTTTGGATTATCGCAAAAAAATAAGCTCTGTGACCAACAAAAGTTTATGATACTTACACGTTTTGTCTATCAAGAAAATTATCATAGATAAACACAAGTTTTATGAATTCTGAAGCCTATGTAGTTGCCAGAAGTAAAAAGCTAAAGGTAGGCTATAAACGAACTACACCAAAGACACTCAACTTCAACATCAACATCACTAAGCTTCCAACAACTCTTTCCATTTTTTATCTAAAAAACATTTTCCCAGAGTGTTTGAGTTAGACTAGTTTATAAGAGCACAATTATAAGCATAACAAGGTTGTAAAAGCGGACTACTCTTACCTGTTTGACGTGATGACGTTTAATCTCCCCGATTGCCTCTGTAGTCTCATTTAGCCACTTGTTAGCAACCGCCTTTTTCAAGACACAAAACAGCTTAAAAAAAATCACAAGTGTGGTAATACTGATGTAGGGGAGCACGAGGGACAACCTAACGCATGGTTAGTTGTAACACGTATGTTTTAACCATTTCCATACATGCCAGCATGACGAAACTTAGTGTATTTACTAGTTACCATATCAACATTATTTAGAGAAAAAATAGCTCTAAAATTAAAATATGTACTCTGAACCCCAATTGGATTTACACAAACTGAGAAAGTCAAAAAGCGTTAGGTTGTGCCCCGCTTTCCCCTATTTTATGTAGTAGAATAAAACGTGAAAGTGTCTTGAGCTTGTATTCACCACAAACCTTAAATAATTAAGTAACAAATTAGTAATGTCGTAGATTAAAACCTTTTATGCATTTATTTAAATTTTTTATCTGGATATTATTTAATTAACACAACCGTCCTGGATCTTGTGCTGTAGAATCAGATGGCTATTAATATGAATACAACACAATTAATAACATATTACCTCTATAACCAGAGAATTAGCCTCTGAATGAGAGCAGTGATTCAGGCCACTACAAATAGCCAACATCACCTGATAATTAGTGGTGGGCATAGATACATTTTTAAAATCTAGATTAATCTAGATTCATTCCAAAATGAATCTAGATTAATCTAGATTAAAATGGCTCATTTGAATTCTGCCGAAAGCATTCAGAATATGTGTGCTCGTAAGTGATCGTTTGTCTTTTTGTAGTTTGAATAATAAATACCTTCTGTCCCTTTAAGACCTGACGCATGCATGGATCCCAAACACTGTTCCTGTGAGCTGGTTACGACTGTTTTTACGTTAAAACTCACCAAGATGGGCATTGAGACATTTTTGAGTGTATTTGACCATTAATAAGATGGAAAAAGGAGCTAATTTTTGCACTTGTATGTCAGAGGCGGCTTTATTACGGTATGTGTGTGTGCGCTTCAGATGCGAGTGCGAAATCTGTGGGATTAGTAGAATTAACGTTATGCGCAACCTCGCGAAATTCAGACCGGTTACACCAATACTAACAAAAGTCCAGCAGAACACCCGTTCGCAATGTTCAAATCAAATCAAATCAAATCAAATCAAATCACTTTATTGTCACACAGCCATGTACACAAGTGCAACAGCAGGTGAAATTCTTGGTGCAGTTCCGAGCAACATAGTAGTCACGACATGACATGTACAACATTTAAAGCAGCATCAGATTACACATCTGATGCGCCCACAATTACTCACAGCACAGTAAACTCTACAATAAAAAATAAATAATTTACACAATGTGAGTGTAGTTCTCACAGCTTTAACCAATATACACATACTTACAATATACATATACTTTAAACAATATACACTAAACATACATTAAACAGTATACATTAAGCTATAGTAATAATAATATACAATGTACAGTATACATTATTATTCACAGTAGAGATCCAATGTACAATAGGTGCTATATGATAAATAATAAATGATAAATAAATGTGTATATAATGTGTGTGTATCTACAGTGGGTTGTGCTGAGTGATATTCTGTCCAGTGTGTGTTATGATCCTGATGGATCAGGAGTTAAGTAGTCTGATTGCTTGTGGGAAGAAGCTGTTCTGGAGTCGGCTGGTGCGTGTTCTGATGCTGCGGTACCGTCTGCCTGATGGCAGCAGTGAGAGCAGCCCATGGTTCGGGTGGCTAGAGTCTCTGATGATCCTCTGAGCTCTCTTCACACACCGCCTGGCGTAAATGTCCTGGAGGGAGGGAAGCTCACCCCCGATGATGCAGCTGGCCGTGCGCACTACCCTTTGCAGGGCTTTTCGGCTGCGGGCAGTACTGTTGCCGTACCAGGTGGTGATGCAGCCAGTCAGCAGGCTCTCTATGGTGCTGGTGTAGAAGTGTGTGAGGATGTGGCGGCTCATTCCAAACCTCCTCAGCCGTCGCAGAAAGAAAAGGTGCTGATGAGCCTTCTTCACAACGGCCTCGGAGTGGACGGACCATGAGAGTTCCTCTGTGATGTGGACACCAAGGAACTTGAAGCTGCTGACTCTCTCCACCGGTGCTCCATCGATGGTGATGGGGCGGTGTTCTCTCTCATTCCTCCTGAAGTCGACCACCAGCTCCTTGGTCTTGCTGACATTGAGGGAGAGGTTGTGCTCCTGACACCACCGTGTCAGAGTGTGCACCTCCTCTCTGTAGGCAGTTTCATCAATGTCAGTGATGAGACCTACCACCGTCGTATCGTCAGCAAACTTGATGATGGTGTTGGAGCGGTGGGTTGCCACACAGTCATGTGTGTACAGGGAGTACAGGAGTGGGCTGAGAACACAGCAATGAGGGGCTCCAGTGTTGAGAGTCAGTGGTGAGGAGATGTTACTGCCCATTCTGACCACCTGGCGTCTGTTTGACAGGAAGTCCAGGATCCAGCTGCATAGCAAGCTGTTTAAGCCTAGAGCCCGGAGTTTAATGTCAAGTATGGAGGGCACAATGGTGTTGAATGCTGAGCTGCATTCTCACATATGTGTTCCTCTTTTCCAGGTGGGAGAGAGCAGTGTGAATTGTTGATGAAATGGCATCATCAGTGGAGCGGTTTGTGCGGTATGCAAACTGCAGTGGGTCCAGTGAGGGGGGGAGAACAGAGCAGATGTGGTTTCTGACTAGTCTCTCAAAGCATTTGCTGATGATGGGGGTCAGAGCAACAGGACGCCAGTCGTTTAAGCAGGTGGTTTTTGATTGCTTCGGAACAGGAACAATGGTGGACGTTTTGAAGCATGTGGGGACCACAGACAGGGAGAGGGACAGGTTAAAGATGTCCGTAAAGACTCCAGCTCTGATCACGCGGCCCGGAATGCCGTCTGGACCCGCTGCTTTACGGATGTTCACCCGCCGGAAGGATCGGGTTACATCCGCTAAAGATACGGAGAGTGCACTAACCTCTGTATCTTCAGCCGCGAGCTCTCTCTCCACGAGGGCGGTGTTAGTTCCCTCAAAGCGAGCATAAAAGGTGTTGAGCTCGTCCGGGAGAGACGCAGCGGTATTCACGGTGGAGTTTGTGTTCCCTTTGTAGTCCGTGATGGTGTTAATTCCCCGCCACATGCTTCTGGAGTCGGTGGTGTTGAACTGTCCTTCAATCTTGTCCCTGTACTGGCGTTTTGCTGCTCTGATGGTTTTCCGGAGGGCATAACTTGCTTGTTTATGCTCCTCCGCATTACCGGAGTTAAAAGTGGAGGTCCGCACATTGAGTGCCGTGCGAACATCCCCATTTAGCCACGGCTTCTGGTTTGGGTACAGCCGAATTGTTTTGGTCGGAACAACGTCTTCTACGCACTTCCTGATAAAACACGTTACGCTATCAGCGTAGACCTCGATGTCGTCATCAGAGGCCGACCGGAACATCTCCCAGTCCGCGTGATCAAAACAGTCCTGTAGCATAGAGTCTGATTGGTCCGACCAGCACTGGATGGTTCTGAGGGCGGGTGCTTCCTGTTTCAGCCTCTGCCTATAAGCGGGCAAAAGTAGGATGGAAGCGTGATCTGATTTGCCGAATGGTGGGCGCGGGAGGGACTTGTAACAATCCTTGAAGGGGGAGTAACAGTGATCCAGAACTCGGTTCCCTCGCGTGTTGAAGCTAACATGTTGGTGGTATTTGGGTGCGATGCGCTTTAAGTTGGCTTTGTTAAAGTCCCCAGCCACAATAAACGCAGCCTCAGGATGCACGGTTTCCTGCTCACTCACTGTCCTATACAGTTCCTTTAGTGCCCGGTCTGTGTCGGCTTGTGGGGGAATATACACAGCTGTGATGATGACCGCTGTGAATTCCCTCGGTAGCCAGAATGGTCGGCACAGAATCATGAGAAGTTCCAGATCAGGAGAACAGAAAGACTTGATAGAATGTACGTTCCTCTGATCACACCAGGATCGGTTGATCATAAAACACACACCCCCGCCTTTGCTTTTCCCGGAGAGATCTTTTTCTCTGTCCATTCGGTGCACGGAGAACCCCATGGTTTCGATGGCCGAATCTGGAATCTCAGCAGACATCCAAGTTTCTGTAAGGCAGATAATGCAGCAGTCCCTCGTCTCTCGTTGGAAAGAGATCCGCGCTCTCAGCTCGCAGAGTTTATTGTCCAGAGACTGAACATTAGCCAGTAAAATACTGGGAAGCGGGGGTCGGTTTGCGCGGCGTCTTACTCTGATGAGTACGCCGGCTCTGCTTCCCCGTCTCCGGCGGCGTTTGCGTGGTCGGGCCGCCCAGACAAAAGGATCCGCTGCCGTGTTTGTAAACAGCGTGTCGTCACTGAAGAATTTAAAGTCCGGTTTTCGGTGTGCGATTGCCGAACCAATGTCCAAAAGTGTCTGTCTGTCGTACGTAGTAAGGCAGACAACATCCAAGACAAAAAACACATACATATAAACAGAACAAACAAAAAACTACAATGTTTCAGCAGAGCTTGCGACGTTACGGCCATCCTCGGCGCCATCTTGACTCAGAGGATCAGAGGATTAAACGGACTGAATGAGAGGAGGCAGGTGCGTGTCAACTCACTGTCGATCGGAGAGGAGAGGAGAGCGCAGCTGATATCGATACTGTAGAAAATGAGTATTGTATCGTTTCAGGTATTTCAGTATCGATACAGGTTCCAATACAAGCGGAAGGTTCCTCTTCAACGCATAGGCATGCCGCGTGGACTCTGCCCTAGCGAAATATCGATATTTATGACAACACTATTAGGCATACACACAGCTTCGAAGACTCGTTCTCTCGCCCCCTACAGTGCAATTCGGCTAGGTGTACTTCCGCGCTAAAATATCAAGGTGAAAGTCATCATAGCTTGCGTAGTATAGATCCATCTCCCAACCCAACTTTGAGGATAGATTAATGGCAATATTTTTTTTATCGCCCGATAAGTGTCTCACGTTAACGCAGCACGTTAACGCCAATAACAGCACACCACTACTGATAATATTTTCTTCCCTATATTCCCTTGAAATAACAAATGTGCTTTAGTTAAAGTAGCCAGAGAAAGACTAAAGTTAAAGAGTTAAGGGTCAATAGCCTAACTAAAGCAGACACTGATCTCCAGCATGGTGACTTTCAACAAAACGTCTTGGTTACGTATGTAACCCTCGTTCCCTGAGGAGGGAACGGAGACGTAACGTTAGTGACTAACGAATGGGGGTTTCACTTAGAAGCAAATTACCTTCGAGGAATTTAACAGCGCCCAATGGCAGTGCCAATGCCATGGGCATGCGGAATTTGCATGCGTAACTCTGCCCCACATCATGGGTATATAAGGAAGTACGCTGGCAACATCGCATTATGTTACTGGTGCGGAGCCGAGACTGAACTCCGCGTTCCAGCAGCACAGCGAAAGTGGCAAAGGGACGTTACGTCTCCGTTCCCTCCTCAGGGAACGAGAGTTACATACGTAACCAAGACGTTCCCTTTCGTTCAGTCACTACGACGTAACGTTAGTGACTAACGAATGGGGGTCCCAATATAACAACGCGACTCGGCTGTCTTCCAGTGCCCTGCGTAAGTGTGAGTACCCTGTCGTAAGACTAGTATGGACGAAGGACTCCCACTTATCACAGGATTACCAAGGTACACTGGGAAGCATATTCCAAAATGCCAAAATGGCTACCCGTGGGGAGGACTTAGAGAATACACATATGACCCGCTAAGGGCTGCATATGGAAGAACTCTAGAGTACCAGCCAGAGGGTGAGGCATGCTGTGTGGACTCTGCTCTAGCGGAAGTGATGGTAGCCACCACCGCAGGTGGTAGGGCACTCAAACCTGCCGCGTCCCGTCCAGGAGCCACACGTGGAGCTTCCAAAATCCGGGACGCGGGTGCCAAAGGGTGCCCCGTCTCTGAGTGAGGAGGTCCTTCCTCAGAGGGATAGGCCAGGGAGGGGCTGTCGCAAGGAGTAGCAGTTCTGAGAACCAGGTCTGGCCGTGCCAATATGGAGCGACCAACATGACCTGCTCCTTGTCCTCCCTGATCTTGCACAGTACTTGTGCGAGAAGGCTCACTGGGGGGGACGCATATTTGCGTAGGCCCCGCGGCCAGCTGTGCGCCAGTGCATCCGTGCCAGAGCGTGCCCTCGGTCAGGGAATAGAACAATTCCCTGCAATGGGAAGTCGTGAGAGGCAAACAGATCTACCTGTGCGTCGCCGAACTGTTTCCAAATTAGCTGGACCGTCTGGGGATGGAGTCTCCATTCTCCAGGAAGTGGCTGAAACCGTGAGAGCTCATCGGCTGCACTGTTCAGATCTCTGAGTTGTCCACCTCCAGCCTGGTGTTTAGTCAGGCTGTGGAGCGGACTGGGCGTCATCCTGCAACCCCCTCCACAGGTGAAGGCTGCTGCTAGGGCCGGGCGGGAGGGGGGAGGGCGCCCTCTGCCCTGTGTGCTTAGGATAGCCACACCACATCAAAGCCCTCCGCGGACACCGTAGTGCGCAACAGAGTGTTCAACAGTGGGGGGCCCATCGAGGGCAGAGAAGGTGGAGGAGGCCACCGAACGGTCACGGGAAGCACGGGGACTTCCAGGACCGCGTGATCTCCTCATGCATCTCGGGAGCGAAAGGCATTGCGGGCAAGGCCCAACAGCTGTCAGGTGCCGCCCCCAAAACCAATTACGCAACCACGAGCGCTCGCGACAGGGCGGAGTTCCACACCAGCCCGAGGCTCGCGGCTGCCCGAGATAAAAGGACTCTAAGTCCCCAAAGGACTCTAGCCCACCTTGAGATGCGGTGATCGACAGCACTCGCCACTTCAGTCCAGCACTCGCGGGAAGCGATGTGCGAGAGGGGGGCGTGGCCCGAGGAATGATCGTTGGGGTTCTTAATACCACAGCACCGCCCTCAGGTCACCCTGGCCACCAGCCAAAGTACCACCTCTCTCGGAGACGGTAGATTGGGGTGTGGCAGAGGGGACTCTCTCTCCTCACGGAGATCACTGAGTCTCGACATCGCGATGGTCAAGTTCCCGCAGTGGGAACATGACACATCCACAAACACTGCCCGAACGTGCTGAAGCCCAAACACGTCGAGCAGTGAATGTGCCCATAGACAGCAACGGAGATCGATCGCACCCGGAAGTGCACGGGCGAACCGTTTTGAAAAAGACATGCCACGCGCAAGCTCTTTTTGTTAGAGGAAAGCTCTGCAGAGTGCCGAAGCGCCCAGGGAAAACACACATAGTTTGTTGCAGATCACTGCACAGATCAGCAGGCAGGCAATGTGAGATCACTGAAATGCATTGTCACACCAACACCCTGGAGAACCGCTCGTCTCGAAGACTGAAGAGAAGACTTCAGAATTCAGGCTTGTAGGAGTGAATAGATGCTCTTGACTCCAAAGCAGAAACATAATGCGATGTTGCCAGCGTACTTCTTTATATACCCACGATGTGGAGCAGAGTTACGCATGCAAATTCCGCATGCCCATGGCATTGGCACTGCCATTGGTCGCTGTTAAATTCCTGGAAGTTAATTGGCTTCTAAGCGAAACCCCCATTAGTGACTGAACGAAAGGGAACTATTATTTTCATTAAAACAGAAATGACAGAAATAAAGTCAGTCTGGTTAGTAATGCGTGAAGCTGATAATGCTGTTTGTGAAGTTGTTTAATCCTCATCCTCTGATATCTTCAGAGATTTAATGTCTTCTTTTATCTTCAGTTGATTTCATCTAAGGCTGTGGCAGTTGTAGTTGTAGTTCTTGTGTTTCTCTTTCCTTCAGTGATTCTGCTCATTATCATCAGGTGTTCATCATTAATGGTCAATCATCACTCAGTTATCTCATTAACTTTAACACTGCTTCAATGGTACTTTAACCCAGTAGTGAGCACACACATGAACACTAGGAAGTGTTAATTTAACATGGGCATTTTTCTGTGCACTTTTAGATAAATGTTAGCTGTTTCATTCACATATAACTGATATATATGAATCACATTCAGTTTATCAATACAATTACATAAATTTTACCTGTTACATTTATGTATGACTTACATATATGAATCACATTAAGTTTATTCATTTGTTTATGTTAAAATTATGTAATCCAAATGCATGGACAATTTATATGCAATTAAAATACATAAATCGTATGTTTAGACATTTTTTTTTTTGAGTGAGTGAGTGTTCGGCAGCAGCGTCTACACATATACGGAACTGTAAGCACCTTTATTACCTCGCTAACTGGGAGAAATGTCATGTAGCTTTTATGTTGCTAAACTATTTTACTGATAAAATCATCAGAGCAGCGCTGACAACACGTTTCTGAGTGTGTGTCCATAGTGTATGTGTTTGTGTGTGTGTGTGTGTGTGTGTGTGTGTGTGTGTGTGTGTGTGTGTGTGTTTGAGTGGGAGAGCAGAGAGAGCAGGAGAAATAAAGTATGTGCGTTTTGTACAAAATACGTAATTTTGTGGAAAAAACATGGAAATAATTTTCCTGTTGTTTGCTAGTGTTGGCCAGTGTCATTGTGGATTTTGGTTATTTTGCTGTTGTCGGCTGTAAAAACATTTGAAATAACTGAAATTATTTGGCAAAGTGATATGGAACTGTAATGTGGTCAAGACCTACCTGGAACTACTTTTGCCATGCGTTTACATGAAAATATTTGCACACCTTAGAACGTTCATTAACCAATCAGATTCAAGCAACAGCCCCCGTAGTATAATGTTAATCAAAACATTGTGGTATCATGGAAACAAAGTTAGTTTTTTTCCCTATAGATATGTGCTTTGACTTGGTGTGTGCCAAACATGGTGTTAATTCGAGATTTTAAGAAATGGTTGTGTGTGTATGTCTATATTTACTCTCTATACAGTATATGCAAAAAATAGATATATACGTTTTTTTGTTGTTGTTGGTATCAGTTTAATCCATAGTATTATAGACCATCTGGTTCCCAAATCGCATGAAAACCTGTCTGGGCTCTTGTCTGAGCACACTGCCCTGAATTAAGCTTCTCTGTTGTGATTTCATTCTGGGTTTTTGTTTTGATACAGGACTGTAAATTGGCAGCTGCTCTTTTAATATTATGTCCTGCAAGACCAGGGCATGATTTTTTTAAGAATTAATAGGCATTTCACATCCTCCCATTAACAGTACTAATGTACGTTTCTGCCCTCAAGTGTTATTTTCATCTCAGACTGAAGTGTTCTCTCTCCTTTCAGTTCCAGTTTAGAGAGGCGGGCTTTGTGTGTCTGCCCTTGTTAATGCTAGGGGACGCCATCTCTGCAGCTCTTAGTCCTGGCTTGATGGCGTTATTGACTCACACACATACACAACACACAGACACACATATAAACAAACACAAAAATACTCTTAAGCACAACCTTGTTTTTGTGGGCTTTGTGAATACACACACATTGGTGCACCAATCATAATGAGGACATTCCATAGGTGTAATGGTTTTTATACCGTACAAACTGTATATTCTATCCCTCTACACTAACCCTACACTTAAACATACCCATCACACAAAACTTTAAAATAAAAAATAGTTTAGTATGTTTTTTTAAGCCATTTTAATTATGTGGACTCAGGAAATGGCTCCATAAACCATGTTTACGTTGTAATACCAGTGTAATACCCATGTCATTATACAAATTTGCATTCTCATAAATCATATAAACAAGCACACACACACCCACGCACGCACGCACGCACGCACGCACGCACACACACACACACACACACACACACACACACACACACACACACACACACACACACACACACACATCATCATCATCATCATCTGCCCTATGCCTAGTGTTGCCAGACTGATTGTCTGTCCACCATTTAATCTGCCCAGGCCATAATATGTTGCCTTGTTACAGTGAGTATATACAGTACCAGCCAAAAGTTTGAACAAATTACTATTTTTTAAATGTTTTTAAAAGAGGTCTCTTATGCTCATCAAGCCTGCATGTATTTGATGAAAAATACAGAAAAAACATTTATATTATTACAATTTAAAATAATGGTTTTCAATTTTAATATACATTAAAATATAATTTATTCTTGTGAACGCACCTACATTTTTAATATGCTGATTATTATCAATGTTGTAAACAGTTGTGGTGCTTAATATTTTTTTTTTTTGGAACCAGTGATACTTTTTTCAGGATTCATTGATGTATAAAAAGTTAAAAAGAACAGCATTTATTCAAAATATAAATCTTTTCTAACAATATAAATCTTTACTATCACTTTTTATCAATTTAACACATCCTTGCTGAATAAAAGTAATAATTTCTTTCAAAAACAGAAATAAAAATAGATACTGACCCCAAACTTTTGAACGGTATATTGTTACAAAAGATTTCTATTTTTAATAAATACTTTTTTTTCTTCTTTTTATTCATCAAAGAATCCTGAAAAATCACAGGTTATTAAAAATGTTTTCAATGTTCAAAAACATAAAAAATAGTAAAGTTTCCAAACTTTTGACCTGTACTATAGACATTTGAATAGATACTTGTATATAAAGAAATCTATTCTTATTTCTTTTTTTAATCAATACACACAGAAATATAGAAATATTTAATCACCTACATTGTGGGGACCAGCCAACAGCCCTATACAATATAATATAACAAAATAATATGCCAATGACTTAAAGGTCCCGTTCTTCGTGTTTTTTGAAGCTTTGATTGTGTTTACAGTGTGCAATATAACATGTGTTCATGTTTCGTGTGTAAAAAAAAACAGTATTTTTAACACAATTTACTTATCTGTATACCGCTGTTTTCCCTCTCCTAAAAACGGGTTGATGAGTTCCTTTATTAAGTCCCTCCTTCAGAAATACGTAACGAGTTCTGATTGTGTCAGCGGTTCCCGTGTTGTGATTTGACCGCAGCTTAGCAAACGTGTCACGGTTCCTGTGTTGTGATTCGACAGCAGCTTAGCGCACGTGGAAAGGTCACGCCTCTTAACGGGGTGATGTATGCGCTCAATGATCTCTACAGCGTCCCTGGGAAAGCCAAACAAAGGTGATTGGACTCCGGGATGAAAATAACAGCGTCTCGACGACATGGCGACAAACGCACTCAAATGCAACACTTCCTTTTCTCCACGCGACACGTCCTCTTCTCCACGTGGGACAGCAACAAGACCACGCCCCCTTTTTTGCGTATTCTTGTGGGCGGAGGTTAGTCTGTTCCACTGTTCTACTGACGTCATTTATGAAGGAAGTACCAGGATGTAGTCCAAGCCAGCCGTTCGCTGTAGGCTTTGAAAGGGAACTTCTGTTAAATAAAATATCTCGCTTGGCATTGAACTTTGAGCTTTATAATTTTACAGGTATTATTTATGCTCTAACAGCAACATTACACACTAACTAAAGTTTGAACAGTGGGATCACGAAGAACGGGACCTTTAATGAAAATATAAAAATTAAAGAAGTATTGGGTTTAGTTTATATCATTATCACAGTAAAAAAAAAAAAAAAACATAGAAGTAAATGGAACCACTATGAAAAGCAAGTGTGTTAGTTGCATTGAGAGAGCAATAAAGATAACTGTTTCTGTCTGACATACAAGGCCGGCTAAGTGCCAGTCACATTTATAATTGCACAGTAGGTTTGTGAAATGTTATGTCTGAATATAAAACTGAATGTGAGTTTATTTGCCTCACCCAGGGTAAATAAATAATTGTTTAACACTTAATCCAAATATTCACACTATGCACCAAGCTGTCATTTTAATCCAGGCTTCCTGCATGGAAAAAGCATACATATGCATATACACAAAAGAAGACTAATACAAACCCTCAAAGCAAGAGTAAATATGCAAGTACACACACAAATATCTTCAGAAGGCCCAGATAAGACATGGAAGGCTTTTGCATTTGTGTCACTGCTTGTGTCTTTTCTCTGGCTCACTCTTGCATTCTCTCTCCCAGTATCTTGACTCGCATTCAGAGCTTTTTCCTGCGAAAGTTCTGTAGGTGAGTTTTGAGGCAGCTGGGGAATGCAATATAGACACAAAGATGAGTGTATTATAAAGTTACAGAACCTCATTTCCCACAGAGCTTTGTGTGAATGTTTGAGATGAAATGCTCCAAGAACTTATTAAGATTAGAGGTGTATGTGTTAGTGAAGGTGTGTGTGTGTGCTTGCAGGTTTTTTTCTCTTTATGATTTTCTCTGAATAAGGATATATTGGTTTGTTCCAGTGTTTGCACAAGGAGATTATTTGGAGATAAGGTTTAATAACTTTATTAAGATCTTCATGCAAATATGAGGATATATCATCATGTAAAGAATGTTATAATCAACCTTTCGTGTTATTTGATTCAGCCACTCCTCATATTCAAAAAGCAGGGGAATAAAAAAAAAAAAAAACACAAATCAATTTAGGGAGATCGGGGCTAGTTGTCACAGGAGATAGGGTTTTGAGTCCAAATCACGAAATCTGCTTAATTAAATGTAATCAGATCAAATCATGTAAAAATGTATGATCTTTTATTAGAACATTGAACAAATTGTTTTTTTTTTTTTTTACTTTGATAATTGCCTTAATCTTTTTATTAAAAAAAAATAAAACTATTTGATAAAATAAAATCACCTGTCAAGTTATATCAGCATATATCACATCAGCATATAAGGGTCAAATTGGACTACATTGACTTTTGACAGTTCATCTATTGCCAAAATGATGAAGAAAAATATCAATCAAGAATAGAAGATCATTGAAAATATTATAATCAATAATATCAGAATCAGGATACATAGTTTATGCATATAAAACACACGTTGAACGATATTCACTAACCTGGCAAAGTTTTTCAATTGGCTGGGCGGTTTATTCTCTTTATCATACAGTGTGAAGTACTTCACAAATTTATACTCATGCACATGCATCTCTGACGGACAGCATGTTGAAGGCCACCATTTTTTCCATCTTCTCAGAAAACGATGGTACAAAAAGATCTGTATGAAGTCGAACAAGCCTTATAGTTCAGTAGTCAGGGCACTGATCAGGAAGTCGGCCATTTTAAGGGCTGTCTCAATCGCAGAATCCTTCCAGTGCACTGAAACGTTCACTCCCTAAAAAGTCCCTGTAACCAGGTATGATGTTATGGGAAGAAGGAGGTGGGAACCGGCGAACATTCAACAAACTTTATCTTAATATAAACAAAATGAAAGTAAAAATTGGCGCACACACATAATAATACATATAAACAAAACAACATAAAATCCAGGCATGGTTCTTTCTCGTCCTTCACTGTCGTTGCTCCTCCTTTTATGCTTCTGTCGCTCCTCCGTGAGAGATCTGAGACTGGTGTGAGACACAGCTGGCGCTCATCAACACTCATGAGCCAACATCCTTTCCCTTCCTTACCAGTGCCCGAATTCGTGTAGATATACTGATTCGCAAGCTCTGGAACTAGAGAACTGATTGAGACGCACCCATAAACAGGGGAAGCACATGGCAAGATACATGGGAGCAAGTGAAGCACATGGCAAACAGGAAGAGTGAGAGTGAGAATTACAAAATAAAAGACATGAAAACATAAAATCTGATAACAAAATCCAAAACCAACCATGACAGTGGTATTCAAATAATGTGGATTGGAAAACAGATAGATCCTAAGTTAATAATTATTTATTTGTTAGCTGGCAAGTACTCGGTCAAGTGATTGAAGCCTGTGACTGTGTTATGTCGATGTTTTTAATTCTAATATTCCAACCGACAGCCTTTGATAACATGTATGAGGGGTGAACTGTTTGATTTTTGGGTTTTTATAAAACATGCTGGAGACGTTTGAAATGCTTTTTGCGTAGTTCATTACAATTATATTTATGGAATGCAGTTTATCTTGTGGTTTACCCCAACCAACCCCAAAATTATATATAACTACAGACCTGTTTCTCTCCTACCATTCATAGCAAAAACTATTGAATGAGTTGTTTTCAACCAGGTTTCATCCTTCCTATCACAGAATAATCAGCTGGACATCAACCAATCAGGTTTCAAAAGGGGCCACTTCACAGAGACTGCACTATTGTCGGTCACTGAAGCCCTGCGGATAGCTAACGCTGATTCCAAATCATCAGTCCTCGTCCTGCTCGATCTATCTGCGGCCTTTGACACGGTCAATCATCAGATTCTTCTGTCCACCCTCTCATCACTGGGCATCACAGAGACTCCACTCCTTTGGTTTGAGTTCTATCTCACAGGTAGGTCTTTCAAGGTTGCCTGGAGAGGAGAGGAATCCCAAGCACATCAACTGACCACTGGGGTTCCCCAGGGCTCAGTGCTTGGTCCTCTCCTCTTCTCCATCTACACTACTTCATTAGGACCCATCATTCAGGCACATGGCTTCTCATACCACTGCTATGCTGATGACACTCAGCTCTACCTTTCATTTCAAGCAGACGACCCCACAGTAGCTGCACGAATCTCCAGCTGTCTGGTTGACATCTCTGCATGGATGAGTAAACATCACCTGCAGCTCAACCTGGCAAAGACTGAGTTTCTCATCTTCCCTGCCAGTCCCACTATACAACACGACTTCACCATCCAGTTAGGTACATCCTTGATTTCCCCATCAAAGTCAGTCAGAAATCTTGGAGTAACATTTGATGATCAGTTGTCCTTCAGAGAACACATTTCTAAGACAGCTCACTCATGCCGGTTTGCGCTCCACAACATCAGGAAGATTAGACCGTTCCTAACAGAGCACGCAACACAGCTTCTTGTCCAGGCCAGAGGGGAGTCCTGGCTGGACTCCCCTCTTGTGCGATCCAAACACTTCGAATGATCCAGAATGCAGCAGCACGTCTTGTCTTCAACGAGCCCAAAAGGTCCCACGTCACACCTCTCTTCATCTCCCTGCACTGGCTACCACTCGCTGCTCGCATCAAGTTTAAGGCGCTGACGCTTGCATACAGAGCCACCACGCGCTCAGCTCCTGCTTACTTTGACTTCATTCTACAAATCCACACCCTCACCAGAAGCCTTCGCTCTGAAAAGGAACGACGGCTTGTGGTACCATCACAGAGAGGGAAAAAATCCCTTTCCAGAACATTTTTATTCAAAGTTCTCAGCTGGTGGAACGATCTTCCCAATGCCATCCGAAATGCAGAATCATTGACATCATTCAAAAGTCAACTTAAAACTCAGCTCTTCCGTGAGCACTTAACCTCATAAAAAAAATTAACGTTCCTTTCCTCTTTCTCTTCCTTCTTCCCTCCCTACTCTAGCCTGTGCTACACTGAGCAATGTACACGGTCTCAGTATTTCAGGCACTTGTTGCGCTTCTCGACTCTTCATGACCAATCGCTTCATGTACCCCCAAGTAAAAGCGTCTGCTAAATGCATAAATGTAAATGTAATTATCCTAACCAAGCCCCATTCTAACCTTAACCCTATGGTAAGTATTTATAATTACACAGTATTTAAATGTATAATTAAACTGTAACAATGATACCTTAAAATAAAGCGTAACTGAAAAATCACTTGAAACTCCTTTTCCATTATTAACCGTAGCAGATTTTAATCTGATCTGAAAAAAACATTAAATAGCCTACATGTACCACCCACCAATTAAGCTTTATCTTCAATCAAGACTTGACTTTCAAAAATAACCACACTTTATGAAATATTAACTAAAAATTAAAAAGTGTGAAACTATAGCCCTGGTCATTCCTAATCCAAATAAGACATCATTGTTTGCACTGCAGCGCATTATAAGCAAGTGTTCTCCTTTGATTTGTGCCGGATTATATTGTTGTCATGTATTAAAAATCAAGAGGAAGCTCATCGTGTGTTTTTGTACTGACACAGACTTGCTATGTCAGATCCCTGTAGATCGCTTATATATTCCTTGTTTATTTGTTGGCGAACCTCTGATGAAGAGTTCTGATGAAATTTGATGAAAACCCTTTTTAATAGAGCTCCTCATTCCAGAGCACTTGAAAGTTTGCCTTATTTTCATGCTGTGAATATGTGAGCGCTGAACGTTTTGCAGCTAACAGGACGGCTCTTGTTTGTTCTCAGCAGTACGTGTGAATTTGTACGTTCCTCCAGCTGTGATTTATTGTGAGAGTGCCGACGTAGCGTCGTGGATAGATGAAAGCGCCTGGTGAGCGTATCCTTTGGCCTGCATTGTTCGTAAAAGTAGATTTGGGTTTGATGCACCAGCGTGAAGCCTCGAGCTAATTTCTGTTAGGGGAGAAAAGCACAAAGCGTCAAGCTCAGTTGTCAAAGCGATACTCCCTTCAGCTAGTCATCTTTTCAGTTTTTCAATCTCTCTCTCCATTACTCTTTCAAATATGTGCCCTGTCTTCAGAAACACCTTCCCTTGTCCCTCTGACTTATAATTTTCTCTGAATGCATGACTGCTGGCCGTGTCTTTCATCTGGTTTCTATCCTACAGACTTTCCTTTTGTTGATGCTATTTGTCCTATAGCTTTGTCCTAGAATGTAAATGCTTTTATTAAAAGAGCAAGGACAATTTATAAAAATGCACTGTAATGAATTTTCGAAGTTGTAAATAAAATGTACTCAAGATTATCTCTATTTAGTTCAGTGTGTTAACCTACTTGCAATTTTGTTGTTGTTGTAATTGATAGTTTGACTAGCAAATACTGAGTGAAAATCATTTCTACGGCATTTTTTTCCCAGTGGTTTGGTACAGATGTGCATTTTAGGCAATTTGTATGACTGCTTTTTAAAAAAACACAAGAATGATCAAGTCTTGGTGGAGTTGTTTAAGGGTTCACAATTGCAGTTTGGTTCTCTTGGTCTGAACTAAAAAAGAAAGTAATAGATTTATTTGTTAAGCATTCACACTGTCATTTAAAAAATAAAAGAAAAAAGTATTTCAAACTTAATTTTACCCCTAAGCGAAGAACGAAAAATAACTTGCTGTGAGTAGTTCGGGGCCTTAACAGAGCAATTGCAGTCTGCTATTGTGCTCATGTGAGCCATGCAAGTTCGAGTCCAGCTCCATACTCTCCATCATTTCTTGTCCTCTCTTTCCTATACTATTTGTAGAAGTGGAAAAAAGGCCAAAAATAAAGTGTCATTTGACATGTCATAACAGCAATTGCAGTGTTCTGCCATGTGACGTGATGTACTCCATCTAAAACTCTGTTAAACAGCACTTTTAAGCATTAAGCTTTTAAATTTTAATAATTATATAATAATTTAATAATATTTTAATAATTTTTTCTGACAAAGCAGTCAGGAGAGTTAGTAGATTAATGTCTTTGGACTTGAACTTGAAAAATGGTGTGTACTGATGTCTTTCCGCAGTTGAAACAACATTCCTTCTGATGTTCATTCTTGCTTATTTAATCCTATGAATTAACTAGGAAGAGATGATTGGTTCGCAAGCTGCTTGAACTGAGGCGCTACGGAGATCTGTCACCACACAAGAGTCACAAAACGATATTAATTGTTTGAAATTCTTAAAATATTACAACTTGAAACCTGAGACTATAAAAAGTAACCTGCTCTGTCCTGTCTGTCGGTGCGCGTCCTCAGTGTCCTCTTTGGACATGTGATAGTACCATGGCTTGTCGGATGTAGAAACAGTAACTAAGGGGGTGGGTCTATGCAACGGGTGAATTACAACTTTATATTAATTGAGAGACTACATGGAAATACATGAAAACATTAGGGATGTCATTTGATTTAACATGATATGCAAACAGCTATTCAAATTAAACCCAATTACTTGCATATATCAATATTTGCTAATCATTTTTGTTGTGTTATTTCTAAATAAAACTAATTGAGTTTGTTCATTTATGTTGACTTATTTGGCAGAAACGTTTATGCAAAGTGACTTCAAGATATACATTTTATCACTTAATTAACTTAGAAACTGAACGAATGACCTTAGCATTGCTAGCGTTACGCTCTACTGACTCAACAACACGGAATTAGATGGCCTTACTAAAACACTAGCTTTCCCTTATACATTCACATAAATTGTATTAAGTTTGAAACCTTTTTGTCTGTCTTTGCCTTGCACTTTCCTTGCCTCCTACATGACTTGCCTTGTGCTGAGTGGTAGGGCTGCTCTGCGCTCTATTTATAGTAAGTTTTATATGTCTGTATATGAAAAAGAGGAATAAAAGTAAAGTGCAAGAGGAAAGAAAGCAACAAACTTCTTCAGGATGAGGACCAAGCTTTCACCTTGTTCAGCCTGAGATACATAAACGAAAGAAAGACAGAATCTAGGAAATGGAAATGTTTTTTTTAACAGGATAGAATGTCACAGTGGAATCGAATGACTCATGTGACACAGAGTGGCTTTTCAAAAAACAACGTGAGAACATTCACACATGAGTCTGACCTTCATGCTGAAGAGATATTTCTATCTCGGTGTGTGTCTATATCTGTATGAAGTGACTCCTTCAAATATTTGGCCACTCTTAAAATTATGAATTCTATTAATTTTATTAGATACGAAAATACTGAACCCAATAGCATCTAAAAATATATATATATTTTCATGATAATAATACTAATTTTTAAACAGGTGATTTTAGTGGAATTTTTGGTCTAATGCAATGACATTCAGACATTTTTAAGTCTCTTAAATGTCCAAATCTATTTTTAAGCAGTTGTATGACTGTTATTTGAGTATATGTAGTGCTTTTTTGAGTCTGTGCACAAGAAGGGTTTGGAATGAGAAGTACCATGACATTAAATCATACGCATATCTTCCCGACACACACACATACACAAACACACTGCGTAACAGGCAAGGCACAACCTCAGCTTCTCCCTCAGTGGTCTTCAGCAAAATAAATGTCCCAGAAAGTTTTTTTTTTTTCAGATCCCTGGGTTGTGATTTATGTCCATGAGTTCAATGTGCACGTTGTGGACCGTGCCCTTCGCAATGGATCATTTCATAGCAATCTTTCACAAATGAAACGATTGCTTCACTTTACCATGCTATAGTACTGGCTGAAATAAATTCGTTTTATTATATTAAGTAAAAAGTTGGCATCAGACCTTGCTGTATTTGTTCTGCTTCTTATAAAACCCTGATATGCAATGTGAAAGTGTAAGGTTGTGGCACTGTAAACCCGAATAAGTTGGCAAAACTCAAAACATTTGAGGTAATCAGTTACATCAACATTTTTAAGTTATGACATTCAAAGTTTAAGTATAAGCAGAACTGGCAGATTTTTATTTTGTACTTTTGCAAAATTTTTATTGTTCTTAACTTTAAATATTTGAGTAAGCTAATTCATACATTTAACTTAAAATAATCATGTGATCTCAACTTTAACATTTTAGTGGTGGACACTTGGCTAGCTTTAACTAGCTAATTCAGTAAATGCTAACTTGCTGATAGGTAACACAATGCTTTGATAGTATTAGCATAGAATATCAATTGCTGAATGAGTAGAGTAATATATATACATTTAACATATACCTATTTTCAAACCAAGTTTGATGGTATTGAATTGAATTGAAATTTATTTGACAAGTTTTCAAAACTGTATCTCATACACTATAAAAAAACTGTCAAGGATAAAAACACAATAAAGCCATTGGCTTATTTCCATTGCGGCCTTCGATGTTAATTAATGTAGGCCTAGTAGTGACAGGAAAAACAATATCTCCTAACCAAATATTATTTAAAAAAAATTAAAGACAATTCACATTAAACAATACAATCACTTTTAACAATTTACACTCATAAAACGTCTCGGTTACGGATGTAACCCTCGTTCCCTGAGGAGGGAACGGAGACGTAACGTTAGTGACTAACGAATGGGGGTTTCGCTTAGAAGCCTATCATCTTCGAGCACTTAGATAACACCCAATGGCATGCCAATGCCATGGGCATGCGGAATTTGCATTCGTAACTCCGCCTCACCGTGTGAGTATAAAAGGAAGTACGTGGCAATATCGCATTACGTTACCTGCTGAGGAGCCAAGACTGAACTCCGCGTTCCAGGTAGCACGGCTGACGTGGCAACGGGACGTTACGTCTCCGTTCCCTCCTCAGGGAACGAGGGTTACATCCGAAACCGAGACGTTCCCTTTCGTTCAGTCACTACGACGTAACGTTAGTGACTAACGGATGGGGCTCCCAATAAAATCACGCAACTCAGCCGTCTTCCAGTGCCCTGCGTAAGTGTGAATTCCCTGTCGTAAGACTAGTACGGATGAGGGACTCCCACTTATCACAGGAATACCAAGGTACACTGGGAGGCATATTCCAGTGGAGGTATGCAAAGATGCCTACCTGTAGGGAGGACTTAGAGAGTACACATATGACCCGCTGAGGGCTGCATATGGGAAAACTCTAGGGTACCAGCTGAAGGTTGATTTTTAACCCCAGGGGTGGCAGGGACTTGCCAAGGGAAAGACACCTGCTCACAGCGGAGGCTTACGTTGGAAATACACGTGTGGGGGTCGTCGGAGGGGAACCATGCACACGGGGCACCTGGCCGGACACGAGGGTCTGGGCTCGTTAGAGGGCAGACACACAGGTATCGGCGTAAGCAGTGCTGGAGGGACTCAGGGCTCTCGGGGAGCTCACCTGAGGAAAATATTGCACGTATCCAGTCCGTGGAGTGGAATGGCAAGCAAGTGAAGACACCTGAGCCTGGTCCATTACCGGCCCCTCGGGGGACGAGTACATAGTTGGACACTGGCTCCACTCGGAGATTATAGAATCTTGCGAATGTGTATGAGGTCGCCCAGCCTGTAGCTCTACAGATGTCTGTTAGCGAGGCGCCATGTGCTAAAGCCCAAGAGGAGGCGACACTCCGAGTGGAGTGGGCCCAAACCCCAAGGGGACATGGTCGACCTTGCTACTGGTAAGCCAAAACAATGGTGTCCACTATCCAGTGAGACAGCCTTTGCTTTGAGAGAGCACTTCCCTTCCACTCTCCACCAACAGACAAATAGCTGGTCTGAGGTCCTGAAACATTGCGTCCTGTCTACGTAAGCGTGGAGGGCGCATACTGGACAAAGCAATGCCAAGGCTGGGTCTGCCCCCTCCAGGGGCAGCGCTTGCAGGTTTACCACCTGGTCCTTGAACGGAGTGGGGGTAACCATGGGCACATATCCAGGCCGGGGTCTCAGGATCACATGAGAGTAGGCCGGCCCGAATTCCAGGCACGCTTCATCAACCGAAAATGCCTGCAGGTCCCCGACCCTCTTGACAGAGGCCAATGCAGTCAGGATCGCTGTCTTCATTGACAAATATTTAAGATCCACTGACTGCAAAGGCTCAAAGGGAGGCCTCTGCAGAGCATCTAAAACTACTGAGAGGTCCCAAGAGGGTACGAGAGGAGAGCGAGGAGGATTCAGTCTCCTCTCCCCACTCAGGAACCTGATGATCAGGTCGAGCTAACTTACCTTTTTGTTCTCCAAGAGATCGTGGTGGGCAGATATTGCGGCCACATAAACTTTAAGGGTGGAGGGAGACAGCCTCCAACACTTCTTGGAGGAATGAGAGCACAGACCCGATTGGGCATTTCCAGGGGTCTTCTTGGCGAGAAGAGCACCAGGTGACGAAGAGGTTCCACTTCAACGCATAGGCATGCCGAGTGGACTCTGCCCTAGCGGAAGTGATGGTAGCGACCACCGTAGGCTACTCAAACCTGCCGCGTCCCATCCAGGAGCCACACATGGAGGTTCCACAGATCGGGACGCGGGTGCCATAGGGTGGGGTCCGGTCTCAGAGGAATAGGCCAGGGAGGGGCTGTCGCAAGGAGTACTAGTTCGGGGAACCAGGTCCGGCCGTGCCAGTACGGGGCGACCAGAAGGACCTGCTCCTTGTCCTCCCCAATCTTGCACAAGAGCTGTGCGAGTAGGCTCACTGGGGGAAACGCATATTTGCATAGGCCCCGCGGCCAGCTGTGCGCCAGTGCATCCGTGCCGAGCATGCCCTCGTCAGAGAATAGAACAGGCTGCAGTGGGAAGAGTCGTGGGAGGTAAACAGATCTATCTGCACGTCCCCGAACTGTTCCCAAATCAGCTGGACCGTCTGGGGATGGAGTCTCCATTCTCCCGGCAGTGTCTGAGACCGTGAGAGCTCGTCGGGTGCACGGTTCAGGACTCCCGGAATATGGACAGCACGAAGGGACCTCAGGCGCTTCTGACTCCATAGAACGAGATGGCGGGCGAGTTGAGACATACGGCGGGAGCGTAGACCGCCCTGTTGGTCGATGTACGCTACAACGGCCGTGTTGTCTGTCCTGACTAGCACATGATGATCCTTCAGCAACACCTGGAAGCGGTGCAGGGCAAACCGTACTGCCAGCAACTCGAGGCAATTGACATGCAGGAGGCACTGGGGTCCTGTCCAGGAGCCCGCGGCTGCTTGTCCATTGCACATGGCACCCCAGCCCGTGGCAGAGGCATCCGTCGATACGACAACATGCCTGGAAACTCGCTCTAAGGGCACACCGGCCCGTAGAAAACTGAGGTTCGACCACGGGGTGAGAGTCTGTAAGCAGGCCCGAGTCACTTGTACCCGGAGCGTGCCAGACTGCCATGCCCATCACGGGACTCGATAGCGAAGCCAATGCTGAAGAGGTCTCATATGAAGCAATCTGAGCGGCGTCACCGCGGCTGCAGATGCCATATGCCCCAGGAGTAGTTTCAGTGGAACCGCACTCTTGCTCTCGATTTGACGGAGGCAAGTCAGCAGAGACTGCACGCGCTCGCTCGAAAGCTGCCCGTACATAGCGGCCGAGTCGATGTCCATACCGAGAAAGGAGATCCTCTGCGCTGGGCAGAGTTTGCTCTTTTCCCAGTTGATCCGAAGGCCCAGACGGGCTAGGTGTTGGAGCACCTGATCTCTGTGTTTTCGCAAACCTGCGCTCGAGAGTGGCCCAGTATGAGCCAGTTGGCGAGGTAGTTCAGGATGCGAACCCTGTGCTGCCGAAGGGGCGCAAGGGCTGCCTCGACAATCTTCGTAAAGACGCGAGGGGACAGAGACAGCTCGAATGGGAGGACCGCGTACTGATATGCCCGCCCCTCGAAAGCAAACCGTAGTCGAGGAAGGATGGAGACATGAAAGTAGGCGTCCTTCAGGTCGATCGCTGCAAACCAATTGTCTGGACGAACGCATTCGAAAAGGCATTTTGCAGTCAACATCTTGAACGGAAGCCTTTGCAGGGTGCGAAGGTCTGGATTGGTTGTAATCCACCGGTTTTCTTGGGTATAATGAAGTAAGGGCTGTAGAACCCCAACTTCATTTCGGCTGGAGAGACAGGCTCGATCGCACCCTTTGCCAGCAGGGTGGCAACCTCCGCACGCATGCTCATACTGGGCCACAGTTCGTTGGCCCCGACTATGGTATGGGGGACTCCCCTGTAGCGGGGAGGACATTGCGCGAACTGAATCGCGTAGCTGAGCCTGATGATCCGCGCGACCCAGCGGGACAGTCCCGGAAGCTGAAGCCAGGCTCCCAGGAACTGCACCAGCGGGGTCATTCGGAGCACAGACGTACCCAGGGTGGGGCAGCGAGGCAGCGTTACCGGCCCAGACATGGGAGGCTTTTGGGCGTCCCGGTGTGGGGGCACGGTTAACGGCTGCGTCCTGACAGAAGAGACCAGGGAAGGACGTGCGTTCCACTGGGGTCTGCTCTGAGAGGAGGCTGGCATCAGAGAGGGATGCAAGTGGCGGGACCCGGGGGTGGCGCACACTGTCATCACCGGTCTCTGTCTGCTCAGGGATGGGATTGTCAGTTCTTTCTTTAACCACATTAGGGTGCTGCTGACCCGGGGACCAGCAGCTGAACAAAAGATTCTGCTGCCTGCTGCGGCCCTGAAAAGGCCCTGCTGCCAAAAGCGGCCCTGCTGCCGAAGGAGCGGCCCTGAGCCATAGATGTCTCTCCTGGACCACGTCTGTGGACATCACCGGACCCAGGATCAGCCCCGTCCTGGATCAGCCCCGCCCTCGTACATGTCGCACAGCAACTTGGCCTGGTAGGCCTGAAGAGTTGCCATGGCATGCAAAGAAGTGGCGGCCTGCCCCGCAGCTCTATAGGACTTCGCCACCAGAGATGACGAAAACCTACAGGCCTTGGAGGGGTGCTTTGGGTCGCCGCACCAGGTTGAAGTGCTCTGCGGACACAGTTGCATCGCAACAGAACGCTCAACCGGGGGGACCCCAGTGTACCCTTTAGCCGCGGCTCCATCAAGGGCGGTGAAGGCGGAGGAGTTCGCCGAATGGTCACGGGAAGACAACGGGTTATTCCAGGACCGCTCGATCTCCTCATGCACCTCGGGGGAAGAAAGGAATTGGAGGGGCGGCCGGACGGGTGTCCGGACGCACCGCCCCCAAAAACCAATCATCCAACTGCGAACGCTCAGGTCGGGGCGGAGGGTTCCACTCCAACCCAAGCGCTGCGGCGGCCCGGGAGAGCATGGCTGTCAATTCTGGGTCCGACGCGGGCAACACTGGAATTCCTGAAGGTGGCAACGCAGCCGAATCATCATCCTCAGATGACTCCACCTTGTGATGCGGCGATAGACATTTCCTCGTCTTCCGCGGCGCCAAACACCACAGTCGGGACAGCAGTAGCCGGCCCCGATGTAGACGCCTGAACACAGGGCGGGTCAGGTGCATGAGAGGGGGGTGTGGGTCGAGGCATGAGCGTCGGAGCTTTATTCCACACCGTCACCCTCAGGTCACCCTGGCCACCAGCCAAAGTGCAGCCTCCCGTAGAGACCACAGATTGGGGTGTGGCAGAGGGGACTCTCGCTCCGGCATCAGCAAGGAGTTCACGGAGTCTCGACCGTAACACTGAGATGACCATGTTCCCGCATTGAGAACATGAATCATCCACGAGCGCTGCCTGAGCGTGCTGAAATCCCAAACACACCAAACAGCGCTTGTGCCCATCAGAAGGCGAGAGAAATCTACCGCACCCAGAAGTGCACGGGTGAGACATCCTGAAAAGGACGTGCCACGTGCAAGCTCTTTTTGTGAGAGGAAGCCTCGCAGTCGATGCCGAAGCGCCCAGGGAAACGCACACCAGCCGTCTAGCAGACCACTGCGCAGATCAGCAGGCAGGAAGTATGCGATCACTGGAACGCGCCGTCACACCAACACTGACGGGAAAGCTGCTCATCTCGAAGAAGCTGACAGAGTCTCAGAAGGCTTGTGAGGAGTGAAGAGGTAGGTACTCTTGGCTCTGAAAGCAGAAACGTAATGCGATATTGCCACGTACTTCCTTTTATACTCACGCTGTGAGGCGGAGTTACTTATGCAAATTCCGCATGCCCATGGCATTGGCACACCATTGGGCGTTTTCTAAGTGCTCGAAGATGATAGGCTTCTAAGCGAAACCCCCATTCGTTAGTCACTAACGTTACGTCGTAGTGACTGAACGAAAGGGAACAACCTAACTAGCATCACCAAACAGCCATGTTTTACCAATCTTTTAAAACTTGCCAAATCCTTAACTCCCTTTATTGATACATTTATTCCATGCAATACCACTAATGTATAAAACCTTGTTTTTTTTTTCACAAATCTCTTGAATTTACATGGATAAATATTACAATTCCTACCTGGTGTCATGGGAATGTTGTTGTCTCACCATAAGAAAGTAATTTTTTAAATAGCTTGGAACCCTGTTATTAACAATTTTATGTGTTATACCCAATTTAAAAAATAAAAAAAAACGCTATTTTTCCACATTCAACAAGCCCAACTCCTTAAAACATTCAAGAGTGTTCGAGGATGTACTTTTATACAAACTAATTTATTTTGAGCCTTTTGTAATACCCTAGGAACAATTACTATACATAAAGGAGGCATAATCAAAATGGGGTTGAATCAAGGCACCTGCCAACAATTTTATGGAATAAACATAGACAACACACCTAAGAGAGAAATAGGCCTAATTAACCATATTTAACTTACAACCCTTTAAATATAATGGCATAACTCTTTTTAACTCAATTGGTACTTTTTGTTGTTCAATTTATAAATTGAACCCCCCAAAAACCCAACATAACAGAAACTCTTCTGAATTTGCATAATAAAACATTAAACACTACTCCCACTTAACATTAATCTTGCGCACAGAAAAACATTATATAACACTTAATTTTAGCACTTACTCTCCTTTTTCCTTTTGCGAGTGACATGGGAAATAGAAATCCCGGCCCCGTTTCAGTTAAATTCAAGTTTGTCTAAATTTAAAGAAGTAAAGTTCATAAAACTCAGTTCAATGGCACAATTCAGATTACTTCAAACGTTTTGTGAACTCAAAAGAAAAAGAAAGTTCTTAATACTCATAAAAGTTAATTTGATTGAATTAGTTTGTTTAATTTAAGTGTACCCTATGCAAACCAATTAATTATTTTGAGCATTATGGTTTACAGTGCCTCCAAGCCAACCTATAAGAGTAAAACCAGTAGGACTTTCATATCTGTCCCTGATTTTCTTCACATACTTTTTGAAATCTGTATTAAATATACATTTCGTGTTCTTCCTTAAGCTGTAAGCTCTTACAGTCAGGATATTTTATTTATTTTTAGCATACGAAAGATGTCAATGATACTGACACAGACAGATGATGAGACCAAACGCAGATACAGAGAGGGGTTGTGGGAAGCGGTGTCTAACTCAAGAATCTCTAAACAACATAAAACAGTAATCACTCTATTCTCATTAGAGAAAACTTCTGATTTCTCTCTGCCTCACCTCTGTGTATCGACTCGTGTGTCACTCATTCGCTCTTGGATCCTGAGGGCTAGGTGCTAATTTCAGCTGCTTCAGAAAGTCGTGCACAAAAAGATTGTCACATATTAGGAACTGTCATTTTAAAACCTCTTGCCCCTTTTTCTTGATCACTAAATGTACTTAAACTCTGCTTCTTTTGTCTAATGACCTTTGAAACTTGGATCTGGCTCTGAACCAGCTCTCAAAATGCCTTGGTGGAAAAGGTTCACTATATTAAATAGGTTCTTTCAGGCACTTCATGTATAGAACCTTTTAGGGGTTCCCATCATGGGATCATAGAACCCTAGGATTCTATATTGAATGACATTGATCCTTTTTTTCTAAGAGTTTATGATGCCTTTATCCTATATTTCTATATTCTGCGTTTTTTAAATACTTAAATCACACAAAGACTTCAATGTTTTCACCATCAGTTTCACAATCAGTTTTTATACATTGCTGTGGATAGGCATCATGACATTTTGTTTGCAGAGTATCATGACTGAGTAACTTCTGGTAAGCAACATAGTAAGAAAAGTGGCAGTCATAAAATATTAATGAGAAAACCACAAATACAACACCCTTTAGTCTCACTATTTTTGCTGCATCGTGAAATAAATCAGGAATTTCGTTTTGAGTAAAAAAAAAAGTGAATAAATACATTTATTAAGCATTTATAACATGTGAATTGAAATTAGTGAGTTAATTAGTCATTAACAAACACCTTTATAACCCCTTTACAAAGGGGACCTTCATGTAAAAGTGTTATAAATAAAGTGCACGTTCTAAAATATAGCTATTTTACACCCTTTGCTTCAGGAAATCCCATTACTCTGTCCTCATTATAGCTACATGCACTGCTCGGGTGTCCAGCAGAGCTGCTGTCCCTTCTTTTTTTTCCTTTGTGCTTCTGTGAATAATTCTTGTCATGCAGGTGCAGAGATGAAAAAACTAGCGCAGCCACCCAAAGGCATCCTTTTCCCATATCCTGTGCTGTCCATCCTTGTGGCTGTGAGCTCTGAAGATGCTTTTAGAAACTTATCTCCATCTTTTAAAACTTTGAGTCGGAAAAACTCTATTCAGGTGGTAATTGTTTCACATGGGGATTGTGATGTAATTTCACTATTTACAGGTTGAATCAAAAATGTTGCATCATTCAGGAGAAAAATTTTCTTCGGCGAATAACCTAGTGTTTTTTTTATTTTCTCATGATAACAACAGGGTTGTGTGGAATTATATATATTATTTTTAACTGCTATCATATTTAATATGGAGGACAGTTTCACTTCAAATAAAATGTATTATCAAATTATGAATATAAAAAAATATGTAAATGAATAAATCACTGTTAAGTAAAGTAGCAATGAAATAATACATAACTCATTTTTAAAAGCAAAATATATTGTATTTTTTTAAATCATTGGCGAGTAAAAAATGCATAACAGTGATAAAAAGCATTGGCCAAATGCTTTAATTTATAATTTTTTTAATCACATTAAAAATGTCTAAGAATTCTTGAGAGAAAGGCTATGAAGCTTTACTGAATTGTAGCCTAAAGCACTTCTTTGATGCATGAAAACAATTGTATTTCCCAAAGGTAAATGCTTTATAACTATTTGTCAGTTGATTGTTACCTTTAACCACATTTTTAATGAACACATTTTAAGTGAAGTTTTAAATCAGTCTATTTTTGACCTTTTAAAAAACAGATTTAATCGTTTAAAAAATATATGTATGTTAAATACATTGGCTGTTGATTTCGTTTATGATTTTTAAGTGACACTCTTAGGGGCCATTCACACAGAATGCGTTTTTTCCACTGTGCTACATTTACATACACTCTAAAAAAAAAAAGGTTCTATATGGCACCAAAAAAGGTTCTTGGCTCATAATCATAGGGGAACCTTTTTTAGTGCTATATAGCACCAATTTTGGTGCTTCAGTGGTTCTTCAGCGGTTCTTCAGAGGTGCTATATAGCTCCTTAGTCAAAGAACCAGTGAAGAACCTCTGAAGAACCGCTGAAGAACCACTGAAGCACCAAAATTGGTGCTATATAGCACTAAAAAAGGTTCCCCTATGATTACGAGCCAAGAACCTTTTTTGGTGCCATATAGAACCTTTTTTTTTTAGAGTGTAGTTTTTCAATGTAAACACACTAGACAGACGACTTTAACCGTTGCACTCAAGTCTTTTGCAGCATCTTGCGCATGACACAGCCTTCTAAAAATTCAATTTAAAAGAAGTTCAACTTTTAAAAAACGCATCTCTAAACACTGCTTTTTTTTTCCGTTCCACTGACCTGCGTCTCGCGTTTTTAACAGCAAAAACGTCTTTTGTGTGAACCGGTCCTTGGTCCTTCATATTTCAGTTGTCACTCCTGTAAACAACTGTTGTATATAGTACTTAGAAGTACACTGACTACCATATTCTTGTACATATTGTTGCGTATAAGAATACAATTACATAACTCCCTCATCACCCTGTGAATTACCATACAAACTCAACATTTTCTCTCAAGATATTCATCTTCCAATCCATCGTCTGTCTTAACTTTCTCCTTGGTTCTCATTTCTCTTCTTTTATCCATCTCTGTCATGCCTCCCCCTGCTATTGTTTTTTCTTCTTCTATCTATCCTCTTTTTCTCAGCGTCTTAATGACTCTCTTTCGCTTTCTGGAGAGAATGCCCAGTCTGACAGCGTTTGAGGTTAAACCACAGATTTAGAGACTCCATCTGGAGCTTCCACAAAAGCTCCTTTAAAACACACACACTCTCACACAGTCACATACATGTGCCAGGGGGTATGTAGAGGACAGCACGTACTTCTTCTCCAGTGAGAAAATTCGGTATAGTGAAAGGCACGATCCCATTTTGATTTGGGATTTTCTTAATTGTGCTTTGTGGCTTCTTTCAGAGGTGTGCAATTTCCGCTACTGTGTTTTTTTAATCACACTGTCATCTCAGCAGTCTTGCAGATGTAGCAAACATGCTGTTTAATCTCATAAGAATTATTTCCAGTTTGTGTTTGTTCCATTTTTTTTTTTTTTTTAATCTTTTCACGCACATCTGGGGATGATTTGAAATGAAAAGGAGATAAATTGAAGTTGATTGCTCTCGAGAGAAATTACTTCTGCTATTGTCATGGTAGCCAATGGTTGTAACTATAAATAAAGGGAAGCATGTAACATTTCACATGTAATAAGACAAACATAATCCTTGGTTAATGTTTAGTGAGCGGAGATTGTTGTCTGCAATGTGAAATCATAAAGTAATTTGTTTATGCTTCAGTTTGTTTCCGTAATAGAGTTAATTGTGATTGTATGCTTATTATAATAATAAATATAATATGTATCTTTTACATATATCTTACACCGATCAGACATAACATTATGACAACCTTCCTAATATTGTGTTGGTCCCCCTTTTGCTGCCAAAACAGCCCTGACCCGTCGAGGCATGGACTCCACTAGACCCCCTGAAGGTGTGCTGTAGTATCTGCTGTGGTATCTGGTATCAAACCATTCCTGAACCATTTTTGCTTTGTGGCATTATCCTGCCGAAAGAGGCCACAGCCACCAGGGAATACCGTTTCCATGAAAGGGTGTACATGGTCTGCAACAATGCTTAGGTAGGTGATACATGTCAAAGTAACATCCACATGGATGGCAGGACCCAAAGTTTCCCCATGCAGAACATTGCCCAAAGAATCATACTGCCTCCGCCGGCTTGCCTTCTTCCCATAGTGCATCCTGGTACCATGTGTTCCCCAGGTAAGTGACACACATGCACCCGGCCATCCACATGATGTAAAACTAAACATGATTCCTCAGACCAGGCCTTCTTTGCTCCGTGGTCCAATTCTGATTCTCACTGTTGCCGCTTTTGGTGGTGGACAGGGGTCAGCATGGGCACCCTGACTAGTCTGTGGCTATGCAGCCCCATACGCAACAAACTGCTATGCACTGTGTATTCTGACACCTTTCTATCAGAACCAGCATTAACTTCTTCTTGAGCAATTTGAGCTACACTAGCTCATCTGTTTGATCGGACCACACAGGCCAGCCTTTTTTTTGCCCACATGCATCAATGAGCCTTGGCCGCCCATGTCGCTGGTTCACCACAGTTCCTTCCTTGAACCACTTTTGATAGATACTGACCACTGCAGACCAGGAACACCTCACAAGAGCTGCAGTTTTGGAGATGCTATGACCCAGACATCTAGTCATCACAATTTGACCCATGTCAAACTCAAATCCTTACGCTTTTTCCTACTTCTAACACATTAACTTTGAGGACAAGATGTTCACTAATATAACCCATCCACTAACAGGTGCCATGATGAAGAGATAATCAATGTTATTCACTTCACCTCTCACAATGCTATGCCTGATCAGTGTATGTATCTCATACTTATCCAAAATCCTTGTCCTTGTGGTGACATTTTTAGTCCTCATGAGGAAAACAGCTTTGTTGTTTTTTTAACATCTAAAAAATGCTGAAAGTTTAGGGATAGATTGGGGGATAGAATATACAGTCTGTGCGGTATAAAATCATTATGTCTACTCAATGTCCTCATAAAGCATGGAAACCCAATGTGTGTGTGTACATTATGTATATATTACTACTGCCTTGAATCAATTTGACAGTAAATATTTAGATAGATTAAACAAAAATTAATAATTTACAATAATTGAAAATCATTAAAAAGTTTACCCTTCATTGTTAATATAGTGTTTTTCTCCTACAACATCAATGACTGAGTCCCTGGTTTGTGTTCCTGACCAAAATCCTCGAGGTCCTGTCAGTCTTTGGTTTCCCAGCATGCTCTGCACGCATGAGTTCTTCCCTGTGGTGCCTTAATGATGTTGAGACCCAGTTTTGCCACACAGACTATTACAGAAGGCTACAAGCAATCAATGATGCTCGTGGAGGCACAGCAATATTGTAAACTTTTAAACAGAATGATTTGTAAAAATTAAGTTATTTTGTCTTTGAGAATATAATTATGCAAGTTATGCAAATGTATTTTATCCCAACCCATAGATTCTGTAAACTCATGAGCTACACACTCAGTGTTCAGATCAGAATGTTTAGATTTTTGGGAGAATTTGATGAGAAATGTTTGAGTCCATATTAAACAGCTCCAAAAACATCATCACCATGTTCACTTAGTATAAACCATTTTGGCTTTATTTCTTTCATATGTTACATGTATTCAAGTTTTTGAAGTCTGTTTGAAGTCACCATTATGGTGATTAGTGTTCCCTTTAGTTAAGCACTTGGCCATTAACTTTGGTTGAATTAATTCTCATTCAGTAATTGTTGAAAGTGCATGATATCACTATTGACTACAATATTTCATGTTCCTGTCTGCAATGACATACCTTTTACTATGTACCCTTTTTGGAATCATTGACTAGCTGACACGTGTGATTTCCTAAATGAGCATTAAAGTCTTTAAAACTCAATTTGATTTTAGAGTTTCACATTTTAACTGATTTGTGTACAGATCCTTTGAAACAAGAGACAAATCTTTTGATCCTTTGAAATGTTTCACTATTTTCAAGTTTTATTTTGTTATTCAAAACTTCAGATGACATTGATTAACTCTTTCCCCGCCATTGGTGGAAATTTCTGTCATTTTTGAGACAACGCCTCCCCGCCATTGGTGACATTTTTCAGCTTTCCGTGTTTTTACTGTTATATGCTATAACATATCTTCTGAAAGAGTACTGAATCTCCTGATCAAAAGACATGTGGAGAACAAGCAGAAACAAGCGAGTAAGCAGATGCATATGTAAAATAACGCAATCATCAACATTAAACAGAATATACTGTATATCGTTGACCAAGGACGAGCTATAGAACTGTGCAAACATTAGGGGTGTTGATAGTATCGATCTACTCCATCTATGTTTTGAACATCATTCTGAATCCGATCTGGATGTAGTTTTTGAAACACTTTTTGCTCAAAATGTTGCTTTTTTATGAAACTTACCGACATCCAAGTGTTGATAAAAAAAGAACATATAAAACTTTTTGTTGTTTGTTTAAAAGCAGAGAGTATTCTTTCTTTTGATATATTGCATGTTCAGATAGTCATACAACAAAATATTCAGGGGGCCATAACATTTTTGTGAAAATGATCAAAAATGCTGGCGGTGGCTGGCAACTAAAAAAAAATAAAAATAATAAACAAAAAACTGGAGGGGAAGGAGTTAATAATAATCATAACTAAACCAGTTCAAATTTTCAGTTCCATTTTAAACAGAGGGAGCAAATCAAATGACTAAGCTATATTGCAATAAATCATATGTTTTAATCGTATATTGTTTTTCCTCTACACCATTATTGCTTTAAATATGCATGCAAAAACAATGCTTGGAATTTATGCTGGATTTTTCAGCAGGAAAGATATTTATAATGTTACAAAAAATTATTTCAAAGAAATGTTCTTTTGAACGTTCTATTCATCAAAGAATCCTGGAAAAAGTATCATAGTTTACACCAAATTATTAAGCAGCACAACTGTTTCCAACATTGATAATAACAAGAAATGTTTCTTGAAGCACTTGAATTCTAGTGTATAAAACATGTAAAAGAAATACTTTGGACATTGCACATAGCTTTAAAAAAATAATTAATTATTGATCAATTAAATTACTAATCAAAATAGTTCCCTTTCAGTCGGTCACGTTCGACGTACGTCGGAACTGACCGACGAATTGGGATCTGTTTCAGAGACCAATCTACTTCGAGTGTATTAGAAACGAGCCAATGAAGATTGGCATGCGATCACGCATTCCACGCACCGCCCCGCGTCCGCGGGTATAAATACGGAAGTGGAAGTGCCGCATACCGCTTTCAACTTCGGAGCCGAGCATTACATGTTCCTACGAAGAGTGTGTTTACACAAACTAAACGAGTCTCTACGAGAAGATCAGCTTACCTGTTCCAGTGTCGGTGTGACGGCGCTTTACAGCGGTGGTCGCGAGCAGAAGAAATCTGTCGGTTCGCTGGGCGTTTCCTCTGAGTGCTTACAGTGGGCTTGCACCTTTAAACCACTGTAAGCCGCGGCTATTCCCCTGTGTGCCTCGGCACTTGTTGGAGCGGTTCTCTCTTCTCTCTATCACTAAAAGAGCAACACGGTTTGACCCTGCGTCTTTTTCAAGATGTCATTCAAACCGTGTGTTTCTGGATGCGGTTGTTTCCTGTCCTCATTTGACGGCCACGATCTCTCTCGCATACAAACATGTGAGATTGCTTTCGTGGGTGATTCATGCTCTCTCAGGAGAGCATAGTCACGTCGGCGCGTTGTTCGTCTCACCTTTCTCGTAAAGGCTTGAGCGTTCAGCGCGCCGTGTGCCGTCGAGCGCCGGCTGACAGCGGGGGTTGCCACGGCAACCCAGCGCGTCACTCGGCGCTCTCTAGATGCGCGGTCCAGACTATGAAACCTCAAACGGGGTTGAGTCCCTTTGCTTATTCCCTGATCTAGTTTCTTTTCTGGTGCTCCAGAAAAGGATTATTTTAGTTAATAAGCCTTGGTGACCTGAGGATAACAGTGGGGCATCCCCGCCGGGTACATCTCTTCGGGCCCCCACTCCTCTATTGCATCATGAGCATGTTGAGACTTTGTTCGTGGGTGGTTCATGTTCTCTCATGGGAACATGGCCACGTCGGCGCGTTGTTCGTCCTGCCCCTTTAATAGGGGCTTGAGCGTTCAGCGTGCCGTGTGCCGTCGAGTCTGGCGGCCACGCCCACTGTCTCTCATGCCTGCTGGTAGCCCAGATGGGATTGCTGGTCCTTTTAAAAAAAAAAAAAAAAAGGGGGACCCAGCATTTCATTTGTGGCTCTGGCAGAGGACAGATGTCAATTGCTGCATCGGAGAGAGGGCTGTTATGCGCTGGAGATGATGACGCTGAGTTTCCCACTATAATAGTGTGTGCTCATGCTGAATCAGATTCAGTGTTGACAGCCATGCCTTCCAGGGTGGCTGCCTGGATGTGCATTGGAAGAATTTAGCAGTGTGGAGCTATTGGTGTCAAAATATGGAACGCCAAGAGGGCCATAATCTGTATAAATTTTTTCGCTCTCTCACTACCCTCTCTCCTGCATGCACGAGGGTAGTCTTGACTCAGGGGTTATGCAGGAACTGCGTGCAGTGATGGACCTCGCTCTCCGGGTGACGGAAGTCACTGCACGCTCCCTGGGTCAGGCGATGTCCACGTTAGTGGTCCAGAAAGCCGGGGCTAAACCTGGCAGATATGCGTGAGCCTGACAAAGTTCGGTTCCTCAACGCCCCTGTCTGTCAGGCTAGCCTCTTCGGCGACGCTGTCGAGAACTCACCCAGCAGTTCTCGGTGGCCCAGAAGTGGATGGAGGTGGTTTAAAAAAAAAAAAAAAAACCATACTGCCCCGACGACTAGCTGCTGCCTCCACCCAGTGGTCGGCTGCAGCACCTCCATCTGCTTGTCGCCGAGGGTGCCCCCCCTGCGTCCGCCTCCACCCCTGCTAAGCCAAGCAGCAGCCTCCACCCGGGCAGCAGGTGGCCGGGCGCAGGGGATGTGCCCAACCCGTCCAGGATACCGCGAGTCCGCTAGCAAGCACATGGGCGAGCGGCCCTGGAACGGGCAGCCCAGCGAGATGGCAAACTGCTCGGGGAGATGGTGTCCGCACCCCTCCCTCCCCCGGAGGAGGACCGGGGGGAGAATATTTTTTCGGTTCGGTCCTGCCGCTGGCTCTCCGGAGTACAGCGGTACCCACATTCTCAGAGCAGTTTCCTCCCTCCCTGGGCCCTGAGAGGGTCAGGTTGGCAGTGTGCGACGCCCCCGGGCCTTGCCACTCCTTTCCTCCCCTCTCCCCCTTCGCCAGGGGGCAGCAGTGTGGGCACCGAGGACGCCCCCGGGCCTTCTCACCCACACTCTGCCCCACCTGGAGTACTCAGACAACACTCCGGGCCGCCTCCGGGCCTCCCGAGTCGGGTCTGAGTGCTCCACCTCGCTGCCTCACCCCGGGTACGTCTGTGGTGCCGATGGTCCCGCTTGTTCGGTCTCTGGGGGCCTGGCTAAAAGGCCTCCCCGGACCGTCGTGCTGGCTCATCCGTACCATCAGACTCGGCTATGCGATTCGTCGCACGCCGGCCTCCCAAGTACAGGGGCATCCTCTTCACCTCAGTGTGGAGCTCGGATGCCCATGTCTTGCGGTCTGAGATCGATGTCCTGCTGGCGAAGGGCGCGATCGAGCCGGTTCCTCCAGCCGATGTGAGGTCGGGGTTCTAGAGCCCCTACTTCATTGTACCCAAGAAAGGTGGTGGGTTAAGACCAATCTTGGACCTGCACATTTTGAATCGGGCCCTGCACAAGCTCCCGTTCAAGATGTTAATGCAGAAACGCAATTTTCAGTGCATCCGTCCCCAAGATTGGTTCGCAGCGATCGACCTGAAGCCCTTCGGGCTGTCCCTGTCGCCTCACGTCTTCACGAAAGGCGTAGAGGCAGCCATTGTTCCGCTCAGAGAACGCGGCGTTCGCTTCCTCAACTATCTTGACGACTGGCTTATTCTCGCCCAGTCTCGGGAGCAGTTGTGCGAACACAGGGACATGGTGCTCAGTCACCTCAGCCTGTTGGGACTTCGGGTCAACCGAGAGAAGAGCAAACTCTGTCCCACGCAGAGGATCTCTTGTCTCGGTATGGAGCTGGATTCGGTCAGCCGGACGGCGCGCCTCACTCCGGAGCGCGTCCGGTCAGTGTTGAACTGTTTGAATACGTTCAATGGCAGGACAGCGGTCCCACAGAATTTTTTTTCAGAGGCTCCTGGGGCATATGGCATCTGCAGCCGCGGTAACGCCGCTCAGATTGCTTCATATGAGACCGCTTCAACGCTGGTTACATGACCGAGTCCCGAGATGGGCGTGGCGCAGCGGTCAGTACCGGGTCTCAGTTACTCCTTACTGTCGCCAAACCTTCAGCCCGTGGTCGGACGCCTCGTTTCTCCGGACCGGTGTGTCCTTAGAACAGGTGTCGAGGCATGCTGTGGTCTTCACGGATGACTCGTCCACGGGCTGGGGGGCCACGTACAACGGGCACGTAGTTTCGGGTCTGTGGACGGGACCCCAACTGCGTTGGCATATCAATTGCCTAGAGCTTCTGGCAGTACGTCTTGCCCTGGCCCGGTTCAAGAAACCGCTCCAGGGCAAACACGTACTGGTCCATTCGGACAGCACTGCGGCCGTTGCGTACATCAACCGACAGGGTGGTCTACGCTTCCGTTGCATGCTCCGGCTCGCCCGCCATCTCCTCCTGTGGAGTCAGAAGTTTGTGAGGTCACTTCGTGCCATTCACATCCCAGGTGCGCTGAACTAGACAGCCAACGAGCTCTCTCGTCAGTCGACACCTCCGGGCGAATGGCGACTCCACCCCCGGAGCGTCCAGCTGATATGGGACCACTTCGGGGTTGCACAGGTAACCTGTTCGCTTCCCCGGAGTCGACTTATTGCCAGTGGTACTACTCCCTGACCGGAGGTACCTTAGGCACAGATGCACTGGCGCACAGCTGGCCCCGGGACCTACGCAAATATGCGTTTCCCCCAGTGAGCCTTCTTGCACAGACTCTGTGCAAGGTCAGGGAGGACGAGGAGCAGGTCTTGTTAGTTGCGCCCTATTGGCCCAACCGGACCTGGTTCCCCGAACTCACACTCCTCGCGACAGCCCCTCCCTGGCCGATTCCCCTGAGGAAGGACCTTCTTTCTCAGGGACGGGGCACTCTATGGCACCCGCGTCCAGACCTCTGGAAACTCCATGTCTGGTCCCTGGACGGGACGCGGAGGTTCTAGATGGCCTACCGCAAGCTGTGGTAGACACCATCACTTCAGTTAGAGCCCCCTCTACGAGGCGCCTCTATGCTCTGAAGTGGAACCTGTTCGTCGGTTGGTGCTCTTCCCGCCAGGAAGACCCCCGGAAGTGTTCGATTAACGTCGTGCTTTCCTTCCTGCAGGATGGGTTGGAGCGGCGGCTGTCTCCCTCCACCCTCAAAGTGTACGTCGCTGCAATAGCGGCGTATCACGATGCAGTAGACGGTAAATCCGTAGGTAAGCACGACTTAGTCGTCAGGTTCCTCAGAGGTGCGAGGAGACTAAATCCTCCTCGTTCTACCTCGATACCCTCTTGGGACTTAGCCCTGGTGCTTAGAGCACTCCAGGGTCCTCCATTTGAGCCTTTGCAGTCAGTTGAGCTAAAAATCCTGTCCATGAAGACAGTCCTCCTGACCGCATTGGCCTCAATCAAGAGGGTAGGGGACCTGCATGCGCTTTCGGTCGACGAATCGTGCCTAGAATTCGGGCCGGCCAACTCTCACGTTGTCCTGAGACCCCGGCCTGGATATGTGCCCAAGGTTCCTACCACTCCCTTCCGGGACCAGGTAGTGAACCTGCAAGCGCTGCCTTCGGAGGAGGCAGACCCAGCCCTAGCTTTATGTCCCGTCCGCGCTCTTCGCGCTTATGTTGACCGGACACAAAGCTTCAGATCCTCACAGCAGCTCTTCGTCTGTTACGGAGGTCAGCAGAAGGGAAAGGCTGTCTCCAAGCAGAGGTTGGCCCACTGGATAGTGGATGCCATTGTCTTGGCTTACCAGTCCCAAGACGTACCTTGCCCGTTCGGGGTGCAGGCTCACTCAACAAGGAGTGTTGCTTCATCCTGGGCGCTGGCTCAAGGTGCCTCGCTGACAGACATTTGTAGAGCTGCGGGCTGGGCGACACCTAACACGTTCGCTAGATTTTATAGCCTCCGTGTAGAGCCGGTATCTTCCCGCATCCTCGCCCCCCGGGGCCAGTAGCGCTAAGTACCCGTTCTAGTGTCGGCTTGCAACGCCACTCCCGCCTCCGGGCCGGATACGTGCGTCTATTCTTGCTCCAGTTGTGTTCCCCGGAAACGGCTAACCCTGTCGAGTTCCTCCGTCACCCTTGCGGTGTCAGACGTTGCGGACCGTCTGACGCCAGGCCTGCACCCGTATGCTTGTGGAACGTGTGTGTAGGCTGGGTTCCATATGTTGCGGTCCCCTCTCGGCTACCCCATATGTGTATTCTCCACGGTATCTGCTGCCCTACTCGGTTAGCCCCGTGTCTTTCCCTCGACAGAGCCCGCTCTGTCATCTCTGGGCGTGTTCTTCCCCCCCTGGGATCAGGTTGGGTCCACCCCAGAGATTTCCATAGTTGCACTACCCTAGGTTAGGTTAGTCCTGATGCGTATTTCCACCTCTCCTTCCATTGAAGGATGTGGCTCCGCAGCGTACCATCTCCCAAGACGGGCACGCTTTCCCAGCGTTATCCAATAGTCACGCTGAGTGGGTCTTGCAGGAACAGCAGTGACTGTCCTTCCCTGCCCGGAGCCCTGACTTCCACTCCAACAGAGGAGTGATTCAGCGAGCTCAGGCAGGGCGCTGGAAGGGCCAGCTCCCTGGCGTTTTGGTAGGGATCCCAATTCGTCGGTCAGTTCCGACGTACGTCGAACGTGACCGACTGAAAGGGAACGTCTCGGTTACGTATGTAACCCTCGTTCCCTGAAGGAGGGAACGGAGACGTACGTCCCGTCGCCAGGTGCTGTGCTTCAGCTGAAGGCCCGAGCCACACTTCTCGGCTCCTCAGTTGAAAACGGTATGCGGCACTTCCACTTCCGTATTTATACCCGCGGACGCGGGGCGGTGCGTGGAATGCGTGATCGCATGCCAATCTTCATTGGCTCGTTTCTAATACACTCGAAGTAGATTGGTCTCTGAAACAGATCCCAATTCGTCGGTCAGTTCCGACGTACGTCTCCGTTCCCTCCTTCAGGGAACGAGGGTTACATACGTAACCGAGACGTTTTAGTAGCAACTGGGCTTAAGCTATTAAAGAGATCCAATTTGCGATTGTTTTCTTTGCTTTGGGCAGAAGTATCACAGTATAAACGGCTGTTTGCCCTATTAACTCTGTGTTTGAACTTGTTAGCATGCAGGTTAGTGTTGGGTAGTAATGGTGGCACTCAATCATGAGATCTATTATAGGCTCTGTGGAGAGTGTCAAGGACATTTTATAAATGACTCCATGGAGTTTATCAATAAACTGCAGCAGTACCAGTGCTTGCATTCAGCTGTGTGTTGCAGAGGGAGACTTGTGTGATGATGGTGACCTGTAGATTGGCAAGGGAAGATTTCTAGATGAGTTAGTTATGATAACAGATGATCTCTGGTGCAGAAAGTGTCCAGGTGGAGGGCTGCGGAGCCTCGGCTCTTTAAGAGAGCAGAGCGGAGAACAGGACTGTCAGCAAAGCTCAAAGTAGAATTTATTACACCACCAACCGATGGCCTTGAGGAAAGTTTACCAATATTTCAGAGCAACAGGGCGAGAGAGACAGAGTTTGTGTTCGTAAGTTAGAAGAAAGTCTTTCACTTAGTTACGCATCATTTAAACGTTAACCGTGAGATGTGAAAAACAGCTTCCCTCAGCACTTACAGCAGCTCTCAACGGTAATTATAACAACTCTCTGTCTCTTCTTTTTTCTTCTTCATTCTTTGGTTGCAGGCATCCTGCCATGCGTCTCCGGCTGGTTTGGCCTTCTGCCACTAGCTAAATAACACACTTTGTGCATAAACTTCATGTCCAAGTCCAAGAGTTCTGCCTGAGAAGTGTGGAAGATGTACTCTGTCACTGATATCTCAGACATACAGACAACACTTTGTGATGTGACATTCTAGTTGAGTGATTGAGAGCGAGAGGTTGCATGAAAAACACGATTCTCCTTTCTCTTTTGATGTACAGTGTAGACATTCACAATGCAAAGCCCCCTAGTCCACATGGACATTGATGAAAACCAAGGTGCAACAACTGGTCATTTGGTAGTTCTTTGACAGTATATTGAACACAAAAGTGGAACGTTTCTGGCAAGCTCTTAAAGGGTTAGTTATAGTTATTAGAAGATTAGACTTTTTTATTTCATTTCTATTTTATTTATTTATTTATTTTTATCGTATAGTGTTATGAATGCTTTGGCAATGTAAAGATTTCTTTCACCATGCCAATAAAGCTATTTGAATCTTGAATCTAGAATCTAGTTCACCCAAAAATGAAAATTCTGTCATTAATTACTCACCCTCATGTTGTTCCCAACCTGTAAGACCTTCGCTCATCTTCAGACACAAAAAGAACAGCCCGAGCTTGCAGGAACAGTGCATATTGTAAACCTTTTCAATTCTGTATTAGATTGCTATTTCAGTGTTGCCGTTGAACCGCCACAGGAGTGTATGTCTGCAGGTGTTTGAACTATGTGAGTATCTGTGAAGAAGGACCCAGGGGTTTAGTTCAGTAAAGCACTGCTGCCACATCCAATCTCTGCCCCTCCATCACCCAAAGCTGCCATCTAGTTCTCACCAGGGCATCAAAGACAAGAGACTCTCTCTCTCTCTCTCTCTCTCTCTCTCTCTCTCTCTCTCTCTCTCTCTCTCTCTCTCTCTCTCTCTCTCTCTCTCTCTCTACACACACACACACACACACACACACACGCACACACACACACACACACACACACACACACATCTAGGGCCAGATTTACTAACAGCTTGCGCCAGTGCAAACCCTGTCAGGATTTACTGACAAGAGACACACAGTGAAAAATTAGCGCTTTTACAAATAATTTTTTTGCGGCTGACCTAATTGCATATGCATTTATAGGAGTTTCCCTTTTAGAAGCAACATTTAGGAGAGTATTTAAATTAATCATGCATGGTGATTTACTATAGGTTTGCACTCGTCAATTTACTGGCAATTATTTAATGCCCAAAAAAGCATATCTTAAATCAGATGCTAATTTACGCTGCTCTTGGTAGATTGCGTGGGTCATTATGGAAATGATCCGGCTGCGTCTGTGTTCTGAGTTCTTTCATTTGTGCGTCATCAGTAGATCACATGCAGAACTTTCAACACACACACACACACACACACACACACACACACACACACACACACACACACACACACACACACACACACACACACACACACACACACACACACACACCTACAGTAGTCTCAGAATATCTGTTGCTGCATGGTAAATGCAAACAAAAGAAAAAATGAATAAAATTGGGTCCAAATGTTTGCGACCATAAAAGACCTGGCATTCAAAATCTAATATAGAAATGGAAAAAAGGTTTTAGGGATTTTAAAATATGGAAATAAAGAAAAACGATCAAATGAAAAAGACATAATTAAGAATTTACATTATTTAACTTACAGGGACCCTTAAGAGCTGTGAGCATTTGCTTTTTTCTCGCAAATTTTTGGAGTTATCTCAAGAAACTTTGCATTCGGTTGCAAATAACTCGAAACGAAATTTCTCAAGAGAATATAAACAATTTGCAAGCCAACACAATTTCTTGGGGAATATAACATTTGCAAGAATGCAAAAGCTTTGGCATATAATTCATATTTTTTTCTATCACCATGTCCCTTTAAGGGCTGCATATTAATCAAATCCGTTAACTTTATGTGACTCTTTGTACAGAAGGTCAGACGTTCTTGCTTTTATTAAAGCACATGCTGCTATTTGGATGATTCAAATCATACTGAATCATATGATTTACTCAACTTGTTATGCTGATCTTAGAATAAAACAAAAAACAAAAAACGTTTTGTTCAATTTGAAGAATGTTAAATATTCTTCATTCATTAAACATTATGCACTAAAATAATGAATTCAACAATGACACTTAAGTATTTAAAAATGTAGTGGTTATTTTCTAAAATGACACATTTATTATTATTAATCACTAAATATTAAAAAACACTAAAATATTAAATAAATCCACCATCTCAAGCATCTCAAATAAGATGTCAGTAAGCAGTACTATACTCTACTATGCCACACAATTCAGAAGAAACCTTCTTATTTTTATCCTACAAAAAGGTAAAAGCTTCTGCGCTTCCATCTGTATTTGACAAGGTCATACATTATGAGGTAGATTTGGATAGTACCTGACAGAATAGGAAACTGGGCACCGTAAACCCTTTGTGCGGTTTTTACTTTCAAATCTTGATTTTTAAGCCTTTTCTCAATGTCCTCAAGTTTAATGCAATTCCAAGTAATATATGAAGACTTTCAGTCAAAGTAAGTTCCTGTGGAGTTCCATTTTAAAACTTTAAGGGCCCTTCTATTTGAGAGTCTTCATTGGATGATATTGCATTGGGATGCTGCAAGTGGAATTTTAATGGGTCGAATGTTGAATGCTGAACCTTGTACGGTTTATTGTGATAGGCTGTTTTATGATTATGACGGCCGTGATTACTCTTGCATTACTCTCGCTTTCAATTACTGAAACTCCCTGTTCCCCGGGATGCTTTTATTTCATTCTGATTTGTTTATTTCTCAATGCTTCCTGAAGGCCCAGACAAGGACATCCCCTTAATCACAGAGTGTAAATACATGGGAGTATAATACAGTTTTTCTAAAATCCTCAAGTCCTTCTGCTCTCACCTCCCTGATGATTTGACATCAGTAGTCATAAGGGATGACGCTTGATAAACGGAAGCCATTTGCCAGACAGGCACTGAAACTCCCCCCACCTGATGAGAAGCTTCAGTGTTGTTGCTGATTTATGATGTCACAGCACCATAAAGGGCACGCAGAAGCAGGAAGAGATTCATTAGGAAGCTTGTCCAGGTTTTTAGTGAAGTCCAAGAGAGGCGCTTGGAATACTGATGGGCCTTCTGATCTGTGCCTGTCTTGTCCTTAAAATCTCACTTAAATGAAGCTTCCTAAATGCAACACTCTGGGGACGGATGCAAGTGATTGAGTTCTCAAAATTGACAGCAATGATCGATTGTGAAAACAGTAAATGCAAGACTTAAAAACATACTGATCCAAGGATAACTGTACGCAAGTTTGCCAAAAGTAGCATCTATCTATCTATCTATCTATCTATCTATCTATCTATCTATCTATCTATCTATCTATCTATCTATCTATCTATCTATCTATCTATCTATCTATCTATCTATCTATCTATCTATCTATCTATCTATCTATCTATCTATCTATCTATCTATCTATCTATCTATCTATCTATCTATCTATCTATCTATCTATCTATCTATCTATCTACCTACCTACCTACCTACCTACCTACCTACCTACCTACCTACCTACCTACCTACCTACCTACCTACCTACCTACCTACCAACCAACCAACCAACCAACCAACCAACCAACCAACCCCAACCAATCCATCCATCCATCCATCCATCCAGTCAGTCAGTCAGTCAGTCCATAGAATTTACACGCGGAACTTTATACAAAGTATTACCGAAAACAAACATAACAGTACATTTTCTTTAGTTACACTGAAATAAAATATTTTTATTTTGTCAAATCTACTGTTCACTAACATAATAATTGCTGCTGATTAAACTAATCTCTTTGTTTTACTGTAACTCATATTTAGTTTCAACAAACTAAAAAATGTAAGGGTTACTTTTTTAAGTTAACCCATTTTTACTGTGTACTTACAGAAATAGTTTTGATAGATTTAGATTTGCTAAACAAAACACATGTAGCTGCCTTGACAAGAATTTATTGGCTGAATGAGACCTTTTGCATTTACAAATACATTTAAATTGGCAAAACAACTATTGTTACTTAGGCTTATGTACAATTATTAAAGTCTTAATGATCATGTTGCCCTTTTTTTTCTTTCTACAACTAAGGACTAAAAGTGGGGAGAATCCAATCGCTTCTATGAAAGCCCGTTTCCGCCTCATAAGAAAAAAAAGTCTACCATAAAAAGTCAAAATTATGACTTACTAAATCAAAATTATGAGTTTAAAAGTCATAATTATGACTTTAAAATGTAACATTTGGACATAAAAATTATCATAAAAATTATCACTTGCTGCTCATTGATTTGCTGCGACCCGTCAATTGCGATAGCATCAATTGAGTAGCCTAGCCTATTTTAAGCTACTAATGATGAAGTTATTGTTTTATTAGCTGAACGGCATTCAATATATCTGAGCAAATGCACTCTTGAGAGGATTTTAAACACAGAACAAGCTTTCATTCAGCAAATTCTGTTGTGTTATTATGGAAATATGTTCCCCAGAACACTCAGAAAATGTTGTAATGCACAATTTAATTAGAGAAAGAATTTATGTAATAATGACACATCCAGTATGCTCTGTCGCCACATACAGTTACCTGAGGGTGGCGCTGTTCTGGGATCATATTTCGTTAATAACGTATCAGAATATGTTGTAAAGCAGGATTTCGTTCAAATGAATAGAGTAAGGAGATTAAATACAAAGAGGTACTCTGGTTGAATTAGTCAAGTGTACCATTTATTGAAACATATTAGATAATTTTTTATTAGTATTACTGTTTAAAGAAACCTGCTGCCCGATCACAACCTCATATTTCTGTTGCAACTGTTCCGCAGCAGATCTCGCACTGTTTCCCTATCAGTTGCAATACCATTCAACCGACATTTTTGGTGCATCTATATAACCATGACATTGGCGAGAGGTTTGAACTGAAGTTGCCATTCAATGAAAGCTTCCAGCTCACATCCGTTTTGTTCTTACTGTGCCGAAACTTGTTCTTGCTTCAAATCCTTTCAAGAGAGCTAAAACCATGTTTAAAATACTCCATAATGTGTTCACAATTCATGCTGTCTGGTAGTGTCAGATCAATGAGCAGCGTCATAATTCACCCTTCGCCACAAGTTTGATTGACAGGTGATCTGACCAATCACATCGCCGAATCTGCCATTTTGTCCGACAAAGCAGTCAGGAGAGTTAGTAGATTAACGTTGGTGGACTTGAACTTGGAAAAACGGTGTGTACTGACATCTTTCCGCGGTTGAAATAACATTTATTTTAGTGTTCATTCATGTTTATTTCGTGCTTATCAATGAACTAGAAGGAAGAGATAATCGGTTCACGAGCAGCTTTAACTGAGGCGCTACAGCGATCACGACACATTAAAGAGCCACAAAACAGTATTTATTGTTTAAATTTCTTTCAAAAATGACATTTCAAAGTTGAGACTTTTGTTCATATTAAAAGTAACTTGCTCTGTCCTGTCTGTCGGCGTGTTGTCAGTGTCCTCTTTGCTCCGCGATGTATTTTCTCTATGTGAGAACGTGTGTGGTGTGAGAGCGCCATGGCTTGTCGGACATAGCAACGGTAACTAAAGGGGGCGGGTCTTTGCAAACGGTCAATTTCGATTTAAATTTTTTATAATTTCGACTTGGTATGTCAAAATTCTCACTTTAAAACTCATAATTTTGATTTAGTATGTCATAAATATGACTTAAGTATGTTTTATGCTCTTTTTTCTTTTCGTCTTATGTGGCGGGAAAGGGCTTCCATACATTTCAGTGGGAATCACACTATCATTTTGCACAAGGGCAAAACATGCGACCGTGCCTTAATGCTTTTGGATATCAGAGATGTCATTCTTCCATGCCCTACATAAATTTGATTTGACCAAACTGATGTGTTGAACCTGTAACAGCAGCATCCAGTGAGACTTACCAAAAGCAAGTTGTTACATCTTGTTAAGTTATTTGATGTGAAGGCCAAGTATGGTAACCCATACTCGAAATTTGTCCCATTTTTTGCATTTAAATCATCTGAATAAGTGCACACACATTAGTATTGTGAACACACACACCTGGAGCAGTGAGTGCCATTTTCTGCAGCACCTGGGGAATGATTGGGGGTTAGGCACCTTTCTGAAGGGCACCTCAGTCGTGGATATTGAGGGTGCAAGAGAGCACTGTTGATTTTCTTGCCACCTACATTTCCTTGCCGGTATTGAGAATCGAACCCGCAACCAGTCTGATTCTCTATCCATTAGGCCATGACTGCCCCATGACTTGTTTTGTAGATTAATGAGCACATTACTCATTTTCACAGTCCTAATTACAGTCCTACTGCAGAATGTTATTTTTCGTTTGTGTTTGTTCATGTTTCTTAATTTGCCTGAGTTTAGTGTAATTAAGTGGCTTCTATAAGCAGCCAGGCATCTGTAAGCTGCTGGATGAGTATTAAAACCTGCTTTAATTACCCAGATGATTTTCAGCATCACACGCACTTCATAACACCAGGGTCAAGTTCCAAAGTTTAAAGGACACAGAAGGTCAAGACAAAAATCGACTAGTCGATCCCAGCTCGTTCATTCCGAGCGAAGTGTAAGTAGCAGAGGCTGAAACGAGCACTCGTTGTGTAGTGTTTACTCCAAGTCGATGGCTCTTTAAAGCGTAAAGACATCAGTGATGAACATTGATGACACATATTCGCTCTGCGCCCATATTAGTCCTTATTATCAGCACGTCCTCTCTATGAGAGGCCATTACTGCGCCGAAAACGAAGGCATCTGTGGGTGGGAGCTCTTAAAGGGAAGCAAGTGATGTAGCCCTAACATGAAGGCACTGCGTAGCACTTCAGCTGCTCAGTGCCTCGAACGCAAATAACAGGCCACTCTAGATGCTGTTTAATGTACAAAGCTCTGTAATGTGGACTTCCAAGCAGCTGTTTCAGAAAACGATACGCTGATTCTTTTAACAAAATGCCCTGCGAGAGAGGTTGAAATATGATTAGCGCTAGCATGGGGTGCCTCTGGTAACACAAATAAGCTTAGCGGTGCCACTAGATTTTTTAAAACTGTCGAGTTGGAGAAAAAAAGGACTTAGGAATACAGTCGGAGTCTCAGCTTTTCACCTTGCAGTATTCTTGAGGGTTTTTTTTTTTTTTTTTTAAATAGACCTCTAAAAGTACCCAGCTTTGTAAATCATTAGTTCTGGGCAGTCTCTGTAGATGAACATACTCATTTTTCAATATCATCAATTTCTATGGGAACCCTAAACAGGCATAATGTTGTATTATATATTGATTCTCCTCACAGCTCCTAGCATACGTTTAACTGCCTTTCTGGCTGTTTTAAGACTAGCCCACATATATCATTCCTTAAATGATGCTTGTGAAAGCAAAAGCTCAATTAATTATTTTTGACAGGCCAGCACAAAGTCAATAGCCCTTATTAATTACAATTGATGTAATGTATGGCAAGAATAATACATTGGGACTAAGGGGAAAACAACATAAGCCTTTTGTTCTTATTTAAGGGGTTTGGCTTTGTGATGTCCACTAGAGAGGTGTGCAGAGGGAGTGACTAGAGGGATCATAAAGGCCTGAATAGGGATGTAATCAGAGGAATTGAATAATTCCGGTTCTGTAACGATTCCGCTAAAGATTCTTTAGAACTTTTGAGGAATAAATGTTTGGGGGGTGGAATGCAATTATTATTGCATTAACTGCTCTCAACAGTTAGTTTCCAAATGATTAGATATTTCAAATTTCAACAAAACCCATATAGCAGCGATGAGCAAACTCGGTCCTGGAGGGCCACTGTTCAGCAGAGTTTAGCTCCACTCTGATAAAACTCACCTGCCTGTGACTTTCTGGTAATCCTGAATGCATTGATTAGCTGGATCAGGTGTGTTTGATTAAGGTTGGAGATTAACCCTGAAAGAGAGGGACCGAATTTGCCCATCCCTGCCATTTAAAAAATCAGAAATAAATTCCTTCAAAAGGTGTATTTAAAGATTATTTTAATGCACACAGAGATGGTGTGTATGCAACATAATAATTACTCTTTATTATACACTGTCATTCAAAAGTCTGGGCACAGTAAGGTATTTTTATAGCAAGGAACCAGCTCATGCGAATCATTCATTCAGGAATCAGGCTACACTGGTCGTGCTATATTTTTTTTATTGACTAAAAGGAACCATCGTGCTGTATATTTTTGATTCGCTGAAGCTGGGCTCAGACTACAGGTGTTTCAGGCAGATATACCTTCAAATCTTGAACCTCCCGATCTGCTTGCGGACACATCGGGAACGCCCCAACAATATCAAACATGTTTGATATTTAGGATTTTAAATCGGGACGATTACGACTATGATAACACCAGTACTTCCACAATAGCCAATGAGAGACAAGTCTACAAGGAGACGGAAGTGACGGAACTTTTGAAATGGCGAACGCGAAACAAGTCTGGTGGACAATGGAGATGGAGGAACAGCTGGTCGAAATGTGGCAACAACTGTTTTTTTCTCGCTACAAAGAATAAGTATTGATGATGAGGTGCTAATCTGGCATGATAATCTTAACAATATCTTGTAGTGTGTGATGTGCCACGATTTTCAAATATTGTAGTCTGTGCAGGTTTGAGATTGGAAGGAATAAAAGCTGTGAAGATTCTCCTTACATGCGTGATGCAACCAGATTTCTCAATCGGTTAAGATTTAAAAACTCCTGTAAAGCCGGGATCAGACTACAGGAGTTTTAGGCCGATTTATCCCCGATTTACCCCTCCCAACAATCTGAGAAAAAAAATCTTGTCCATGACATTGGTCGGTTCCAATGTTTGGCCTAAATGGTCTGGTAATGTGAGGCGTTTACAGATCAAATCTTTAACCTCCCGATCTGCTTGTGGATACATCGGGGCCATCACGATTTCATCGATATTTAGAATTTTAAATCTGGTTGATTATGTCAGTTTTTTCACAATAGTCAATGAGATAAGAGAACGAGAGCACTTTTGAAATCCTGACCACGAAACAAGCTGCTGTGCCAACACGTTCTCACACCCAACTCTTCACATATTGATGCCTGGTCAGGACCCTTCGGAGTCACACACAGAATCATTGGGCATGGGAATTATATCGTCATGATGAAATTATACATTGGGTTATGATTTTGCCATGATGAAATGTTGGAGTGATTCTAAATTTAATCAGACGGCATAATTTTATTGCCATTGTTTTTTCTTTACGTAATTTAGACATGTTTGAATACACTCCATCCCTAAACCTACTTATGTGTGTATTATATGATATAAAACACAAGATATAACGTCAGATATGACTTTGTGTGAAGAAAAATCCCCAAAAGCGATCTGCGCCTCCATCCACCAAAGAATATGTTTATATCCGCTTGCTCATGAGATTACATGAGGTGCTCCTCCTTGCATGATAATCTTAATAACATCTTGTAGTGTGTAATGTGCCACGATTTTCGATTCATTCTTGTAGTGTGTGCAGGTTTGAGATTTGGAAGAAGAAAATCTGTGAAGATTTTCCTTATGCAACAAGATTTCATAATCGGTTAGGATTTAAAGGTGGGCTCGATTAGCTTGATTAGGGTTGGAGAGAAACCCTAAAGGAGAGTGGCCTCAAGGACTGAATTTGCCCATCCCTGCCATATAAAAAATCAGAAATGAATTCCTTCAGAAGGTGTGCTTAAAGATTATTTTAATGCACACAGAGGTGGTGTGGATGCAATATAATAATAAGTCCTAATTATACACTATCATTCAAAAGTATGGGATCAGAAAGATATTTTTACTGCAAGGAATCAGCTCATATGAGTCAGGAATATGTTCAGGAATCAGGATACACTGGTCATGCTGTTTTTGATTCACTGAAGCAGGGCTTAGACTACAGGAGTTTCAGGCCGATTTATGCCCCATTTACATAATCTTGTCCATGACATTGGTTGCTTCCAATGTTCGGCGTAGAATATATGGTAATGTGAGGCATTTACAGATCAAATTTTTAACCTCCCGATCTGCTCCCGGATCAATTCTGAAGAATCTCCATCTGCTTGATGCAACCAGATTTCATAATCGGTTAGGATTTAAAATCTCCTGTAGTCTGAGCCCGGCTTAAAAGAAACCAACTCATAACTTAGTCATTTGTTCAGGAATCAGTCACTGGTCATGCTGTATGTTTTTGATTAACAAAGGAATCGTAATGGTAATTTGTTAGGGAATGCCATTTGTCAGGATACATTGGTTGCATTGTATGATTTTGATAAACCAAAAGGAACCTTAGAAGCTCATAACCGTATCTCTTTTTAAATGTAACTGATTCTTAATTATTATTGTCAGTTCCAAACACTACGCACAAGCCTAGAGTGAGAGCAATGCATCGTGGGATTAGTCCTCCAGAACTAAGCAGCCGATTCAACAGAAGAGCAACTCATGGAGACAGGTCTGCTCCACTTCAATAAACACCTGACAAACACACCGATTTCTCTCTCTCACCATACTTTATCTTCCCTCCATCTTCCTTTTATCTGTTTACCAGCCTTGAGTCTCTCTCCCCACTTTGCCCTTTCCTTCTCATCCTCACTCTGTGACTCGCTCTCCAATCTCACCCTCTCACCACACTCTTTGACAGTCCACGGACAGGTTGACACTGCCTCCTGTAGCCTTACATATCATTAGGGCCGCTCTCGTCCACAGCCAGGCTAGGGGGCAGTGACTCTGAAAGCTCTCTCCGGCCCGGGCTGCTTTGCTCTGGGCAGCCCTCCTGTCAGGCCTCACTAATACCCTGTCCTGCTTGGGCAGTCAGAGGAAGACCTTCCCCTTGTCTGGAGCCTTTCTACAAGGGCCGACTCGCTGCTCATGTTGATCCATCAGTGTGACAGCAGTGTGTTCGAAGAGAAAGAAGGCACAAGGAACAGAAAAGCAGGCAGTGATGGTGATTGACAGGCGTTTTCTTGCTGTGTGCTTTAAAAAATAAGACATTTAACTTAATTTTTGTTCAGTGAGAAAGTGAGAATTTATTAATGGTTTGTTGTGATTGTTATTCTTCATAATAGAGCTGCCAAACTACCAACTCCATTCCTTTGTGCCTTGTTCAAATGTGTGCTATCATAAAAAGTACACCCAGAAATTGTATATTTCATTATTGTTGAACTGAATGAAATGAAATTGACTTAAATGAAATAAGTGGCAAGAATTTGCAGACGTTTAGTGGCATTCAACTCCCATATTTCATTTACTTTTTGAAATAAGTGTATCACTTTGTATTGCGCACAGACTGAAATTACTGCCACACAGCACATTAAAGAGTTTCTGATTAATGGCTTCCCTTTTCCGGGTTGCTGGTCATGTTCGTAATTTCATTTAAGCCTTGGCTCATTCATTACTTTCGCTAACAATTTCTCTCTTTTTTTGTTGCAAACATTCACAACTTCTTTGAATGGGCCACTCTAGAAATGAAACAAAGTCAACCAAGCTTGTAAGTCATAAATTAAAATTCGTAATGGTTTTTTGCCAAAGAAGACGTGATGTATTTCATACTGCAGGCTGCCTGGGGTTTTCTACTTCCCCAAGTAACCGTATGGAAATTTGCCCTGTGGTGTTTACATGTTGTGTGCTGTATGTAAACTAGCTATTAGCACTAAAATAACAGCCGGTAACATCTGGACTTGTATGGGAACATCTGTCAGTGGGTGTTGATTACTGACCAAGCATGCATTGTGAACGGTATGCAAGTTACCGCATCTAAAGCTAAATCTTAAATTTACTATGAAAATTCTATTTCTTTTGCCAAGACAGGCCAATACATCTTGTAAACAGTGAAAATGGAGCCTGAAATATTGTTTTTCTCTGTATTTCCTCTCAATCGCTTCGACGAATCATTCAGATTGTTTTGCAGTGACAAGATGTCCCCTCCAAAGCCCTTTTTTCAGCCGTGCTAGTGTACAACCGTGCATGTGTGTGCATAGCCAATCCTTCTAAATGAGTAATTTATTCTATTTGATTCACACGCAGGACATTCATTGCCGCATCCTTGGTCAAAACAGAGCGCAGAAAGAGAGGAAAATAGCCTAATCAGAGCACAGAATGTTCTTCAGTTTAAAGGTCAAAGACTTAACAATTGATTAAGATGTGATGTTAAAACACTAGGTGGATAAAAACAAAATGTAAGATGACATTTTGAAACTGGATTCAACTGCAGAAGTACTATAGTAATATTTCTTATTTTGATTTTAAGATTTTTTTGTAGTAGTAGTAGTAGTAGTTGTAGTAATAATAATAAATTATTATTATTTATATATTCCCAAACAAAAAAATGTTTTACCAAATTGTGCGGTCATACAAAGAAGTACAGCAACCCTGGAGCTTAAAATTTTAATCTCAATTGCAATATAAATATATATATACACTCACCTAAAGGATTATTAGGAACACCTGTTCAATTTCTCATTAATGTAATTATCTAATCAACCAATCACATGGCAGTTGCTTCAATGCATAAAGGGGTGTGGTCCTGAACTCCAAACTGAATGTCAGAATGGGAAAGAAAGGTGATTTAAGCAATTTTGAGCGTGGCATGGTTGTTGGTGCCAGACGGGCCTGTCTGAGTATTGCACAGTCTGCTCAGTTACTGGGATTTTCACGCACAACCATTTCTAGGGTTTACAAAGAATGGTATGAAAAGGGAAAAACATCCAGTATGCGGCAGTCCTGTGGGCGAAAATGCCTTGTTGATGCTAGAGGTCAGAGGAGAATGGGCCGACTGATTCAAGCTGATAGAAGAGCAACTTTGACTGAAATAACCACTTGTTACAACCGAGGTATGCAGCAAAGCATTTGTGAAGCCACAACACGCACAACATTGAGGCGGATGGGCTACAACAGCAGAAGACCCCACCAGGTACCACTCATCTCCACTACAAATAGGAAAAAGAGGCTACAATTTGCACGAGCTCACCAAAATTGGACAGTTGAAGACTGGAAAATGTTGCCTGGTCTGAAGAGTCTCAATTTCTGTTGAGACATTCAGATGGTAGAGTCAGAATTTGGCGTAAACAGAATGAGAACCTGGATCTATCATGCCTTGTTACCACTGTGCAGGCTGGTGGTGGTGGTGTAATGGTGTGGGGGATGTTTTCTTGGCACACTTTAGGCCCCTTAGTGCCAATTGGGCATCGTGACTCAAGATGGCGCCGAGGATGGCTGCTGCGTCGCGAGCTCCGTTACTACATTGCAGTTTTTTGTTTGTTCTGTTTATAGTTTTTGTGTTTTTTGTCTTGGATGTTGTCTGCCTTACTGCGTACGACAGACAGACACTTTTGGACATTGGTTCGGCAATCGCACACCGAAAACCGGACTTTAAATTCTTCAGTGACGACCAGCTGTTTACAAACACGGCAGCGGAGCCCTTTGTCTGGGCGGTCCGACCGCGGAAACGCAGCCGGAGAAGGGGAAGCAGAGCCGGTGTGCTCATCAGAGTAAGACGCCGCGCAAACCGAACCACGCTTCCCAGTATTTTACTGGCTAATGTTCAGTCTCTGGACAACAAACTCTGCGAGCTGAGAGCACGGATCTCTTTCCAACGAGAGATGAGGGACTGCTGCATTATCTGCCTTACAGAAACTTGGATGTCTGCTGAGATTCCGGATTCGGCCATCGAAACCACGGGGTTCTCCGTGCACCGAATAGACAGAGAAAAAGAACTCTCAGGAAAAAGCAAAGACGGGGGTGTATGTTTTATGATCAACAGATCCTGGTGGAATCAGAGAAACGTACATTCTATCAAGTCTTTCTGTTCTCCTGATCTAGAACTTCTCATGGTTCTGTGTCGACCATTCTGGCTACCGAGGGAATTCACAGCGGTCATCATCACAGCTGTGTATATTCCCCCATAAGCCAACACAGACCGGGCAGGAAACCGTGCATCCTGAGGCTGCGTTTATTGTGACCGGGGACTTTAACAAAGCCAACTTCAAACGCATTGCACCTAAATACCACCAACATGTTAACTTCAACACGCGAGGGAACCGTGTCCTGGATCACTGTTACTCTCCCTTCCGGGATGGCTACAAGTCCCTCCCGCGCCCACCATTTGGCAAATCGGATCACTCTTCCATTCTCCTTCTGCCCGCTTACAGGCAGAGACTGAAACAGGAAGCACCCGCCCTCAGAACCATCCAGTGCTGGTCGGACCAATCAGACTCTATGCTACAAGACTGTTTTGATCACGCGGACTGGGAGATGTTCCGGTCGGCCTCTGATGACGACATCGAGGTCTACGCTGATAGCGTAACGTGTTTCATCAGGAAGTGCGTAGAAGACGTTGTTCCGACCAAAACAATTCGGCTGTACCCAAACCAGAAGCCGTGGCTAAATGGGGATGTTTGCGCGGCACTCAATGCGCGGACCTCCACTTTTAACTCCGGTAATGCGGAGGAGCATAAACAAGCAAGTTATGCCCTCCGGAAAACCATCAGAGCAGCAAAACGCCAGTACAGGGACAAGATTGAAGGACAGTTCAACACCACCGACTCTAGAAGCATGTGGTGGGGAATTAACACCATCACGGACTATAAAGGGAACAAAAACTCCACCGTGAACACCGCTGCCTCTCTCCCGGATGAGCTCAACACCTTTTATGCTCGCTTTGAGGGAACTAACACCGCCCTCGCGGAGAGAGAGCTCGTGGCTGAAGATGCAGAGGTTAGTTCACTCTCTGTATCTGTAGCGGATGTAACCCGATCCTTCCGGCGGGTGAACATCCGTAAAGCCGCGGGTCCAGACGGCATTCCGGGCATTTTTAACCTGTCCCTCTCCCTCTCCCTCTCCCTGTCTGTGGTCCCCACATGCTTCAAAACGTCCACCATTGTGCCTGTACCGAAGCAGTCAAAAACCACCTGCTTTAAACGACTGGCGTCCTGTTGCTCTGACCCCCATCATCAGTAAATGCTTTGAGAGACTAATCAGAAACCACATCTGCTCTGTTCTCCCTCCCTCACTGGACCCACTGCAGTTTGCATACCGCACAAACCGCTCCACTAATGATGATGCCATTTCATCCACTATACACACTGCTCTCTCCCACCTGGAAAAGAGGAACACATATGTGAGAATGCTGTTTGTAGACTACAGCTCAGCATTCAACACCATTGTGCCCTCCATACTTGACATGAAACTCCGGGCTCTAGGCTTAAACAGCTTGCTATGCAGCTGGATCCTGGACTTCCTGTCAAACAGACGCCAGGTGGTCAGAATGGGCAGTAACATCTCCTCATCACTGACTCTCAACACTGGAGCCCCTCAGGGCTGTGTTCTCAGCCCACTCCTGTACTCCTTGTACACACATGACTGTGTGGCAACCCACAGCTCCAATACCATCATCAAGTTTGCTGACGATACGACGGTGGTAGGTCTCATCACTGACAATGATGAAACGGCCTACAGAGAGGAGGTGCACACTCTGACACGATGGTGTCAGGAGCACAACCTCTCCCTCAACGTCAGCAAGACCAAGGAGCTGGTGGTCGACTTCAGGAGGAATGAGAGAGAACACCGCCCCATCACCATCAATGGAGCACCGGTGGAGAGAGTCAGCAGCTTCAAGTTCCTCTGTGTCCACATCACAGAGGAACTCTCATGGTCCGTCCACACCGAGGCCGTTGTGAAGAAGGCTCATCAGCGCCTTTTCTTCCGGCTGAGGAGGTTTGGAATGAACCGCCACATCCTCACACACTTCTACACCTGCACCATAGAGAGCCTGCTGACTGGCTGCATCACCACCTGGTACGGCAACAGTACCGCCCGCAGCCGCAAAGCCCTGCAAAGGGTAGTGCGCACGGCCAGCTGCATCATCGGAGGTGAGCTTCCCTCCCTCCAGGACATTTATGCCAGGCCGTGTGTGAAGAGAGCTCAGAGGATCATCAGAGACTCTAGCCACCCGAGCCATGGGCTGCTCTAACTGCTGCCATCAGGCAGGTGGTACCGCAGCATCAGAACACGCACCAGCCGACTCCAGAACAGCTTCTTCCCACAAGCAATTAGACTCCTTAACTCTTGATCCATCAGTTAATAACACACACTGGACAGAATATCACCCAGCACAACCCACTGTAGATACACACACATTATATACACATTTATTTATCATATAGCATCTATTGTACATTGGATCTCTATTGTGATTAATATTGTATACTGTACATTGTATATTATTATTATTATAGCTTAATGTATATTGTTTAATGTATGTTTAGTGTACATTGTTTAAAGTATATGTATATTGTAAGTATGTGTATATTGTTTAAAGCTGTGAGAACTGCACTCACATTGTGTAAATTATTTATTGTTTATTGTAGAGTTTACTGTGCTGTGAGTAATTGTGGGCGCATCAGATGTGTAATCTGATGTTGCTTTAAATGTTGTACATGTCATGTCATGACTGCTATGTTGCTCGGAACTGCACCTAAGAATTTCACCTACTGTTGCACTTGTGTATATGGTTGTGTGACAATAAAGTGATTTGATTTGATTTTGAGTTTAAATTCCACAGCCTACCTGAGCACTGTTTCTGACTATGTCCATCCCTTTATGACCACCATGTACCCATCCTCTGATGGCTACTTCCAGCAGGATAATGCACCATGTCACAAAGCTTGAATCATTTCAAATTGGTTTCTTGAACATGACAATGAGTTCACTGTACTAAAATGTCCCCCACAGTCAGCAGATCTCAACCCAATAGAGCATCTTTGGGATGTGGTGGAACGGGAGCTTCGTGCCCTGGATGTGCATCCCACAAATCTCCATCAACTGCAAGATGCTATTCTATAAATATGGGCTAACATTTCTAAAGAATGCTTTCAGCACCTTGTTGAATCAATGCCACGTAGAATTAAGGCAGTTCTGAAGGCGAAAGGGGGTCAAAAACAGTATTAGTATGGTGTTCCTAAACCTTTAGGTGAGTGTATATATATATATATATATATATATATATATATATATATATATATATATATATATATATATATATATATATATATATATATATATATATATATATATATATCATAAGGGAAAATAGTGATATATTCTATTTACATTAGTAGTAGTTCTTGCATTATGTGTGAATGGGAGCCTAATTAGATGCTATTTATACTTTATTTTGACAGATACATACTATTTCTACTATTTGTAACTGAGGTAGTTTTGTTATACATTAACAGGATGCAATAATAACATAAAGTGTAAATTATTATATTTATTAAAAATATAAAATTTATGCCATCTTAATTGGAAAAATAAAAGCCCTTCCTACACCTATCCCTAACCCTACCCAATAAATGCTTTTATTATTATTATTATTAATAATAAACATTTTGTTAGGCATTTTATTTCCTCTTTTTGAACATGTCCTTAATTTTTATTGAAAGTAAATGCCTTTCCAATGTGATATGTGATGGGAAAAGGGAGAAGAGCGAGCTCGGCAAAAGTCGGATTCAAACCCAGGTCATCGCCACCAGGGAATGCTTTTCCATGAAAGGGTGTACATGGTCTGCAACAATGCTTAGGTAGGTGGTACGTGTCAAAGTAGCATCCACATGGATGGCAGGACCCAAGGTTTCCCAGGAGAACATTGTCCAAAACATCACATTGCCTCTGCCGGCTTGCCTTCTTCCCATAGAGCATCCTAGTGCCATGTGTTCCTCAGGTAAGTGACGCCCATGCACCCAGCCATCCACGTGATGTAAAAGAAAACGTGATTCATCAGACCAGGGCACCTTTTTTCATTGCTCCGTGGTCCAGTTCTGACGCTCACGTGCCCACTGTTGGCACTTTTGGCAGTGGACAGGAGTCAGCATGGGCACTCTGACTGGTCTGTGGCTATGCAGCCCCATACGCAACAAACTGTGATGCACTGTGTATTCTGACACCTTTCTATCAGAACCAGAATTAACTTATTGAGCTATTTGAGCTACAGTAGCTGGTCTCTTTTATCATACCACACAGGCCAGCCTTCGCTCACCACATGCATCAATGAGCCACTGCAGACCGGGAACACTATGACCCTGACGCCAATTCATCACTGTTCCTTCCTTGGACCACTTTTTATAGATACTGACCACTGCAGACCGGGAACACCCCACAAGAGCTGCAGTTTTGGAGGTGCTCAGACCCAGTCATCTAGCCATCACAATTTGGCCCTTGTCAAACTCGATGAAATCCTTACACTTGTCCATTTTTCCTACTTCTAACACATCAATTTTGAGGACAAAATATTCCCTTGCTACCTAATATATCCTGACCACTAACAGGAGCCGTGTTGAAGAGATAATCAGTGTTATTCACTTCACCGGTCATAATGTTATGCCTAATTGTTGTATATACACAACAACTCTTTCTGGTTCTTGAATCTAATTCAAGTCACGAAATGTAGTTTTAAGAGTTTTTTTTAGGCTAGAATGTAGTTATTTAGACCTCAAATATGTGACTCATATAAACATAGCGGCACATTTTTTTAGACGCTCAAGGCCGTTCAGCGCTTATGTACCCGCAGAGAACAGCTTCATCTCGGCCAGACCTTCTGGAATTTTCTGCTGGCTCTTATAGTGGTTAAGTAAGAAATAACTGACCACAGGCCGTTGAATTATTCGAAAACGAATGCACATCCGAGGTGGTAATGCGGTCACGATGCGAAGTGACTATTTTCCGAATAATTAAACTGCCCGGGGTCAATTATTCCACTTGTACTATGGTTACCACACCTCAAAACATTGTTCAGATGATTTATTTCAAGACATTAGTCAAGTTTTGTCTTTAAGACGTTCTTGTGTGCACGACTAATTTCTTATGCATCTAAACCCAATCCTCCATTGCAAATTCCAAATTGTATGCAGTTATTAATTCAGTGAGTTATGATGAGAGAGAGAGAGAGAGAGAGAGAGAGAGAGAGAGAGAGAGAGAGCATACAGTGAGGAAAATAAGTATTTGAACATCCTGTTATTTTGCAAGTTCTCCCACTTAGAAATCATGGAGGGGTCTGAAATTGTCATCGTAGGTGCATGTCCACTGTGAGAGACATAATCCAAAACAAAAAAAATCCAGAAATCACAATGTATGATTTTTTAACTATTTATTTGTATGATACAGCTGCAAATAAGTATTTGAACACCTGAGAAAATCAATGTTAATATTTGGTAGAGTAGCCTTCGTTTGCAATTACAGAGGTCAAACGTTTCCTGTAGTTTTGCACCAGGTTTGCACACACTGCAGGAGGGATTTTGGGCCACTCCTCCACACAGATCTTCTCCAGATCAGTCAGATTTCTGGCCTGTTGCTGAGAAACATGGAGTTTGAGCTCCCTCCAAAGATTCTCTATTGGGTAGATAGATTTAGATTTCTACCTAAATCTATTGGGTTTAGGTCTGGAGACTGGCTAGGCCACGCCAGAACCTTGATATGCTTCTTACAGAGCCACTCCTTGGTTATCCTGCTGTGTGCTTCGGGTCATTGTCATGTTGGAAGACCCAGCCTCGACCCATCTTCAATGCTCTAACTGAGGGAAGGAGGTTGTTCCCCAAAATCTCGCAATACATGGCCCCGGTCAGCCTCCCCTTAATACAGTGCAGTCGCCCCGTCCCATGTGCAGTAAAACACCCCCAAAGCATGATGCTACCACCCCCATGCTTCACAGTAGGGATGGTTTTTTTGGGATGGTACTCATCATTCTTCTTACTCCAAATGATGATTTCAAACCATGATGTCTTAGTGTATTACCAACAGTAACCTTGGAAATGGTGGTCCCAGCTCTTTTCAGGTCATTGACCAGCTCCTCCCATGTAGTTCTGGGCTGATTTCTCACCTTTCTTAGGGTCATTGAGACCCCTCGAGGTGAGAACTTGCATGGAGCCCCAGTCCGAGGGAGACTGACAGTCATATTTAGCTTCTTCCGTTTTCTAATGATTGCTCCAAAAGTGGACCTTTTTTCACCAAGCTGCTTGGCAATTTCCCCGTAGCCCTTTCCAGCCTTGTGGAGGTGTACAATTTTGTCTCTAGTGTCTTTGGACAGCTCTTTGGTCTTGGCCATGTTAGTAGTTGGATTCTTACTGATTGTATGGGGTGGACAGGTGTCTTTATGCAGCTAACAACCTCAAACAGGTGCATCTAATTTAGGATAATAAATGGAGTGGAGGTGGACATTTTAAAGGCAGACTAACAGGTCTTTGAGGGTCAGAATTCTAGCTGATAGACAGGTGTTCAAATACTTATTTGCAGCTGTATCATACAAATAAATAGTTAAAAAATCATATATTGTGATTTCTGGATTTGTTTTTTTGGTTATGTCTCTCACAGTGGACATGCACCTACGATGACAATTTCAGACCCCTCCATGATTTCCAAGTGGGAGAACTTGCAAAATAGCAGGGTATGTGAATAATAGCAGGGTATTCCACACTGTATGTGAATTACCTCAGTCTGTGCATCTTTTTCAAGTGTTCGGCGGCATTTACACGGAACTGTAAGAACAGCACCTTTATTACATCGCTAGTGAGAAATGCCATGTTGCTTTTAAGATGCTAAACTATTTTACTGATAAAATCATCAGAGCAGCGACTGACAACACGTTTCTGTGCAAGTGTATGTCGGTAGCCTGTATGTGTGTGTTTGAGTGGGAGAGCAGAGAGAGCAGGAGAAAAAGTACATGCGTTTCGTACATAATTAAACATAATTTTGTGGAAAAAACATGAAAATAATTTTCCTATTTGCTATATTTTTTTGCTTGGTCAGTGTCATTTTGGATTTTGGTTATTTTGCTGTTGTCAGCTGTAAAGACATTTGAAATAACTGAAATTATTTGGCAAAGTGATATGGAAATGTAATGCGGTCAAGACCTGTCTGGACCTACTTTAACCATGGTTTCCCTGAAAATAATTGCACACCTTAGAACGTTCGTCAGCCAATAAGATTCAAGCATTCAACAGCCCCCATAGTATAAATATAAGATAATTCATTTTGGAGTATATTAAACCGGCAATCTTTGGTCTTATTAATCTATTACTTGTTCCAGAGAAAAATCGATTTGGCTAAAGGCAAAGGCTTATGTTTAGGCTATATTTAACTTGAATCCTGTACTAGAGCGCTGCTTTTCTACATTTGACTGAATTGTTAGCTTGTGTTTATTTCCTAATGTCTTTTATAATGGCTATTGTTGTTAATTTAACCCTTAAATGCATACCTCGGGTCTTTAGTGACCCGAGACGTCATTCACTACCCTCCTCCTCATTATTTTTTTTAAGTTAGACATTAACCTTCTTAGTATTCCTCAATCAATCAATTTTAAACAATATAACAAGAAAAATATAATACAATTATAATTGAATGCCTATTTTTCCACTAGTTTTTTTGTCAAAATTGTAAAGGGTCGCTAACGACCCGAGGTGTGTAAGATTGTACGTATTTTTTTTTCTGCACAATAATAAATTAATCTATAATGACAAAATAACTGCAATTCACCTTTATTCCACAAGGTGGCAATGTCTGATACACAATGATGTAGTGACGTTTCACTCAATGCCACTCAATGCATACTTACTGCAGACTGAAAACGAAACAATAATAATTATAATCTGCAAAACTTGAAATGGCTCAGCGATTTACTGCAGAGCAAGTACTGAACACAATCAAATATTAGTGTCACTGTCACTTGATGATGGATCTGGTGAAGGAAGCTGTCAGTGATCAAAATATTTATTTTCAAGACGTTGAAAATAAGTTTTGAGAATATGCGTGAGATCGCGAATATGCAATAATATACATGCTAGTTTCCATGGCAGAGTTCAAGATAAATATTGCAGAATCACTGACAACATTCAAAAGACAGCTGAAACCCTCTTCCGTGAGCACTTAACCTCATCTTAAAAAAAAAAAAAAAAAAATTCTTAATTTCCTTCTATCTTCCTCTACTTCTTCCCTGCCTTAGCGTATGATGCTCTGTGTAATGTCAAAAACGTAGTACTTCAGGCACTTTCTGTGTTTCACTGCCTCTTCATGACAGATCGCTTCCTGTACTCCTCAGTTGTAAGTCGCTTTGGATAAAAGTGTTTGCTAAATGCATAAATGTAAATGTAAATGTATATAATTATTAAACAGCAAGCAGAAACCAGTCTTCCTGTGCACTCAGTGTCCGAATTCACTCACTCGTTTTTATTCACTCATTCATGTGGACTATAGTAATATAGTGAACAGTGAATGAGGGTATAGGGGGTGATTTTGGATTTAGCCCTTGACTTTTAATGGTTAAGGAAAACTATCGCTTTCCTCAACGGACATTCAAACTGATTTTTTATAATGGATATAAAATTATGGACATTGACCTGAAGAATGAATGCTATATCAGATACAGGTAATATACTCGTTTAGTCGATCTCTCTCACATAATACCTTAATACTCTACTCTACACAATACAATAAGCTTCAATGAAGCGACTCAACGTTCCATCGCAACAAGTTCAAAAGTGCTGTTTTAGAATTAGTAACAGAGGCTTGGTCACAACTGTTAAACTGTCAATTTGAGATTTGAATCTGTGGCGGAATAAGTTCTGCACAAAAGAGGGTTTGTAAAGACCTCTTTGTTTCTGATTTATTTACACACTTGTGCTGTCAAACTGTTGTATAACCACAATAACACACTCGTAGCTGTGTAATAAGGCTCTATATCAGCATGCTGTGATTACCTGATATACAGTGCTGATATACAGCCATATTGCACTGCTACTCGTGTGATATTGCTCATATATAGTACACACTGTGTTCCAAATGATTATGCAAGTGACATATCAGTAGGATTTCAGAACAATAAATATTCAGATTTTAGTTTTTCAAAGAAAGTGTTTGTTTGCTTTATTTCTCAAATCTTTTTAGATAAGTGGTATCAATCTCAGACAGGTTTGTTAAATCGTTTGCCATGTCTACTTGAAGAGGATGTTTCACATTATTAAGCAAGTCACAGTTCTCATGCAAAATGGGGAGAAAGATCTTTTTGAAGATGAAAAACATGAAATGGTGCAATGTCTAGCAAAAGGCATGAAAACAACTAATATTATGCGAAAACTGAATGGAGATTATCAAACTATCATAAGATTTGTGAGTAATTTACAGAAGTAGATAACTCCGCCACACGAACAGGGGTATTTTCTTTGCGGTTTCGCCGTTCGTCCACACGCTAACGCAGTATCCAGACACTGAAATCAAACTTTTTTGAAACCTCCTGCTAGGGTGAATTTTTTTTTTAGAAACTCCGGTTGCAGTGTTGTCGTGTGAACAGTGAACTTGAGTGAATTTTGGCTTGTTGCGTCAGAACCGGAACCAGCAATAAAAAAAATTCCTGGCTTCTAATTGGCCAACATGGCTTTACGGTTAGAGTTATATTGCCACCTGTTGGTTTGGCATGCTCTTGACAGTGCTTCATAGAGTGTTTTGCGTTTTCATGTGGATGCAACCTCTGTTTATAAAAATACCCATGCATGTGTGGACTAGGCCAAAGGTTTAAGGAAAGTGTCTGTCAAAAAAAAATGATTGTATTAAAAGGACAACTATAAATAAGCCACTGTTGAGTAGCAAACAGGTACTTGAAACTGCTGGTGTCTCAAGAACTTCTCCATGGATAATGGCAGTTGTGTGTAAAGTTACATTTCAGCCACCTCTAACTAAAGCTCACAAAGAGAATCGCTTTCTCATCTCATCCAGGAGAGCCTCTTGAGAAGTTGTGCTCCTGTGAAATAGTATGCCATTTCCGTTTTACAGAGCATTCAGAGCACCATTTTATTCAGTCTCTGTTTAAAAAATGTCCACACTTTACAATATTTTGTAATAACGGCTGATTTTCTGATGAGTCGCCGTCATTGGGGAACATTAAAAGCAGAATTGGATTCAGGTTTAGTTCATAAAGATTGTGTTTTGGTTGAAAATAATTCCCAGAAGAGTGACACGGTTGCTATATGTAAAGGGTCATACGTTCACCCTCACAGATAAAAAAATGTGTTTGCCTATGTGTGTCTATTTTGGTTTATGTCCACTTCTTAATATCAGAGTGTCTCATCAGTCTCTATATTACGTTCTGTCTGTGAAGTGAAATCGATGTTTCTGCTGGAGGCTTTGCTATTGAGGTTATGATAGCATGCCACAGCCAGTGCTGTCTACCAGAAACAGCGAGGGAGATATCACATAGGATACAAGCAGTGCCTGCTCTGGAAATAACTTTGGCACTTCTTTTATGATGCAATATATCTGAGAAAAGAAGTGAAAAGGCTGAACTTAGTTCACTTCTCTGAAACAATATTCAGATGTCTGTCAGCTGAAGTGAGGTGGTCATTAAAGTTTTCATATTCATATGCTACTTTCGGTGTTATTTTGCATTAATAGTCTCCCACTCTCAGACACATAAAACTGTACATTAGATTTCTATGGTTTGGAATGGTTTGAAAATGAAAATAGAACACAGTGCTTCTGTGTAGATTGAGCATATTTTTGAATAACCCTTTAAGGCAAGTCACTTTACTGGGCAACTATTTTATATGCAGACAAGTACAGCTCCTGTCTGCTTGTATTCAGAAAGACTGTAATGTGTTTGTCATGATCAAATTTCAATTATTTCATATCACCAATAAAATCTGACAAGAGTTTTATCATAAATAGTTTTTTTAGCTTTTGTGCTTCATTAGCGGGTCCAGTTACTATGGTTCCCTTTCGTTCAGTCACTACGACGTACGTTAGTGACTAACGAATGGGGGTTTCGCCTAGAAGCCTATCATCTTCGAGCATATAGAAAACACCCAATGGCGTGCCAATGCCATGGGGCATGCGGAATTTGCATACGTAACTCCGCCTCACCGCGTGAGTATATAAGGAAGTACGTGGCAATATCGCATTATGTTTCTGCTTTCGGAGCCAAGAGTACCTCTCTTCACTCCTACAGCCTTCTGAGATTCGTCAGCTTCTTCGAGACGAGCAGCTTTCCAGTTGGTGTTGGTGTTACGGCGCGTTCCAGTGATCACATACTTCCTGCCTGCTGATCTGCGCAGTGGTCCGTCTGACAGCTGGTGTGTGCTTCCCTGGGCGCTTCGGCATCGGCTGCGAAGCTTCCTCTCATAAAAGAGCTTGCACGTGACGCGTCCTTTTCAGGATGTCTCGTCCGTGCACTTCTGGGTGCGGTGGATTTCTCTCGTCTTCTGATGGGCATGAGCGCTGCGTGACATGTTTGGGCTTTCAGCACGCTCAGGCAGCGCTTGTGGATGACTCATGTTCCCACTGCGGGAACATGGTCATCTCGGTGTTACGATCGAGACTCCGTGAGCTTCGTGCTGATGCCGGAGCGAGAGTCCCCTCTGCCACACCCCAATCTGCGGTCTCCAAGCGAGGCTGCACTTTGGCTGGTGGCCAGGGTGATCTGAGGGTGATGGTGTGGAATGATGCGCCGACGCTCATGCCTCGGTCCACACCCCCCTCTCAAGCACCTGACCCGCCCCGTGTTCAGGCATCTACATCGGGGCCGGCTCATGCTGTCCCTAATGTGGCGTTTGGCGCGGTGGAGGACGAGGAAATGTCCATCGCCGCATCACAAGGTGGGCTGGAGTCATCCGAGGATGAAGATTCAGCTGTGGAGTTGCGTGCCACCACTGACCTCGCTCTCCGGGCGACGAAGGTGACCGCGCGCTCCCTGGGTCAGGTGATGTCCACTAACGTGGTCCAGGAGTGACACTTATGGCTCACCCTGGCCGATATGCGGGACGCCGAGCGAACACGTTTCCTCGACGCCCCCATATCCCATATTCGGCGGGGCGGTCGAGGACTTCGCCCAACAGGCCGCTCAGAAGCAGACTGAGGCAATTAAACACATCCTGCCCCGGCAGTCCGCTGCTGCCTCCACCCAGCCGCCCACGCAGTTGCCTCAGCCTGCTTGCCACCGCGGACGCCCTCCTGCGGTTCCCTCAACCTCTGCGCCACCCAAGCAGCAGCCTCCACCCGGGCCGCGCAGAGGTAGCCGCAGGAAGGCATCCCCGTCCGTTCCAGCCCCGCAGCCCGCGAAGAAACGCCAGGCTAAGTGGCGCTCCTGATACGGACAGCTCAGGGATGGGCGGTTCTTTCCAGGAGACGGCAGCAGGGCCGCTCCTTCCCCCGTGGAGGGCCGGGGGAGAATATTTTGTTCAGCTGCTGGCCCCCGGGTCAGCAGCACCCTAATGTGGTTAGAGAAAGAACTGACAATCCCATCCCTGAGCACCCAGAGATCGGTGATGACGTGCGCGCCACCCTCGGGTCCCGCCACTCGCATCCCTCTCTGTCGCCAGCCTCCCCTCAGAGCAGACCCCAGTGGAACGTGCGTCTTTCCCTGGTCTCCTCTGTCGGGATGCAGCAGTTAACCGTGCCCCCACACCGGGACGCCCAACAGCCTTCCTTGTCCGGGCCGGTAACGCTGCCTCGCTGCCCCACCCTGGGTACGTCTGTGCTCCGCATGACCCCGTTGGTGCAGTCTCTGGAAGCATGGCTACAGCTTCCGGGGCTGTCCCGCTGGGTCGCACGGACCATCAGGCTCGGCTACGCAATTCAGTTTGCGCAGGCTCCTCCCCGTTTCAGGGGTGTCCGCTATACCGAGATCGGGGCCAACGCCCCCGTCATGTGTGCGGAGATTGCCACCCTGCTGGCGAAGGGTGCGATCGAGCCTGTCCCTCCAGCCGCAATGAAGTCGGGGTTCTACAGCCCCTACTTCATTGTACCCAAGAAAACAGGTGGGTTATGGCCAATCCTGGACCTTCGCATCTTGAACCGAACCCTACACAGGCTTCCATTCAAGATGTTGACTGCGAAACGCCTTTTCGAATGCGTTCGTCCGGACGATTGGTTTGCAGCGATCGACCTGAAGGACGCCTACTTCCATGTCTCCATCCTTCCTCGACACAGACTGTTCCTACGGTTTGCCTTCGAGGGGCGGGCATATCAGTATGCGGTCCTCCCATTCGTGCTATCTCTGTCCCCTCGCGTCTTTACGAAGATTGCCGAGGCAGCCCTTGCGCCCTTCGGCAGCACGGGGTCCGCATCCTGAATTACCTTGACGACTGGCTCATACTGGGCCACTCTCGGGAGCAGGTTTGCGGACACTGAGATCGGGTGCTCCATCACCTAGCCCGTCTGGGCCTTCGGGTCAACTGGGAAAAGAGCAAACTCTGCCCAGCGCAGAGGATCTCTTTTCTCGGTATGGACATCGACTCGGTCGCCATGTGCGCGCAGCTTTCGAGCGAGTCAAATCGAGAGCAAGAGTGCGGTTCCACTGAAACTATTTCAGAGGCTCCTGGGGCATATGGCATCTGCAGCCGCGGTGACGCAGCACGGATTGCTACATATGAGACCGCTTCAGCACTGGCTTCGCGATCGAGTCCCGAGGTGGGCATGGCAGTCTGGCACGCTCCGGGTACAAGTGACTCGGGCCTGCCTACAGACACTCACCCCGTGGTCGAACCTCAGTTTTCTACAGGCCGGTGTGCCCTTATAACGAGTTTCCAGGCATGTTGTCGTATCGACGGATGCCTCTGCCACGGGTTGGGGTGCCATGTGCAATGGACAAGCAGCCGCGGGCTCCTGGACAGGACCCCAGCGCCTTCTGCATGTCAATTGCCTCGAGTTACTGGCAGTACAGTTTGGCCTGCACCGCTTCCGGGCGTTGCTGAGGGGTCAACATGTGCTTGTCAGGACAGACAACACGGCCGTAGTAGCGTACATCAACCACCAGGGCGGTCTACGCTCCCGCCGTATGTCTCAACTCGCCCGCCACCTCGTTTTATGGAGTCAGAAGCGCCTGAGGTCCCTTCGTGCTGTCCATATTCTGGGAGCCCTGAACTGTGCAGCCGACGAGCTCTCACGGCTTCAGTCACTCCCGGGAGAATGGAGTCTCCATCCCCAGACGGTCCAGCTGATTTGGGAACAGTTCGGGGACGTGCAGGTAGATCTGTTTGCCTCCCACGACTCTTCCCACTGCAGCCTGTTCTATTCCCTGACCGAGGGCACGCTCGGCACGGATGCACTGGTGCACAGCTGGCAGCGGGGCCTACGCAAATATGCATTCCCCCCAGTGAGCCTACTCGCACAGCTCCTGTGCAGGATCAGGGAGGACAAGGAGCAGGTCCTTTTGGTCGCCCCACACTGGCATGCCTATGCGTTGAAGTGGAACCTCTTCGTCACCTGGTGCTTTTCTCGCCAAGAAGACCCCTGGAAATGCCCGATCGGGTCCGTGCTTTCGTTCCTCCAAGAGGGGGTGGAACGTAGGCTGTCTCCCTCCACCCTTAAAGTTTATGTGGCCGCAATATCTGCCTACCACGATCTCTTGGGGGACAAGAAGGTAAGTCAGCACGACCTGATCATCAGGTTCCTGAGGGGGGCGAGAAGACTGAATCCTCCTCGCTCTCCTCTCGTACCCTCTTGGGACCTCGCAGTAGTTCTAAGTGCTCTGCAGAGACCTCCCTTTGAGCCTTTGCAGTCGGTTGATATAAAATTTCTGTCAATGAAGACGGCTCTGCTGACCGCATTGGCCTCGATCAAGAGGGTCGGGGACCTGCAGGCTTTTTCGGTTGACGAAGCGTGCCTGGAGTTCGGGCCGGCTAACTCTCACGTGATCCTGAGACCCTGGCCTGGATATGTGCCCAAGGTTCCCACCACTCCGTTCAAAGACCAGGTGGTGAACCTGCAAGCGCTGCCTTTGGAGGAGGCAGACCCAGCCTTGGCATTGCTCTGTCCAGTACGCGCCCTCCGCGCCTATGTAGACAGCACGCAGTGTTTCAGGACCTCAGACCAGCTCTTTGTCTGTTATGGTGGAGAGCGGAAGGGAAGAGCTCTTTCAAAGCAAATGCTGTCTCACTGGATAGTGGACACCATTGTTTTGGCTTACCAGCAGCAAGGTCGACCATGTCCCCTTGGGGTTAGGGCACACTCCACTCGGAGTGTGGCCTACTCTTGGGCTTTAGCGCATGGCGCCTCGCTAACAGACATCTGCAGAGCTGCAGGCTGGGCGACACCAAACACATTCGCCAGATTCTACAATCTCCGAGTGGAGCCAGTGTCCAGCTATGTACTCGTCCCCCCGAGGGGCCGGTAATGGGCCAGGCTCAGGTGTTATCGCTTGCTCGCCATTCCACTCCTCGGACTGGGTATGTGCGATATTTTCCTCAGGTGAGTTTTCCCGAGAGCCCTGAGTTCCTCCAGCACCGCTTACGCTGATACCTGTGTGTCTGCCCTCTCACGAGCCCAGACCCTCGTGTCCGGCCAGGTGCCCCGTGTGCATGGTTCCCCTCCGGCGACCCCCACACAAGTATTTCCACCGTCAGCCTCCCTTGCGAGCAGGTGTCTTTCCCTTGGCAAGCCCCTGCCACCCCTAGGGTTAAAAATTCCACCTGCGGTTGGTACCCTAGAGTTTTCCCATATGCAGCCCTTAGCGGGTCATATGTGTACTCTCAAGTCCTCCCTACGGGCAGGCATCTTGGCATTCCTTCATTGGGATATGCTTCCCAGTGTACCTTGGTAATCTTGTGTTAAGCGTGAGTCCTTCGTCCGTATTAGTCTTACGACAAGGAACTCACACTTACGCAGGGCACTGGAAGACAGCTGAGTGGCGGGATTTTATTGAACCCCCATTCGTTAGTCACTAACGTACGTCGTAGTGACTGAACAAAAGGGAACGTCTCGGTTACGGATGTAACCCTCGTTCCCTGAGGAGGGAACGGAGATGTACGTTCCATTGCCACATCAGCTGTGCTACCTGGAACGTGGGAGTTCAGTCTTGGCTCCTCAAGCAGGTAACATAATGCGATATTGCCACGTACTTCCTTATATACTCACGGGGTGAGGCGGAGTTACGTATGCAAATTCCGCATGCCCCATGGCATTGGCACGCCATTGGGCGTTTTCTATATGCTCGAAGATGATAGCCTTCTAGGCGAAACCCCCATTCGTTAGTCACTAACATACGTCTCCGTTCCCTCCTCAGGGAACGAGGGTTACATCCGTAACCGAGACGTTTCTACAGTAAACATGATAAGGATGCAAATAAGATTTTTATTTATTTATTGCACAACTGGATTGTATATTTAATTGTTCATGCTAATTTCCTCTATTTGTACATTTAAATGACCTTTGCTGTCATCTTATACTTCTAATCTTTAAAACACTGCTAATTTAATAACACTGTTTAATAAAAAATTGTATCTAAAAATTAATATCCATTTTCATTCTGTACATCATGTTGTGATTCCTTTACAGGTTTTCTCAGTCGATTTGACACTCTTCTCTAAACTCAGATCACTGTCAATCTGAACACTTTGTAATTGTCCTAAACAGATTGTAAGTTTTCAATAATTGTATACAAGTTATCAAAACATTGTGTACAAAATTCTCAAATCTGTTCACAACAGTACACAGAGCCAACCAAAATTTTAATTTATCAGGGGAAAAACATTTGCAGCTCTTTTTATTGATTTTACACAAATCACAAACATCTCTGTACCATTTTTTCTAAACACAACACACAGAAAGGGCAGGGCATGGAGAGTAGAATGGGGAAAAGGAGAGGGTTAAAAGTTGGGTTAAATGGAAGACATTAGTTTAGTGGAAATAATAAGAGGAGAAATTGTAAGAAGACATAAAAAGAAAGGAAGGGGACAGCAGGAAGGTACAGACTTTCAAATCTAATGGGAATCACCCTAATCGACCATGTAATAAATCATGGCTTCTTCTTGAGAGAAGCTAGGAAACAGATCCAAAGTGTTACTATGGCATTCCACGTCTATATTTATGAGTATTGTACTATACTGCTGATAGTGTACATTTGTAGTTTTGAGAAAGCCTTAAAGTGGCAAGATCTGTCCATGTCCAAAAAAATTTCAGAATTGAAGTACAAGAACACTGTGCCGGATGACAAAGTTTGTTTTCAATGGAATAAGAGCCTGTCACTGTTAAACAATACCACCAACCACAATGGAAGCTGCCTGTGGAGATGTTGAGGCAGAAAAACTTATAACAAAACCCCTCATTAAAAAACTTTATGATAAACATGTATTTGCATTAGTGTATTTGTGTGTCTGGCTGAATATGTTATAAAAATTAATAGAGAACGCACCTGTAGTTTTGATCACAGCATTTACTTTTAATAAATGCATTACTAGAATAAACTGCAGTGCTTCAGTATGCAGTGAATATTGTTCTGTCAACAGAGTGTGTTTAGTGTGCTGTGTTAATTGCGCTGAGAGCAACTACATTCACTTGAAAAAAAAATATGTCAAATCAATTGAGTAAAACTAAAATAGATTTTTTTTGTGTGTGTGTTTTGTTTAGACATAGTACTGCATTTTAATATTAGCAATTTGTTACTAATCCAGAACATGTACAATAATGATCAACTTCTTGGTGTCAGTTGTAATATTCAGTACAACAGTACATTCTCCGGTGTGATGACTCCGATTGTTCGAATATTCCTACTTGATAATTGTTAAATCGATATGTCATCCTCAATAAAACCCGTCTCCGGCGTGTTGCCTTCGATCTTTCGAATATTGTACTTTAATAATTGTTTCATCAATAGCCTATGGCATCCTCAATAAACCCGTCTCCGGCATGATAACTCCGATATTTCGATTATTCCTATTTAATAATTGTTTAATCGACACATCGTCCTCAATAAACCCATCTCCGGCGTGTTGCCTCCGATCTTTCGAATATTCCGATCTCTTATGACCTCTGACATAAAGTTGTCAGAATAATAATCAAACGCTGTTTGTTAATTGGCCAGAGGAGAACTGGCACCCCGACTGAGCCTGGTTTCTCCCAAGGTTTTCTCTTGATGGGGTTTTGGTTTCCTTGCCGCTGTCGCCTCTGTCTTGGCTTGCTCAGTTGGGGACACTACATTTTTCAACTAAATATCCAAATAAATCTAATTATTAAACTAAATTAACCATATAAACTAAATTACTGATCTAATTACTGATTTAAAGCCCACATTGTCACTGTATGATAATTTAAATTAACTGATGACATCATCATTTTCTCCAGAACGGCTATACGGCTGAATAAAATTATGTTGCATTATCTTCCTGTTTAACACTGTGAAGCTGCTTTGAAACAATCTGCATTGTTAAAAGCGCTATATAAATAAAGTTGATTTGAATTGACATCTTTCTTCTGAAAACTGTAACTATTCTGTCTGGTTCTGACACCTCTTTCCTTTTCTCTCAGTTACAGACTGTCGTATCCTGGAGAACCTTCAGCGCTACGCCTCCCCTACTTACCTGCCCGTCAACTACCAGCTCCTCAACACAGAGTCCTCGTTCTTTCTTAAGGAGGCCACCCAGGACTTCATGCGCAACTCTAGCTTCCTCTCCAGAACGGAACTGTTCTTCATTCACCAGGCCAGGAAACCTCCCATCATCAATGCCACATATGGAACCCTTTCGGTAGAAGAGCCTGTTACTTTGGATCTCCTCCAGATGCCTGGCTCCTTTGTGGCTTCCTCAACCCTCTTCACCTTCAACTGGAAAGTGCAGACCTTTGTTCTCAATGAAAGGATTTACCTAAACAAGCCCAAGGTTCAGGTCTTGTTCTACATCGCTGGGAGGGATTGGGACGACTACAGTGCAGTGGACAAACTCCCCTGCGTACGGATGTTCGCCTTCCACGAAACCCAGGAGGTCCGTGGGAGCTGCAGGTTACGAGGGGACATGGGCGTTTGTGTCGCTGAGCTCGAGCCTCTTCCTGGGTGGTTTGCACCTCCCAGCATTGTCCCAGGACGGCAGAGGAGTCCGGATATGTCTGAAGGAACACCTGTAGAGCTGTACTACAGCCTTCGGGCCGCAGAAGCAGGGGGTTGTCTTTCCGAGGAGTTAGGAGACAAGAGCTCTGCTCACTCGGATCAAGAGGGATTGTTTGGGTCGCCGACCTCTACACCCATGAGGCGTATCAGGAGTGTAAGATTATTCCAGACACCATCTGCTCCGGAATTATCAGAGCAACGTTTGGATGGGAATTTTGCAGTGTTGGTACCATCCACGCCTGTTCGGCAAAGGGATACCGTGTCAGCATATGTTGCAGCTTCGCCGTACTCACCTGTGGAAATGTTCACTCTCAGGTAAGAGAACTTAATATGCAAGATGTGCACATTGAAACTGCTGCGTTACCAACTATCCACATGAGACCTTTTCCAGGGGCTTTCATGTTTGTGTTACAGTAGTGAAGGTTTCTGTAACGAATGCCACATGGCTTCACTATTGACGTCACACCGTTCTATCAGCAGTTAAATAGCAATTTGTTTTGCAGCTTCAAAGATTCATTTAAGCCTTTTTATATTGTTTTCTATTCTGTTATTTGAATTCCTACTAATCATATTTTGCCCAGTTATCAGTCTTCACTTCACTTTGGATATCCATATTTGGTCACATATTTTCTTTGGCTTAATAATTTGGCTTTTGAAATGGTTGTGATTAATTCCGGCTGGCGTGCTTGCAATGAATTTTCACTTCATGGTTACTTTACTTAATTCAACTATGTTTTTTTGTTTTGTTTTCCACTGCAGAGAGAAAGACATCTTCATTTTCAGGTGAAAACATTCAGCCGCACTGCATCCGCGGGTACTAATTAGAATTTGCAGATGCGGCTAAGTGATTTGGGTAATTAACACACTATGCAAATGAGGATGTCATCAATTAGAATGCGCCTCCATTAGCTTAATGACTGCAAGCTCGTCCGATTGTAATCACAGTGGGTGAGAACATTTATAAACCATATGAGACCCATCCAGACAAGAGGTCAAGCCAATTTGTCAGCCCTGCATATGCACCCTAGATAAGAGGCACTAGGTGAGACGATAGATGGTGTATTTTGAAGAAAATCAGTTAGTACAGTATATGGATGTAAGCTGGGGTATACTTGTATTTTTTCACAATAGTGAAAGGACAAATCCCTTGGTTTTTGAGGGTTGTGCATGTATGTGGATGCATGTGTGAAACTAATATTTGGTTTGTCCAACAACTTGTGTGTGTGTTCATGTTTTTCTATCCTGGTAGGGACTTCAACCTGAATGCATGCTTACTCATGGGGACTTGTGTCACCAGGGGGACCTAAATTGAGGTCCCCATTAAGAAAACAAGCTTATAAATTATACAGATTGAGTTTTTTTTTGTTTTTGTTTTTTTTGAAAATGTAAAAATTCAGAAAGTTTTGTGTGTTTTGTGAAAGGGGATAGAATATACAGTTTGTACAGTATAAAAACCATTATGTCTATGGAGAGTCCCCACAAATATAGTGAACCAGTGTGTGTGTGTGTGTGTGTGTGTGTGTGTGTGTGTGTGTGTGTGTGTGTGTGTGTGTGTGTGTGTGTGTGTGTGTGTGTGTGTGTGTGTGTGTGTGTGTGTGTGTGTGTGTGTGTGTGTGTGTGTGTGTGTGTGTGTGTGTGTGTGTGTGTGTGTGTGTGTGTGTGTGTGTGTGAGATCAACAACCACCCTACTTAAATGTGCTGATGGGATGAGACCCATTTTTATTGTCCATGTTGGTGTGTGCGTGTGTGTGTGGTTCCTCTACTGTAATCATTGGAAAAACGATTCATGAATAAAATATTTATGTGTAGTTATGCAATATGCATGTTGAAGGGGTCATATGACCAGCAAAATAATGCTTTAATTTTCTCAAGCATAACATTATCATCTGCTGAATTATTGATTTACAGCTTTAAATTAAATCAGTATTAAATAGTCTATAGAGAATCGTTAAAGAAACTTGAAAGAAACAAATGCACTAATTCTCAGTATTAATGATCCATTAAATGGTTTTCATGAGCTGCTGAGTACGAACGTCTCAATCGAGCCATGACATCATGACGTCTTTTTTCATTATGTTTTTGTGAATAGGGAGAGGGTCATATATCTCTTCTGAAAGTTAGACTAGGTCTGCTCAAATTACCATAAATAATATTCATGTAGCAAATGATTAAAAGGTGATTTTGAGTTGCATGTTTATGTTTCTGCTTAATCTGCTTCACAATTATTTATCATTTTCTGATTAGTTTATATTTAAGTATATTTTTAGAATCCATTTGGCCTATTTACAAACTGCATAAGCATATTACTTTAGAAGACACTCTTAATCACTGCATTACCAAGTAATATTTTATGATGAATTACTGTACAATTATGGCTGGATGGATTTTTTTTTTACTTCATATTTTTCTGGTTATATATTTTTTATTTTCTCAACATTTGAAAAACTAATAAATGCATCCAAATCTGGTTATAATTATCGCTTTAGGCTGTGTGGAAAGCGTCCCACAGATACTGTATTAAGTTGGGCTTGTGGAACATCCACCTCCTAACTCCAAAATAAGCAATCAGCCTGTCCCAGAGTAAACAATCTTATTCCAGATGGAAGAGGGCTAATCTTCAGTAACTCCAAATCTGTTTTTCTATCATAGTGGGGAATTTTCATTCACTTTTGGTCCAAAATGTAGGTAAAAAAACTGACCCCCACACACTCACTGAGTGTGTGAACATACAAAAACAATTTGCCTGAAATTATTTTACTTATTTTCTCATGCATAATTGTTTTTTGTTCAATGGAGGTGTCATTGTGTATTGTTTGTTTCAATTCAAAAGGTGTCCACTTATAAACTAATATTGGCTGAACTTCAGCTGAAGGAAAAAAAGCATTATCTTTTTAAAATAAATGAAATAATATAATTCAATAACACTGCAGACTCAGTGTCACACTAATTCAGATTCTTAGGCCCCGTCCACACGGAGATGCGTTAAGCTGTATACGTAAAAAAAAAAGAAAAAAGATTGTATCAACATTTAGTGTTGAACTTGAACTGCCGTTACTTCCATGGCCGTCCACGGCTCCCGATCTGCCATGGCCGTCCGAGGCTCCTGATCCGATTCATATAATCATTATGGCTGTCATTACATGTTAGCTTATTTTAACCTGATCAAATGTTAACCTCAATCACACCAGCTTCATATTTCGGGTTGACTGTATTTGATATCATATGATATTTGTCTGTGAGTTTTGATTTTGCTCAAAATCGCATTTAGTGTGAAATATTGGTGAGTGTTATCAATGCAACTCCAGAGATGAAATATTTCTAAAATTGAAAATTTGAAATTGTGATCCATACTTGCTGGTCTTACTTACACTACTGTTTAAAAGTATGTGGTAAGTAGAACTTGCTATGTTTAATTTAGCAAAACTAATTTTAAATAGATCAAAAGTGACAGAAATTGATACAAAATAAATTGGTAACACTTTACATTAAGGTTCCCTTTGTAAAGGGTTTATAAAGGTGTTTGTTAATGACTAATAACTCATTAACAAATGCATTATAAATCGTTAATAAGCAGCTATAATGCATGCAAATAAAGGGTGACTTTAACGCAATGCCTGCCAAATAGTGAGCTATTTTAACTCACATGTTATAAATACATAATAAATGTATTTGTTCACACTTATTTAACTCAATACCAGATTCCTGAAGTGAAGGTAACCAATGTTTTATAACTACCTGAATTACTCATGAATTACAGTGGATATACATGTTTATAAAGCATTTATTAACACACTGAGCAACTATTACTATATGTCTAAATAATAAGATGTATAAATGTACATTTAAATAGTTTATTAATCCTTTACTTACACTTTCTAAATGATCTGATGAACCACTGACAACTCCTACATAACAAAAAAAAAGCATTTATAGCTGTATTAATAAACTGCCTATTAATGTCTATTGATGCTTTATAAATGATGAATTAACTATTTACTAATGCTTAACTAATGCTTCATAGCGTGTAGTTATTATAAAGTGTTACCGCGTTAGTCACTCTTTTTATTCATGCCGTTATAACTGCTTATCAACGATTTGTAATGCATTTGTAAATGAGTTATTAGTCATTACAAACACCTTTATAAACCCTTTACAAAGGGAACCTTAATGTAAAGTGTTACCAAAAATTCTAATAATATATATTTTTTAAATAAAATAATAAAATCAATTTTAATTTAAATTGTCATCTGAATTCACAGCTACTTTTTTGTTTTTAATGGAGAAAGTTACGTTTGGCCATATAATGGTGTAGACATGGAAATCCAACTTTCTTAAGTCACCAAGGATACTATTTTGATCATGCAATTGTAACATTCAGCACTTGAAACATGTGGCTGTCACGATCACCAGTGAGAGTGGCAAGCATCATCCCCTCTGATAAAGGACAGTAGATTTTCAATTTCAAGACCCTTTTAAGGAACTTATGCTCCTTTCTGCCCTTGAACTGACGTAATAGGTCCAGTCGTGAGTCACAGCTGGTATTGGCTGTATTTGAGTCTCTTGCAACCTGTAATCTGTTGTAATCTTTTCTGTTGAGTGAAGTAGCATCCTTTAGGTAGCATCTGCTTATGCTATATATATATATATACAGGTCTTGGAGATAGCGATTATTTTTTTTCACTAAGGCATTGTTGAGGCAATTCACTGGATTTATTTATTTATTTATTTATTTATTTATTTATTTATTATCTAAATATTGCATTGCTCTATCTGTAATACACTTGCTCTGTTTGCAGGTGACTGGAGGATTGCATGTAAGTTGATTTTAAGTTGCTTTGATTTGCGTGTGTATCAGCAATATTTTTCAATTTCACGTTCAAGATGAAAGCAACAACACTTATTCCCCATATGCACACTGTTTTTATTTTCATGGCTGACTATAGAAAGTTCCTGACTTAAAAATATATATATAATTAAGGAAAGAAGTGCTTGTTTATCAGCTCCTTGCTCTGGATCTTATTTTTGCCTTTTTTGTGTGTGTACTATACACACAAAACACTATAGTCTGTTTTCATCATCTCTGTCACCTATGGAGGCAACTACACTGGCATTTTACCAGATTAGAAAAAAAAAATTATTTATTTTGTTCACTTAAGCTTCATACCATTTCAAAGCGTCAGTGTGAAAATAAACATTGTTTGGATATTCATAAATGATGGCTGACATAAACTGAGCTTTTGTTCTAGACTGAAAATAGGCAATTCATATGAAGAGGTGTATGAAGAATGTTTATAAGTAAACTCATAATTTGTTTTCTGCAAACACATAAGGATAGTATTGCTTGGGGATATTTAGAATTATAAATTTGGATCATGTGACACTCAAAACAGCTATTTTGTTATAAACCTGGTTTAAAACCTATTGTCCTCTGGAAATTGATTAAATCGAGAGAAGTAACAACAGACTACATTAAAGAAAAATTGCCTACTTTTGAGAGGAAACCAGATGAACCAGACCAAGAATAATTGGTTTACAATTATGATCTTGTTCAAACTCACCTTTAGATTTGGATCAATGTAACCTGATTCCCTAAACATCTTTTAAGTGCATTTTATGTATGATGAGAAAGTAATTTTGCTGACTGAGTCTCCACAATAACTGCATTGATGAACTTGACGTTTTGAACAGTTTCCTTTATCTTCAGTAACATTTTCATTCCGTGAGTAAAAATGAAACAAATCCTTCACTTACCCTCATCAAGTTCAAATCCATTGGACGTTTTCTTTCTTTTGTGCAACACAAAAAGATATTTTTTGAATTTGTGAAATTTTTGAATTTGTGTTGAAAGCTTTGTTCTGTACAGTTAGTCACTGAGAACTGAAGCTTTGAAAATAACCATAAAAGTATGTATTTTAAAAGTATTTTAAAAGTGTTTTAGAGCACTTTTAAAGGGATAGTTCACCCAAAGATGACAATTCTGTCATCACATACACACACTTTCAAGTAGTTCCAAACCTCCATTCATTTCTTTCTTCTGCTGAACACAAAAGAAGATATTTTAAAGAATGTTGATAACCAAACAATTGATTGGCTTCCATAGCAACTATGGTTATATATATTTTTAAATATATTTGAAATATATATATTGTGTGTGTGTGTGTGTGTGTGTGTGTGTGTGTTCAACAATTCTTACAGGTTTGGAACATCTTGAGGGAGGCTAAACGATGACAGACTTTTCTTTTTTCTTTTTTTGGTGAACTATCCCTTTAAAAGTGGTATAAACAACTTCTACATTATCTTTGTATTATACTGTACTGTATATTCTGAAGTTCCCATGAAAAGATCCCTCTGTGATCTATTGAACAAAGATAGCAGATTTCAGATGATCTATTGTACTTTTGGGGTTTCTGTGCGCAACTTGAACAACTTACATTCAGAAGAACAGGAACCTGGATCAGCTGATTCATTGACAAGCTCCAACCAAAAATAATCATACGCTCAAAACCTGGACATCGCTATTTAATGGAAAAAAGGCAAATGGGTTTGGAATGACATGAGTCAGTACATGATGACAGTATTTCCAATTTTCTGTGAACTATTCTGTCAAACAGTGCTTGGTAATGTTCCCCAAAGATATTCAGAAATTCATTGTGGCGTTTATTGGCAGTCATCCAGAAGATTTATCCATTATACACTGATTTCTGAAAAGCTGTCCATCAATGAGGTTACAAAATCATGGCACATCTGCAGGCATCGTAAGTCAAGAGTGATTTATGATGTGTGATGGAGAAGCAATAAATACTTTAAGAGGGGTAAATATTTATGGCTGGAGCTCATAAAGTAGCCAGTCATAATGGTGTCTGAGATGTATCTTATTAGTAGTAGTATCTTATTAGTAGAGCCTCATGATTCTGGATAAATTAAGAATCACAATATTTGGGTTTTAAACAGAGATTGCGATTCTCCCATGATTCTGAATAGACAACTAAACAAAATAACATGCAATTTACAAGAGGTTCTGACCAATGTTAATTACTGTGGTCTATTTAAAACGTTTAAATTGGTTTGAATGAATGATTCAATGACTCACTCATGAACACTTCTCTGGCTGCATCCGAAATTGTATACTCAATACAATATACCTACTTGAGTAGGTACTTATTTTGAAAAAGTAACTACTTCATGAACACTAAAAAACTATGTTCTATATAATATGTGTGTACCCCGTATGATTATGATCTGGACGTACTACAATTGCTATCATTTGACCTACCATCAACAGTTATGTTGCTTCACTGCCATTTATAAATCCTCTCCTGTGGCCTCATGGGATAGTAATTGTAGTGTTTGGCTCGTGTAGGTGAGGGAAGGAAGAATACGGGGTCGGCGTAACTGGGACTGCACTCTTTTATTGATCTCACGATCCTCAAAACTGTAACACGCACGAGGGCGTTTAATATCTCAAAACTTTCAATAACAACAGACAACGTTGCTCTCAGGATTGCAATGTAAAAGAGTATTATTGTGTACATAAAGATAAAATGCCTACATTTCATAATGGATAGTAATTGCATGTATCACAATTACCTATTTGCAGTAATGATGAATGACATTGGCTACTTATTTAACCAATCGTGGCAATACACACGTGTATTTAATCTGACTCGTCGGGTTGAGGGTGTCTATATTCCGCCATGTAAATAGCGAATCCGCCATGGTGCAACTGCAACCTTTTAAAGGGAATGGGAGATGAGACTCTGATTGGTTTATTGCACGTTATGCCCAAAACACACCCATAACTCATTCAGAAAATAGGGGCTACCCTTTTAGACCATGCGCCGGGCACTCCGGCCATTATTCCCGTTGTTAAACTAGCAAAAGTGGATTCAGACTTGCGCCGTGCACTTTAGACCATGCACTTAGATAGTTAAAATAGGGCCCATACTGTTTTTCGTCTACTATGTAGTGGGGAAGTATGCGATTTTGGATGCAGCCATTGCTTCATTACTGGATGAATAAGTTTTTTTTTTTTTACAAAATCTCTAGAATGAATGATACAATGACAAATACATTTTTAATAGTAACTTTTCGAAACCTGGTGGCATTATTTGAAGCGTCATGTTACTTTTAAAAGGCGATTCACTCTACTTTGATCGCTTCCGTAGACATCAGCGTTTATATGAGAACTATAAACTTTCATCCCAGTTCTTCTTTGATATTTGTTACATAGAAATAATGATACTGTGTGGTTGAAAAGACTGTGATTTTGTCAAAGTTTTAATAGACACAGACGAATTGTTGTCATTTCGGAATGAGATCGTGTTTGAATGATTATGAATGATAATGATTCATCGTGCAGCTCTACTTTTTAGGGTTTACTAGTTGAATATTTGTGTCATATTGCCCGTCTTTTTCTATACCCTGAATGCATGCAAGACCTGGCAGGATAAATTGTTTACGCTTTTCAAACTGTTTTTGTTATTTTAATCTCACCCCCCACTAAGAACAAGAGCATTTGGATGCTGAACATTGGATTCAGAAGCTGTCAGCTGTGCTTAATAGAAAAGAGCTAGAAAGAGTTGTACTTGTATATGTGTGCATGTGTGCGTGTGTTTCTGTTTACATCAGGCAAGTGTATGAATACCAAACGCAGACCCTATTTAAAGGGAATCAATTTGTCCTATCTTTAAAAGGCAGTGCATCAGTGGGCACATTATCTGTGATTCTGCCTCATTATACACACTGATGGACAGCAGTAACTACTGCAGTCACCTCACCCTCAACTGGACCCGTCAACAGCTGCACTGCACTGGCCAGAGCACAACACAGGCTGGTTGCATTACAAATCAAAGCTACTTTATCTCATTTCATGATTTTGTCTTTGTATTTGAAACTTTACAGAAAAAAAAAAAAAAGTTATGATTATTCATAATGTGCAAAAACAGATTAACATTATGTAACAACACCCCAACAGACTTGAGACTAATACAATGGATAGTTTTAAATGGTCAATTCAGAATTCCAGCATAATGCGACTCTTATCGAGCACCTCCAGCAGTTTAGCAACAGTAGACATTAGTGATGTGTCGTTCATGAACGATTCGTTCATTTTGAACGAATCCTTAATATGACTCGGGAACGACGAGTCGTCTCAGAGAGCGATTTGTTCATTTTGTATTGACCCGCGCATGCGCATTGCGCAACATCTTAGGCTATTTTTCAGATGTTTGTTGCAGATATCTTTTGATAATTGTATGAGAATCCCTAAACAAAAAATAATATACAGTCAATAATACGACTGTAATGTTGTATATGTTGCGAGACACTGAAACCGGGAAGCGGTCACGTGACAAAAGAACGAGACTAGGACCCAAAGACTGACTCGAGAGATGAACTGATAATTTTTGTTTCTGCATTCAGCCTATGGGGACTAGAAGGAACGACTCGAAATGAACTGTTCAAATCTGTTTCCGGTGCCTGGGACTTGTGACTGGGACTTGATGACTGGGACTTGATGAACGAATGACTCAATATGAACTGTTCAAATCTGTTTCCAGTGACTGTGACTTGTGACTGGGACTTGATGAACGAATGACTCAAACCCGAGACTCGAAATGAACTGATCAACTGATCTGTTTCCGGACGCATGTGTATCACGGCTGTCACGGCCAGATCAGAGCATCAGACATGACGGAACTAACGGCTCGAACCTGAAGACAGACACAAGAGTAAACGATTTGAAAAAAAGAAAAAAGAAGAACGATTTGGATCGGGAGGTGAGGTGAACTAACAGACTGCATACATAGACTGAATCAAGCTAAGCAATTAATTCATAATTTATTTCTCAAAGTTTGGCCATGGCTGCATTAGCTTATAGTTCATTTCTTTATTCCAAAAGTACTAAATGTGCTGAAAAATGAAAAATGTAATATTTTAATTAGATTCTGCTGAAATGAACGAAATGACTTGAAAAAAGATTTGTTCATTTTGCTGAACGAGATTCAAAGATCCGAGTCCGTAAAATGATCCGAACTTCCCACCACTAGTAGACATCATTTTACGACAATCACTGATTTAGCTGACTTGGATGAAGTTTGAAGTTTGTGTGTGATTTTGCCAAGTAAGACATGTTTTGTTGATCCAGGAATGATATTTCTGTCTGAAATTGTAGTCCTAAATTCCTACACCTATAACTAACCCTATCCATGAGTCATCCATAAAATCAGAGGGAAATGATAGGTGAATAGCACTGATGTAGAAGCATTTAACCCTTGTTGTAAGCCTAAACTTGACATAAACTGTAAACTTGCAACTCAGATCTGATTGGTTGATTGGAATGCGGTTCATGATGTTAATCCAGGAACATGTTGTACTTTGTGAAATTACATTCAACAAAATGTCACAGCCCTAGTATCTTGCTGTCATTGCTGTAGGGTTGCTGTCGTTGCAGTGTCTCTGCAGTGATATTGTACATTTATTATCTTTTTCATACACCTGCCAGACTGTTAAATAGTGAAGCAATTTTAGCTGCATGCCTGCACACAGAAAAAAATGTCTTATAGAGACAGAGCGCATTTAGGCCACGCCCACACCCGACGGGAAAACAATCCAACGCTCTCCATTGACTTTGCATTGCGTGAGGCTGCCTCCTTGTCATTTCGGATTTATAACAAAAAACAGAACAATGTCTAGAAGCTGATATGTGACAAGGTGTACAGCAAACAAGCTATAAAACACAGACATACGTTTTTATAAGCTGTCGACCCAAAATAATGAGCGTTTAAGGAGACAAAAGTGGATACAGGCAACAAGACGTGAAGCTTCAGCAGCAAGAATGGGTACATTTTGGGATCCTGACACTCAGTATGCCTATGTGTGCAGTAAACATTTTGTTACTGTTAAGTCAAATATCCCAATGTCAGTTTTATATATTATATTTCCTGTTACTGATTACATTCCCCTCTAGTGGGTGTAGTTCTCAGTGTAATATAACATGTCACGCTCTGTCTCAATTGCCTGTATCCACTTTTTTGTCCTTAAACGCTCGTTTTTTGGGTCAACAGCTTATACAAACTTCTGGGTTTCTCCGTTCTGGGTTATTTAGCTAGTTTGCTGTACACCTGGTCACAAATCAGCTTTTAGACATTGTTCTGTTTTTTGTTATAAGTCAAAAATGACAAGGAGGCCGCTTCACGCAATACAAAGTCAATGGAGACGGTTTGATTGTTTTCCCCCCCGGTGGGCGTGGTCTTCAGATTATGACGCATGTCGCTCTGTCTTTATGGGTTTTGTGTCATCTGATCGGCTCCTCTGATCGGACTTATAAATCAAAATATATCAAATGTTTATCACCCGATTGGCAGCCAATCGATCTGAGCACCCTTACTGCTAACACTCTTACTGCGAACACTGCCATAGTTATGGGTTTGATTCAGGGAATGCATGAACTTATAATATAATATAAATTGCATGGCATCAGTACATTGTGAGATGCTTTGGATAAAAGCATCTGCCAAATGCATAATGTAAATGTTAGGGAATATATTCTCTAGCACAATAACTGTAATACTTTAAAACTGCAATAAGATAGGAAAAGATAAGTGGTTGACTTGGACTGGAATTACTTGTGAAAAAGGCTATACAAACACATTGAATTAATAACATAAAATATTAACCTTCAAATACAGTGAGAGACATAATAAAAAATAAAAAAATCCAGAAATCACAATGTATGATTTTTTAAACTATTTATTTGTATGATACAGCTGCAAATAAGTATTTGAACACCTGAGAAAATTCAATGTTAATATTTGGCACAGTAGCCTTTGTTTGCAATTACAGAGGTCAAACGTTTCCTGTAGTTTTTCACCAGGTTTGCACACACTGCAGGAGGGATTTTGGCCCACTCCTCAGTCAGGTTTCTGGCCTGTCGCTGAGAAACACAGAGTTTGAGCTCCCTCCAAAGATTCCCAGCCTCGACCCATCTTCAATGCTCTAACTGAGGGAAGGAGGTTGTTCCCCAAAATCTCGCAATACATGGCCCCGGTCATCCTCTCCTTAATACAGTGCAGTCGCCCCGTCCCATGTGCAGAAAAACACCCCCAAAGCATGATGCTACCACCTCCATGCTTCACAATAGGGATGGTGTTCTTGGGATGGTACTCATCATTCTTCTTCCTTCAAACACGTTTAGTGGAATTGTGACCAAAATGTTCTATTTTGGTCTCATCTGACCACATGACTTTCTCCAATGACTCCTCTGGATCATCCAAATGGTCATTGGCAAACTTAAGACGGGCCTTGACATGTGCTGGTTTAAGCAGGGGAACCTTCCGTGCCATGCATGATTTCAAACCATGATGTCTTAGTGTATTACCAACAGTAACCTTGGAAACGTTGATCCCAGCTCTTTTCAGGTCATTGACCAGCTCCTCCCGTGTAGTTCTGGGCTGATTTATCACCTTTCTTAGGATCATTGAGACCCCACGAGGTGAGATCTTGCATGGAGCCCCAGTCCGAGGGAGATTGACAGTCATGTTCAGCTTCTTCCATTTTCTAATGATTGCTCCAACAATGGACCTTTTTTCACCAAGCTGCTTGGCAATTTCCCCGTAGCCCTTTCCAGCCTTGTGGAGGTGTAGAATTTTGTCTCTAGTGTCTTTGGACAGCTATTTGGTCTTGGCCATGTTAGTAGTTGGATTCTTACTGATTGTATGGGGTGGACAGGTGTCTTTATGCAGCTAACAACCTCAAACAGGTGCATCTAATTTAGGATAATAAATGGAGTGGAGGTGGACATTTTAAAGGCAGACTAACAGGTCTTTGAGGGTCAGAATTCTAGCTGATAGACAGGTGTTCAAATACTTATTTGCAGCTGTATCATACAAATAAATAGTTAAAAAATCATATATTGTGATTTCTGGATTTTTTTTTTGATTATGTCTCTCACAGTGGACATGCACCTACGATGACAATTTCAGACCCCTCCATGATTTCCAAGTGGGAGAACTTGCAAAATAGTAGGGTGTTCAAATACTTATTTTCCTCACTGTAAATATACACAGATCAGGCAAAACATTATGACAGGTGAAATGAATAACGTCTCGGTTACGTATGTAACCCTCGTTCCCTGAGGAGGGAACGGAGACGTACGTTAGTGACTAACGAATGGGGGTTTCGCTTAGAAGCCTATCATCTTCGAGAATTCAACAGCGCCCAATGGCAGTGCCAATGCCATGGGCATGCGGAATTTGCATGCGTAACTCCGCCCCACCCTGTGGGTATATAAGGAAGTACGCTGGCAACATCGCATTATGTTACTGCTGCAGGAGCCAAGACTGAACTCCGCATACCAGCAACACAGCTGACGTGGCAAAGGAAACGTACGTCTCCGTTCCCTCCTCAGGGAACGAGGGTTACATACGTAACCGAGACGTTCCCTTTCGTTCAGTCACTACGACGTACGTTAGTGACTAACGAATGGGGGTTCCAATACAACAACGCCACTCAGCTGTCATCCAGTGCCCTGCGTAAGTGTGAGTACCCTGTCGTAAGACTAGTACGGACGAAGGACTCCCACTTATCACAGGATTACCAAGGTACACTGGGAAGCATATCCCAGTGAGGGAATGCCAAGATGCCTACCCGTAGGGAGGACTTAGAGAATACACATATGACCCGCTAAGGGCTGCATATGGAAGATCTCTAGGGTACCAGCCAGAGGGTGGATTTTTAACCCTAGGGGTGGCAGGGACTTGCCAAGGGAAAGACACCTGCTCACTGAGGAGGCTTACGGTGGAAATACTCGTGTGGGGGTCGCCGGAGGGGAACCATGCACACGGAGCACCTGGCCGGACATGAGGGTCTGGGCTCGAAAGGGCAGACTGAACTGATGTCGGCGTAAGCAGTGCTGGAGGAGCTCAGGGCTCTCGGGGAGCTCACCTGAGGGAAAATATCGCACGTATCCAGTCCGTGGAGTGGAATGGCGAGCAAGCGAAGACACCTGAGCCTGGCCCATACCGGCCACCCGCAGGGGCGAGTACATAGTCGGACACTGGCTCCACTCGGAGATTGTAAAATCTGGCGAATGTGTTTGGTGTCGCCCAGCCTGCAGCTCTGCAGATGTCCGTTAGCGAGGCGCCATGCGCTAAGCCCAAGAGGAGGCCACACTCCAGGTGGAGTGTGCCCTGACCCCAAGGGGACATGGTCGACCTTGCTGCTGGTAAGCCAAAACAATGGTGTCCACTATCCAGTGAGACAACCTCTGCTTTGAGAGAGCACTTCCCTTCCGCTCTCCACCATAACAGACAAAGAGCTGGTCTGAGGTCCTGAAACATCGCGTACTGTCTACATAGGCGCGGAGAGCGCGTACTGGACAGAGCAATGCCAAGGCTGGGTCTGCCTCCTCCAATGGCAGCGCTTGCAGGTTCACCACCTGGCTTCTTGGAACGGGGTGGTGGGAACCTTGGGCACATATCCGGGCCGGGGTCTCAGGATCACGTGAGAGTTAGCCGGCCCGAACTCAAGGCACGCTTCGTCAACCGAAAATGCTAGCAGGTCCCCGACCCTCTTAAGAGAGGCCAATGCGGTCAGCAGAGCCGTCTTTATAGACAAGAACTTAATCTCAACCGACCGCAAAGGCTCAAGGGAGGCCTCTACAGAGCACTTAAGACTACTGAGAGGTCCCAAGAGGGAACGAGAGGAGAGCGAGGATGATTCAGTCTCCTCGCCCCCCTCAGGAACCTGATGATCAGGTCGTGCTGACTTACCTTTTTGTCTCCCAGGAGATCGTGGTAGGCAGATATTGCGGCCACATACACTTTAAGGGTGGAAGGAGACAGCCTTCTTTCCACCCCCTCCTGGAGAAACGATAGCACGGACCCAATCGGGCATTTCCAGGGGTCTTCCTGGTGGGAAGAGCACCATGTGACGAAGAGGTTCCACTTCAACGCATAGAGGTGTCGTGTAGACTCTGCTCTAGCGGAAGTGATGGTAGCGACCACCGCAGGTGGAAGGCTACTCAGACCTGCCGCGTCCCGTCCAGAAGCCACACGTGGAGCTTCCAGAACACTGGACGCGGGTGCCAAAGGGTGCCCCGTCTCTGAGTGAGAAGGTCTTGACTCAGAGGAATAGGCCAGGGAGGGGCTGTCGCAAGGAGTAGCAGTTCTGAGAACCAGGCCTGGCCGTGCCAACGGGGCGACCAACATGACCTGCTCCTTGTCCTCCCTGATCTTGCACAGTACCTGTGCGAGAAGGCTCACTGGGGGAACGCATACTTGCGTAGCCCCGACGGCCAGCTGTGCGCCAGTGCATCCGTGCTGACCATAGGTCAGGGAATAATACAGGGAGCAATGAGAAGAGTCCTGGGAGGCAAACAGGTCTACCTGTGCGTCGCCGAACCGTTCCCATATCAGCTAGACCGTCTGGGGATGGAGTCTCCATTCTCCAGGAAGTGGCTGAAGCCGTGAGCTCGTCGGCTGCACGGTTCAGGACTCCCGGGATGTGGACAGCATGAAGGGACCTCAGATGCTTCTGACTCCATAAAACGAGATGGCGGGCGAGTTGAGACATACGGCGGGAGCGTAGACCGCCCTGGTGGTTGATGTACGCTACTACGGCCGTGTTGTCTGTCCTGACTTGCACATGTTGACCCTTCAGCAACGCTCGGAAGCGGTGCAGGGCGAACCGTACTGCCAGTAACTCGAGGCAATTGACATGCAGAAGGCGCTGGGGTCCTGTCCAGGAGCCCGCGGCTGCTTGTCCATTGCACATGGCACCCCAGCCCGTGGATGATGCATCTGTTGATACAACAAGATGGCTGGAAACTCGTTCTAAGGACACACCGGTCCGTAGAAACTTGCGGTTCGACCACGGGGTGAGAGTCTGTAAGCAGGCCCGAGTCACTTGTACCCGGAGCGTGCCAGACCGCCATGCCCATCTCGGGACTCGATCGCGTAGCCAGTGCTGAAGCGGTCTCATATGTAGCAATCCGAGCGGCGACACCGCGGCTGCAGATGCCATATGCCCCAGGAGCCTCTGAAATAGCTTCAGTGGGACCGCATTCTCGCCCTCGATTTGACAAAGGCCAGTCAGCAGAGACTGTGTGCGCGCTCGCTGGTAAGCAGCACGCACCTGCGACCGAGTTGGAAACCACACTGAGAAAGGAGATCCTCTGCACGGGGCAGAGTCGCTCTTCTCCCAGTCGACCCGAAGGCCCAGACGGGCTAAGTGCTGGAGCACTTGGACTCTGTGTCCGCAGACCTGCTTCGAGAGTGACCCAGTATGAGCCAGTCATCGAAGTAGTTCAGGATGCGAACCCCGTGCTGCCGAGTGGCGCAAGGGCTGCCTCGAAGACTACGTAGAGTCACGAGGGGACAGAGCTGCCCGAATGGGGGGACTGCGTACTGAATGTCCGCCACTCGAAGCAAACCATAGGAACGGTCCGCGTCGAGGAAGGAGACATGAAGTAAGCGTCCTTCAGGTCGATCGCTGCAACCAATCTACCGGACGAACGTGTCCAAAGAGGCGTTCGCTACCGACATCCTGAACGGAAGCTTTAGAAGGATCGGTTCAAGACGGGCAGATCCAGGATTGGCCATAACCCACCGGTTTCCTAGGGTACAATGAAGCAAGGGCTGAGAAGCCGGACTTCACTTCGGCTGGAGGGACAGGCTCGATCGCACCCTTCGCCAGTAGGGTGACAACCTCCGCACGCATGACAGGGGATAGGCCCCATCATAGCGGGCGGCCTCCCCAGAGCGGGGAGGAACCTGCGCGAACTGAATCGCGTAGCCGCACCTGATGGTCTTCGTGACCCAGCGGAACAGTCCCGGAAGCTGAAGCCAGACTCCCAGGAACTGCACCAGCGGGGTCATTCGGACCACAGACGTACCCAGGGTGGGGCAGCGAGGCAGCGTTACCGGCCCGGACATGGGAGGCTGTTGGGCGTCCCGGTGCGGGGGCACGGTTAACTGCTGCGTCCTGACAGAGGAGACCAGGGAAGGACGCACGTTCCACTGGGGTCTGCTCTGAGAGGAGGCTGGCGAGAGAGAGGGACGAGAGTGGCGCGGCCCGGAGGCGGCACACACTGCCATCACCGGTCTCTGGGTCCTCAGAGACAGGAACATGAGTTCTTTCCAAGCGCTGCTAGCCCGGGGGCCAGCAGCGGAAGGATTTTCCCCCGGCCCTCCACCGGGGGAAGGAGAGGCCCTGCAACCATCCCCTGGAAAGAACTGGAACCCATCTCTGAGTTGTCCACCTCCAGCCTGGCGTTTCAGCCAGGCTGAGGAGCGGACTGGGCGACATCCTGCAACCACCTCCACGGCGCGGCCCGGAGAAGGCTGCTGCTGGGGCCGGACGGGAGGAGGGAGGGCGCCCTCGGCGGCGAGCGGACTGAGGCGACTGGGCCGGCGGCTGGTGCAGCAGCCAGCCGCCGGGGCAGTACGTGTTACAGCCTCAGTCTGCTCTGGGGCGGCCAAGAACTGTTGGGCGCAGTTCTCGGCCGCGCCGCCGAAGAGGCCAGCCTGGGATATGGGCGAGTTGAGGAGGCGGGCTCAGTCAACCCCCCCATATCACCAGGTAAGGCCAGGAAATTCTCCCGGACCACAGCTGTGGACATCGCCCGACCGAGGGAGCGTGTGGCCACCTTCACCACCCAGAGGGTGGGATCAGTGGCGGCACGCAGCTCAACAAAGAGCCCTGGGTCAGCTCCACCCTTGTGCATGTGCAAAGGGGCGGCGGCCTACCCCATAGCACTGCAGGACCACGCCACCGAAGTAGACGAGCCCACAGGCTTAGGGAGGGTGCTTAGGACAGCCACACCACGTCAAAGCCCTCTGTGGACACCGGAGTGCGCAACAGAGTTGTTTAACAGTGGGGAGGGGGCCCCAGTGTACCCTAGGCCGCGGCCCCATCAAGGGCAGAGAAGGCGGAGGAGGCCACCAAACGGTCACGGGAAGCACGGGGACTTCCAGGACCGCGTGATCTCCTCATGCACCTCGGGAGCGAAAGGCATTGGGGGCGGGGCCCAACAGCTGTCGGGTGCCGCCCACAAAAACCGATCGCGCAACCACGAGCACTCGCGACTGGGCGGAGTTCCACACCAGCGCAAGGCTCGCGGCTGCCCGAGATAACATGGCTATCAACTCTAGGTCAGATCAGGCAGTGCTGACACACCCGGAGGCGGAGCACAACCTAATCGTCATCCCCAAAGGATCTAGCCCACCTTGGGATGCGGCGATCGACATCTCGCCGCTATCTGGAGCGTGAACGAAACGAACGAGGCGTCAGAGACGGGCCGCTGTTTCAGTTCAGCACTCGCGGGAAGCGATGTGCGAGAGGGGGGCGTGGCCCGAGGAATGATCGTCGGGGTTCTTAAACCACGCACCGCCCTCAGGTCACCCTGGCCACCAGCCAAAGTACCACCTCTCTCAGAGACGGTAGATTGGGGTGTGGCAGAGGGGACTCTCTCTCCTTGCGGAGATCACTGAGTCTCGACCGCGACATCGTGATGGTCACGTTCCCGCAGTGGGAACATGACACATCCACAATCACTGCCCGAACGTGCTGAAGCCCAAACACGTCGAGCAGTGAATGTGCCCATAGACAGCAACGGAGATCGATCGCACCCGGAAGTGCACGGGCGAACCGTCTTGAAAAAGACGTGCCACGCGCAAGCTCTTTTTGTGAGAGGAAAGCTCTGCAGAGTGCCGAAGCGCCCAGTAATAACACACACAGCTGTTGCAGATCACTGCACAGATCAGCAGGCAGGCAATGCGAGATCGCTGGAATGCGCCGTCACACCAACACTCTGGAGAACCGCTCGTCTCGAAGACTGAAGAGAGGACTTCAGAATTCAGGCTTGTAGGAGTGAAGAGATGCTCTTGGCTCCAAAGCAGAAACATAATGCGATGTTGCCAGCGTACTTCCTTATATACCCACAGGGTGGGGCGGAGTTACGCATGCAAATTCCGCATGCCCATGGCATTGGCACTGCCATTGGGCGCTGTTGAATTCTCGAAGATGATAGGCTTCTAAGCGAAACCCCCATTCGTTAGTCACTAACGTACGTCGTAGTGACTGAACGAAAGGGAACACTGATTATCTCTTCATCAAGGCACCTGTTAGTGGGTGGGATATATTAGGCAGCAAGTGAACATTTTGTCCTCAGAGTTGATGTGTTAAAACATGGGTCTTCAAACGGGGGTCCGCCAATTTAATATTTGATCACAAATAATTTTTTTTTTTTTTATAAAAAAATATAATATGGGGAAAAAACATCAAAGTCAAATTCATATATAAGCACCCTGGAACGAAAGCAGCGCACCCTCCACTGATTCTGTAATAGTATAATATTATTGTCGAAATTATTGTTCGATTTGGCAAACAGTGCGTTTGAGTTTGCGCTCTGGAAAACCCGAAATGTTCAATTTACAGCGTGTTCTGCAGCGATGAGAAATGTAGCCAATCATAGACATGCTCTATGATCTCTGGAATGCAATGACCAATCAGAGGTGTTTAAGTTAGAATCCACTCACCGCTCAAAACTATCTATCTATCTATCTATCTATCTATCTATCTATCTATCTATCTATCTATCTATCTATCTATCTATCTATCTATCTATCTATCTATCTATCTATCTATCTATCTATCTATCTATCTATCTATCTATCTATCTATCTATCTATCTATCTATCTATCTATCTATCTATCTATCTATCTGTCTGTCTGTCTGTCTGTCTGTCTGTCTAGTGATTTAATACTTAATTGTCCATCTCACAGTAAAATTAAAATGTGATTTTTTAATTAACTTGCAGCTAAGGTTCAGGTAAATGTTTAATTTTCCATGTGATTAGTAAAATAAATGTATGACTCTGCAAATCAATAAAAAATAATTTACAACATTTGCAAACAACTAATGAATTGTGATTTTTATCGCAGCATGCTGTTTATTATGATGCATCAATCTAAATTTTAACAATGAAAAGTTAAATACAATAATAATGTGCATAGTTCTGATCGACTGTCTGATATACAGTGCATTACAGTTTGTTGCATATGAGGCTGCATAGCCGCAGACCAGTCAGAGCCCCTGACCCCTGTGTCCCCTGCCGAAAGTGCCAACAGTGGGCATGTGAAAATCAGAACTGGACCACGGAGCAATGGAAGAAGGTGGCCTGGTCTGATGAATTACATTTTCTTCAATATTCTGCGGGGAAACCTTGGTTCCTGCCATCCATGTGGATGTTACTTTGATGCATGCCACCTACCTAAGCATTGTTGCAGACCATGTACACCCTTTCATGGAAACGGTATTCCCTGGTGGCTGTGGCCTCTTTCAGCAGGATAATGTACCCTGCCACAGAGCAAATATGGTTCAGGAATGGTTTGAGGAGCACCACAATGAGTTTGAGGTGTTGACTTGGCCTCCAAATTCCCCAGATCTCAATCCAAACGAGCATCTGTGGGATGTGCTGAACAAACAAGTCTGATCCATAATAAATAGTGAAGGTTAATATTGTATTTTAATTTAACTATTTTGCTATTTTGTTAAGCTATTTAGAGCTGCTGAATGTTTGCTTTCTGATATAAAAGTTGCTTGTCCTCAACCTTAAGGAACTTGCCCTTCACAAACTCATGCATATAAACAAATGCACACCTTCCTAATAAAGGAACTGTTAATTAGCAGCCTTTTGCTCAGATGCCACTCCGCTGACCAATCCCCTGACCTCTCATCAACCTCTATTTCTTCTGCTTTCTCTTTTTCAACTCAGCGTGGCTCAGAAACTCTTGCTAATGCTCTCAAACTCCAGGACCTTCTAATTAACAGACCGAGCAGAATCCGAACAGGCACCGGCTCAAGCACCTGCATATTTTTAACTATTCTTTTACACCGATGAATACTTGATTACGTCTGGCAAGCAAGAGCTCATTATTTCTATATGTTGAGTGAAGTTTAGTCACATCCAAGAAGTTTCTTTGGACATTTCATCAACTGGTTTATACAGATCTGGTTGCTAGGTAATTGTAGCTAAGAAGTATCTTAAGGATGAAATCTGGAATTAGCTTCATGAAACTGATGTAAGCACATGTGTCATGTGTCTCTTGTCAAGCAGTTGTGGAACATAAAGAATTATGATGCTTGCAAAGAGGTCCAGACAGTTTTTCTAAGTTTTTCAGTTTTCCGGAGTTTTTCTATTATCTATAATCTTTTTTGTAAGTTCTCTTCCCTTGTACTGAAAGACAAAGGATGCACATTTCACAATATTCTGACCAATGCCTATACTTTTTAAATGTATGTTATGACCAATAACTAGTATATTGCAGAAATAAAAATTTATACTACTTAAAGCTTTTTCCAAATGTGTGTTTATTTAATGAATTTATATATTCAAATTGCAACATTTTGCATCATAAAAGTGGATATTAATTTTGAGATTGGCTAAAGATTACATTTACAATTAGTAATTTATCACTTGTTTGTGAAGATTTCAAGTTTTGATTACAGAATTGGGGGAATGAGCATGCAAAGTTAATTGTTATTTATGTTGGTGCAGGATTATGCTATTTTCATCAGTCTTTTTAGTTTATGCAAACTACGCCCCTGCTTGAATGTGTCCTGTGGTATTTGGCACCAAGATGTTAACAACAGATCCTTCAAGCCATGTAGGTTGTGAGGTGGAGCCACCACTGAGATCTGAGGAATTTGGAGGCCCAAAATTCAAAACATTGGCACATTCCACCCATAACCATCACTTAAAAAGTTGTGACGTGTGCCAGAGTAGACCTTCTGTTGGCTCGGACCAGTCCAGAGAGCCTTCTTTGCCCTTGTGCATTAATGAGCCTTGGGCGCCCAACTCCCTGTCAGCGATTTGTGGTTTGTCCCTTCTCAGACCACTGTTGGTAAATTCTCACCACTGCTAACCAGGAGCAACCCACAAGCCTTGCCGTTTTAGAGATACTCAGACCCAGTCAACTTACCATAACAATTTGGCTCTTGTCAAAGTGGCTCAGATCTTTATTTCTGCCTATTTCTCCTGCATCCAACATGTTGATTTTGAGCACTGATTGTCTGCTTACCATCTAATCTACCCAGACCTTAATATGTGGCCTTGTTACGAGATATTCGCTTCACCTGTGGTCATATTGTTTTGGCTCATTAGTGTTTCACAAGTTCACACTTACAAATAATCAGATAGTAAATAGTATGCGTAATAGTATGCATATTTGGCATGCTGTCCGAGGAGAGGGCTCCGAGCTCGGTATTTGGCCCGAACCCAGAGTAGGTCTACTCCCCCTGTATCTCTGGTTAGGAAGTAACCAGGTGAGTGTGAGGAAGACTGGGAGGGTGGTGGAGTGATGCAGAAAAACTGTCAAGGAACATTGGTGAGTTGACTGGGTATTTATAAAGTCCTTCACTTGTGCTGAATGGGTAGATATGTTGATTGCTGATTGCTGACAGCTGGTTAGAATGGCATGATGATCGGATAGATCATTTAAGTGTGATCCTCCTGAACTTTGTTAATAAAACATCATATATGCAGTATCAACCAATGCCAACCAAAATCTCCAAACTTGGATGATAACTGATATGTTCCAGTATTGTACATCCCTGCATCCCTTTGAAAGCACTACATTTGAATAAAATCATCTGCCAGATCCATAAATGTTAAATTAACCAGAGACAGTGGCCCTGAATCACAAACGTTGGTTAGCAATCCATCATATTACATTTTGATCTGACAGAAGAAGGTGATGCAGATCCTTAATAATCTGTTAATATGAATCCTACCACCCTATAACCCTCTCACATTTTTTTTATTATTTCCTAATGGATGTAGTACATTAGAATAAATGTCTTTCTCGCGGCTTCCCACAGATGTGATGTGACAAACTACTTTGCCAAACATTGTAACATTGTCATTTCCTAGCAACTGAGTAAGCCAAAACCAACAGATTAGCATCCTGCTGATGAGAATATCTCATGAGTGTTTGCACAGGCTCTCCGAGCCTTAGCCTTGGTTTTTCTCTCAGAATAAAACGGGAAGATGCAGCTCTGATTGGAGTATAGTAAGGCTCTTCTCTTATCTGACTTATTATTTTGGACTTTTGCCATGAAGAAACTCCTTTGTTTACAGCAAATATTGTATGTCTTACAGTATCGGTATCACTATCTTTGGGTGGTGTGTTATGTTTGCAGTTACTCCAGCACTAACTGATATCAAATTATGCTGGCTGGTTACATTTTTATAAGCACTTATTAAGTATTAATTACCTTTCATGTCAATGATTTGCATGATTAAAGAATGTTTAGTGAGCTTCCTTTTATTATGACAGAATATTCATGGCAGCATTTTCCTCATTTTTGTTAAATCCAGTAAATGACTCTGAAGCATGTTGATGTGGCCCACATATTCAGGAGATTATAATTTCATTATTAGTGGGATCAACCAGCCTTCACTATTACCAATTAGTGTTTAAAGGCATAATTGAAAATGCAAATCATCATTATTATCATTATTTTTTATCACACTGTATTAAATCCTGTATTAACGCATACTTGCTTGTCTGATGGATTCATCTAGTGTCTATGATCAGGCATCTACACAATGCTTTTAAATAATGTGTGCATGCGTGTTCACATTCACATTTTTTTGTTATTTATTAAGAAATACATACATTTAATTAATACGTACATTGAGTGTGACTTGAATACCCATTTCTATGATGAGCATGTTGGGGCATGAAATAAAAAAAAGTCTGGGTGATACAGCTGATTTGAAATTATATGAAGAAACAATTTATTTAAAGAATAATATATTATTATTTTCTTTAAAAAATAAACTTTAGATAGTTTGGAATAACTTTATATTATAAATTATGTAAATATACTGGACAAACAAATTTTGTAAATAGTTACAATTGTTTTAGATAAACTGCTTCACTGATTATTAATATTTTAAAAACGTTTGTTTTGAAAATCAGAGTTGTGGCGCAAGAAAACTGCATTTTATAACATGACAAGGTTAGTTCAAGTTATGAAATGTCAAGTGACGCAACTCAAAAAATGTAATGATATTTATGAATTAAAGGTACAGTGTGTAATATTTATGAGGATCTAATGACAGAAATGCAATATAATATACATCCCTATGTTAACAGTGGTGTATAAAGACACCATTATGTTTTTATGACCTTAAAATGAGCCATTTCTATCTACATACACTGCAGGTCCCTATACAGTGAAGTCACCATTTTGCGCCGCCATGTTTCTACCCTAAACGGACAAACTGCTGTACAGAGCGCTAGCTACTCTCTGCTGTCTCAGATGACGACATCGTTGTCCTGTGTTGGCCACCGTAACTTCTCTGAGGATTTCCAGTCAGGATTTAAACTGTATCATAGTACTGAGACTGCTCTCATCAGAGTTGCAAATGATTTACTCTTATCATCCGATCGTGGTTGTATCTCTCTATAGTGTTACTCGATCTTAGCGCTGCATTTGATACTATCGACCACAACATTTTGAATAGACTCGAAAATTATGTAGGCATTAGTGGAATTGCATTGGCATGGTATAAATCATACCTATCTGACCGTTATCAGTTTGTAGCAGTAAATGAAGAGATGTCACACCGCAGGGCTCAGTGCTAGGACTGTTGCTTTTCACCCTGTACATGCTACCACTAGGAGATATCATTAGGAAGCATGGCGGTAGTTTTCATTGTTATGCTGACGATACTCAGCACTTTATTTCTTCATGCCCCGAAGAAACTTACCAATTCACAAGATTAACGGAATGCATAGCTGATAGCTGGATGACCAGCTCAATTCAAAACTCAATTTAGAAAAAAAATAATTTTTAATTATTGGACAAAAAAGCTTAGTATGCGTTCATGACCTCAAGGCTAGATTATTGTAATGCTCTACTGGGTGGTTGTCCTGTTCGCTTAATAAACAAACTCCAGCTGGTCCAAAACGCAGCAGCTCGAGTACTTACTAGAACCAGGAAGTATGACCATATTAGCCCAGTTCTGTCAACACTGCACTGGCTCCCTATTAAACATCGCATATATTTTAAAATCTTGCTAATTACTTACAAAGCACTAAATGGTTTCGCTCCCCAGTACTTGAGCGAGCTCATAACATATTATACTCCATCACGTCTACTGCGGTCTCACAATTCTGGCCAGTTAATAATACCTAGAATATCGAAATCAACGGCAGGCGGTCGATCCTTTTTTATTTAGCTCCTAAACTCTGGAACAGTCTTCCTAGCATTGTTCGGGAAGCAGACACACTCTGTCAGTTTAAATCTAGACTAAAAACACATCTCTTTACTATGGCATACACATAAAACACTTTTCAATTAAATGATTGTTAGGCTGCATTAACTAGGTCAGCCGGGAACACTTCCCATAACACCTGATGTACTCATTACATCATCAGAAGAATGGCATCTACGCTAATGATAGTCTCTCTGTTTTATCCCGAGGTTTATCGCAGTCCGCCGGATCTGGGGCGTATCCAGATCAGATGGTGGACCTGCGCCCAGACAAGACCAACGCATGACCCTGAAGTGTCTGCAGAGACTGTGTCAATTAGACTCCCCCTGGAATTGCCTCATCAATACGGCATCCTCAATAAACCCGTCTCCGGCATGATAACTCCGATATTTCGAATATTCCGATCTAAGTTGACCTCTGACCTGTAAAGTTGTCAGAATAATAATCATACGCTGTTTGTTAATTGGCCAGAGGAGAACTGGCACCCCGACTGAGCCTGGTTTCTCCCAAGGTTTATTTTTCTCCATTAGGTCTCCTGATGGGGTTTTGGTTTCCTTGCCTCTGGCTTGGCTTGCTCAGTTGGGGACACTCAATTTTTCAACTAAATATCCAAATAAATCTAATTATTAAACTATATTAACCATATAAACTAAATTACTGATCTACTTACTGATCTAAAGCCCACATTGTCACTGTATGATAATTGAAATTAACTGATGACATCACCGTTTTCTCCAGAACGGCTATACGGCTGAATAAAATTATGTTGCATTATTTTCCTGTTTAACACTGTGAAGCTGCTTTGAAACAATCTGCATTGTTAAAAGCGCTATATAAATAAAGTTGACTTGACTTGACTCTTTGTGCTTCGAAAGGGAGGGGTGAGCGGTGGGCGGTTGCAATTCACAACCTCACCACTAGATAACACTAAAGTTTACATGGTGCACCTTTAATAATTAATGATTTTTGTGTACAAAATACTTTTTAAAAACATACTGAAAAAATACTGGACAAAATTAATTTTGCTACAGGGGCTCGTGGAAATTAAAATGATGTATAGTTTCATAACAGGAGACAACACACAAAATAACGTAGAATCTGTTGAATGTTTTCCACCATTTGGACCTAAGTTTTGCTCATGTATCTTCATAACTTAAATCAATCTAAAGTATCCCCAATATCTGCTCTTTTTGGCTTTACTCATAATAACCTAATTTTTAGATTCAGTCAGTTTTAGCAGCATTAGACATGTCTGGCCAAGTCTTTTATTTTTATCTTGCCTTCATTCCCCTCACGGATCTAATAACATGCTGCCATAGTTCTGGGTCAAGAGGTGAAGCAAGGCGGCAATGTCTTTATGCTGAGTTTGCTTGTTGGACTTAAGCCTAATACGTTCTTACATTTTTATTAGGAAGCAGATTGGATAACACAAGCGCCAGATTTGTTCATGAGCCAATATGTCACTTGTGTCTTTATCGGATGATTCCAAGGCTGGAAGATTTAGAGCAAGAATCCTGATCATTAAATCTATGATACACATGCTCTAGGAAAGGTTAGCAACATTGCTTGACTCTATACCATGGAGGTGTCACTAAGAATAAAATCATTTGGACAAATACAGCATTGATTCTACTACACTATAGTACGTACTGTCTTTCTGCTAAACAAGAAATTAGAATCAATGTTTGATAATAATTGCTTATGAGTGGTCAATTGAGACTTTCTGTTTATAATTATCTCCTCATAAGAATGGCAAAATGTATTTTACTGTTGCAACTGCCAACTCATTTCCTAAACTGTGTACGTTTCATGTCACTATGTGGTTTCTTTCTTCTCAGATAATACAATTATTTCAACTTAACTAATGTTTCATGTCCATTATGCCTTACAAAGATTGGATCCGTTGTGTAACACTATTTTCCAGGGTGCTAATGTGGGCTACTTCATCTCCTGATCTCATCCTTCTCAGTTTTCTCCACATAATTTCTCTCTACTTTGACTTATTGTAACACTGTGGTCGTATAGATCGCACAAAGACACAGGAGCTACACAAAATAGTATTTAAGTAATCACTGTAATTCATAAACACACAGGAGATGACTAGAATAAGCAAAAACAACCATATAAACTGAAATGAGAATTGACAAAGAGCTGAACAAAAAAAGGTAGTATAAATACACAGACTAAATAAGGGAACTCAACAAGAAACTCCTGAAAATAATGATTAACTAATTATTAACCTAGGAAATTAACTAGAAAGAATTCAGGCAAATACAAGGAGAAACAGAACATAAACGTGACACTTATATTATATCTATGCACTGATCAGGCATGACATTATGGCCTAATATTGCGTTGGTCCCACTTTTGCTGCCAAAACAGCCCTGACCCATTGAGTCATGGACTCCACTAGACCCCTGAAGGTGTGCTGTGGTATCTGGCACCAAGATGTTAGCAGCATATCATTTTAGTCCTATGCATTGCGAGGTGGGGACCTGTTAGGATTAAGTTGTGTTGGTTTGGATGTTTTGGTTTTTCCTTTTTTTTGTGATTGGTGGCGGGAATTGAGCGCCTGTTGCTCATCACGGATCTGATTTAAACACAGAGCAAGAAGTTGTCGGGGAGGCTGCTCAGCACTTGTTTGGGAGCAGTTTGTCACTACCTCTCTCTAATGTTATGCTGTGTTGTGTTGTGTTTTGTTTTACATCCATTCATTGGCACTGTCAATACTTAATTTGTTGCATCCACTCGAGTGCAAATCATACTGATTGACTCTACTGATATTGACCTTTTGATTATGTTATTTTGGTTATTAAATATTATGTTTGGATTTATTCTGCTGTGTCATCTCCCTTAATGTTGCTCCGTTGAGCCGGGTGTAACAGGACTCCGTGGATTGGACTTCGGTTTGTTCAGCACATCCCACAGATTCTTGTTTGGATTGAGATTTGGAGGCCTCAAACTCGATGTTGTGCTCCTCAAACCATTTTTGCTTTGTGGCAGGGTGCATTATCCGGCTGAAAGATGCCAAAGCCACCAGGGAATGCCGTTTTCATGAACGGGTGTACATGATCTGCAACAATGCTTAGGTAGGTGGTACGTGTCAAAGTAACATCCACATGGATGGCAGGACACAAGGTTTCCCAGCAGAACATTGCCCAAAGCATCACACTGCCTCCACCAGCTTGCCTTCTTCCCATAGTGCACCCTGGTGCCATGTGTTCCAAGCAAGCGGCAACCTCCCGCAGTTTCTCTTGAAGCCAATAGGGAAGTGCCTCAAACTGCAATTCATCGACTGGCCGCTAGGGACAGGCTCCAGAAGGGAGCAGAATCTCATTGAGCCCCATGTTAAAATGGCCAACTTTAGAGCAGAATAAAACATGTTTACAGCCTGGTACAAATTGTGCTTTTGGTCTATACGGCTCATTTTGCCCTTCATGACAACTGTGAGGGGGGCGAATTTTTTTATAACTCATTCGTTTACATTATATAAAGCCTTAAAATTCAGCATAATTAAGGGCGTGGCCATTTCGAGTGACAGGTGGATAGCCATTTATCTGCTGTCTGTTAGTCACGCGTCACTTAAGCTCCGCCCACGTCCCGCCTTTTTGCCCATTTTCTGTTATCCGGGAGTGACGCGCGATGACGCGCTGCCAAGATGGCTCGTCCCTACTTTGCGCTTCAGAACGGCTCATCAGAATCCTATGGGTGACGTCACGGACACTACGTCCATATTTTTTTACAGTCTATGGTTCCAAGTAAGCAATTTACACGCACCTGGCCATCCACATGATGTAAAAGAAAACGTGATTCACCAGGCCACCTTCTTTCATTGCTCCGTGGTCCTGTTCTGATGCTCACATGCCCACAGTTGGCACTTTCGGTGGAGGACAGGGGTCAGCATGGGCACCTTGACTGGTCTGCGGCTATGCAGCCCCATACGCAACAAACTGTGATGCACTGTGGATTCTGACACCTTTCTATCAGAACCAGCATTACATTCTTGAGCAATTTGAGCTACAGTATCTTGTCTATTTGATCGGACCACACAGGCCAGCCTTTGCTCCCCACGTGCATCAATGAGCTTTGGCCGCTCTCAACCAATGAAGCACTGAAGCTACACAAGGACGGCCCTCCTCATTTCCATGTTGCACACGGAAAAGTAAAAATAAACAAATCAATAAATCAATAAATATAAATGAATACATAAATAAATAAATATAAAAATAAATGTAAAAATAAATATAGAAATAGTAAAACAAATAGTAAAATTAATGAACAAATAAATAAAAGTTAATAATATCTTTTAAAATGTATAAAAGCAGAAAATAAATTAAGGGAAAGATAATACAACATTTAATTTGATTAAAAATGTATCATTTATTTTATCAAGTCGTTTATTCTGTCATTTATTTTCCTATTATTACATTTATTTATCTATTTATTAATTTACATATTTGTATATTTGTTTATTTATTTATTTATTTATTTATTTATTTATTTATTTATTTATTCATTTATTTACTTATTCATTCATTCATTTATTTATTTTAAATTTCTGCAAGTTTGGTCCTCCATACATAACACTGCCTTAACCGAAGAAGAAGAATACCTAATTCTGAAGCTCCGCCCACTGATTCGCACATGACATGTAATAGATAAATAACATAGGCCTACGTGGAGCTAAAACAGATTGAGCTACCAAGAAATTAACATGACATAAGCTTCCTTCGGATTCCAATATTAGCAATGCATGAACTTTATTTTTAATGAAGTTCCATGTCACATGGGTAAGACATTGCATGTTTGTTCGCTTCGTTTGTAAACAAGAGACTGGGTTTGCAGCCAGAATGAGATTAAAAAACGATTCTGTGCCTTCTATATTGGATCAAACAGGAATAATGCATATATATATATATATATACACTCACCTAAAGGATTATTAGGAACACCATACTAATACTGTGTTTGACCCCCTTTTCGCCTTCAGAACTGCCTTAATTCTACGTGGCATTGATTCAACAAGGTGCTGAAAGCATTCATTAGAAATGTTGGCCCATATTGATAGGATAGCATCTTGCAGTTGATGGAGATTTGTGGGATGCACATCCAGGGCACGAAGCTCCCGTTCCACCACATCCCAAAGATGCTCTATTGGGTTGACATCTGGTGACTGTGGGGGCCATTTTAGTACAGTGAACTCATTGTCATGTTCAAGAAACCAATTTGAAATGATTCAAGCTTTGTGACATGGGGCATTATCCTGCGGGAAGAAGCCATCAGAGGATGGGTACATGGTGGTCATAAAGGGATGGACATGGTCAGAAGCAATGCTCAGGTAGGCCGTGGCATTTAAACGATGCCCAATTGGCAATAAGGGGCCTAAAGTGTCCCAAGAAAACATCCCTCACACCATTACACCACCACCACCAGCCTGCACAGTGGTAACAAGGCATGATGGATCCATGTTCTCATTCTGTTTACGCCAAATTCTGACTCAACCATCTGAATGTCTCAACAGAAATCGAGACTCATCAGACCAGGCAACATTTTTCCAGTCTTCAACTGTCCAATTTTGGTGAGCTCGTGCAAATTGTAGCCTCTTTTTCCTCTTTGTAGTGGAGATGAGTGGTACCCGGCGCCTCAAGGTTGTGCGTGTTGTGGCTTTACAAACGCCTTGTTGCATACCTCGGTTGTAACGAGTGGTTATTTCAGTCAAAGTTGCTCTTCTATCAGCTTGAATCAGTCGGCCCATTCTCCTCTGACCTCTAGCATCAACAAGGCATTTTCGCCCACAGGACTGCCGCATACTGGATGTTTTTCCCTTTTCACACCCTTCTTTGTAAACCCTAGAAATGGTTGTGCATGAAAATCCCAGTAACTGAGCAGATTGTGAAATACTCAGACCGGCCCGCCTGGCACCAACAACCATGCCACGTTAAAAATTGCTTAAATCACCTTTCTTTCCCGTTCTGACATTCAGTTTGGAGTTCAGGAGATTGTCTTGACCAGGACCACACCCCTAAATGCATTGAAGCAACTGCCATGTGATTGGTTGATTAGATAATTGCATTAATGAGAAATTGAACAGGTGTTCCTAATAATCCTTTAGGTGAGTGTATATAATAGTATTGCATTATTATGTTTGATATCTACTGATTATGTGTACGTGTCTAGCTAAACATAACTTACCACGCTGTCACAGGCTGGAGTATCCTTTGTATTTGAGGTGTTGTTAGTTCATTGTCCTGCGATTCGTGATCAGACCTGAACATGTATGGGTCAGGGCTTGCAAAGCCAGATGTCCCGGGGCTAATGTGTTTTCAAGTCTGGCTACGAAAATGTATCACGGCCTGCCCAAAGGGCTATGTTAAATAGTGAAATAACATTCCTTTCTTGTTCACTCTCTTGACTGGTAATTTGAAGGAAAAATACAATCGCGGAAGTTTTGAACATGCTGATTTGTCTGCAGTGAAGTTTTGCTGGTGCACATACTTGGCTAGCGTGCGTGTGTGTGTGTTAGTTATGCATGGTTTGCGGTCATATCCACAGATCGGGCGGGCCAAGAAATAAAAAATAACATTCCAATTAATTGCGGGTGGATGAGATAAATCGTGTTTATTTGATAAAGACATTTTCACATTGGAAGTTTTCAAAACAATTCCTCATGTGTACTGACGGGGGAGCCGAAGCACATTATAATATGCAAAACTGTTATCCAATCATAGCAGTGGGCGTTTACTTACAATTCTTCAATGTGGCACACCCATAAAAAAAAGTGTTTCAGGAGCTAGGCTCAAAACCAGAGTAGAAAATAGCTTATTACTTATTCATTATGATGTTTTTGAACGTAAAAACAGCATGAATGCAATAAGTTAACCTCAGACAACTTCATCACCCCTTAAAAGTAGCAATCTAATTGGTAAGAATATTAGAGACCTCTCAAATAGACTAACATAGTTCATGTGATACAGTGTTAGTGAGAAAACTGGTGTACTGAACCTAGATTTGCACAGAAAAATCCTACACTTCAGCCCTGTAGCATGTTCATCTGGCTGTGTTCCATATTTCTTTTATTTCGTTTTGTTTATTTATTTATTTATTTTGATACTCCTTGGGATGTCAAATGTATTCTCAGTGTGCCCCATATCTGCGACACAGATTCAGGAAAGAAAACAGAAACACCGGGGGTGGGGGGGGTTATGCTGTGCTATAATTCCTGTTCTTGGCTCAGGAGAGAATGAGTCACACCAGTGTCTTACAATCTCAAGAAAAGGAACAAATGACAATCTCTTTGTGGAAAAGTACAGAATCATTTACTCTGTAAATGTGCCAATGAAACTCAATTGCAGTGGTAACTTAATCTGTTGCAGTCTGAATGTGTGATTTTATATTGTGCTTGATATTTCACTGTATGTTTTTTAAGGATAAACACCTTTTAAAGAATCCATGAAATCAAAATTGGGGCGTTTGCTTTCTCCGTGGGAATATACTCCTAAAAAAGAATTACAAAAGTCTTCCATTTTGGGGGAAAAATACTTAAATATTGATGTTGTATCTTTCACTCAGGGGTTTGTATAAATTTGCACAATCCCCAACTTTCTATTTCGATTTGAATTATTCTGTTTGAATTTCAACTTCATTTTCCATTTTAATGTGCAATTCGTGTTGTAGGCCTACTACACCTCCCATGAACCCTGAAAATAAATATCCACCAATCAGAAAACACACCATACATTATATTTATATATATTATATTAATATATTATATTATATATCAAAGCAAACAACACAAAAGAAACACAGATATGTAACATAATGCCCCCCTCCCGGTAGGTGCGTCCTCGCGCCGTAGAAGTCCAAATAGGGAGGGAGGGTGGGCACCCTGGAGTCCTGGGGGTGGGAGCACTGGGGTCTGACTGGCTGGGGGGGCCTCCAGGGTGGAGCCGTGGGCGGCCATGGTGGGTCAGGAGCCTTGGTCTGGAGCCATGGCGGGTCAGGAGCCTTGGGGCGGCCATGGCGGGTCAGAAGCCTTGGGGCGGCCATGGCGGGTCAGGAGCCTTGGTCTGGAGCCATGGCGGGTCTGGAGCCTTGGGCGGAGCAGGAGACCTGGGCGGGTCTGGAGTCTTGGGCGGAGCAGGAGACCGGGGCGGGTCTGGAGCCTTGGGCGGAGCAGGAGACCTGGGCGGGTCTGGAGCCTTGGGCGGAGCAGGAGACCTGGGCGGGTCTGAAGCCTTGGGCGGAGCAGGGACCTGGGCGGGTCTGGAGCCTTGGGCGGAGCAGGAGACCTGGGCGGGTCTGGAGCCTTGGGCGGAGCAGGAGTCTTAGGGGGCCTAGGCCAAACCAGAGCCCCACCCACATGTTTCCCACCCACAGGTACATGGCCCCCCCAAAAAAAGGGGTGGAGTGGAGGGCTCATGGAATGGGGTGGTCTCGGGTTGGAGTGGCCTCGGGGAAGCCTGGAGCGGCCTCGGGGAAGGCTGGAGTGGGCTCGTGGAGGGCTGGAGCGGGCTCGTGGAGGGCTGGAGCGGAGTCCAGGAGGGCTGGAGCGGAGTCCAGGAAAAACGGGGCGGGCACAGGCGTTGCAGGTGATGCCCAGAAATCAATGCAGTCCCTTGCTGGCTCTTCACTGGTTACGGTCACCTCGACAGGGATAGTCCCAGTGGAATGGCATGTGGAGGGCTCTGGTATCAGGTGAGCTGGAAAGTCGGATGGTTTGCGGGGATGAACTGGATGATGCTTGGAGACTCATATGGAGATTCATATTTACAGGATCAACAAAGAAATCAGAACCCTTTAACTCGAGGGCATAATTAATACAGTCTGCAACAGACTGATCACAAATCTCAGGGGACAACATCAGAAAAAAACAGATCCTCATCCAGCCCATCCCGGAAACAAGCATTGACCATGGGATCTTTCCAGCTCACCAGGTGGGAATAATCAATGTATTCCTCCACATACCACTCCAGCTGACGACCACCCTGCAGGATGCTCAGGAGGTGCTCTTCAGCCATCTTCAAAGAGAAGTCCCTTCACTGTATGGGTCTGGTCTTCTGTTACGGGTGTACGGTGCAGCAGTGAAGAGGAGATTCGGGACTTCCACAAAGATAGGATTTATTCAGAACCTAGGACAGAACACCACACAGCATACATCAAACGTGTAAACATAACGGGTATAACGGAGACCAGACAAGAATGAATGAACAAGAGGGAACTAAATACAAACACTGATGACTGACTAACAGAACTAGACTAACGAGGGTAACCAAGGAAACAGAGAAAGTGGCGGGAAACATAGACAAAGGAACATGTGACCAAAGCAAACAACACAACCGAAACACAGATATGTAACAATTTATTATATTATATTATATTATATTATATTATATTATATTATATTATATTATATTATATTATATTATATTATATTATATTATATTATATTATATTATATTATATTATATTATATTAATAACTGCATGCAATTAATTTGTTGCAGTGCAAATTACATAATCGAGTCCCACTTATAGTTTTACAGTTTTTCATATGTTTTATTTCAAATAGAGTATTTGCAAGACGTTAAGGATGCAGAGTTTAACTTTTTGTCCGATTTCCAAATATGTATATTTGCTTCAAATCTAGGTTTGTAATGTGATTCATATTGGAATTGGTTCTCAAAAAAACCCAAGATGGCTTAAAGTGCCCCTGTTATGCTATTTTAAAGGCACTCTATTTGAGCTCAAACATGTTATTTGTTGTTTTTCTCGTCACAATTGTCCTTCCTCATAGTATCTGCTTTTACAAAACCACTTGCCCATAAACACCCCTACACTCTCCCATTCGGTTTGTGGTCTAAGAGGTCTGTCTAAAATATCAGATCAATGGATTATCTCTTCCAACCTGCGTGATGTTATCTTCCCCCACGTACTGTGTTTAACCCCACTGGCATACTTCTCAATCCCTTCCACAATCCTTCACGTCTTCCCGCCTCCGCCGAGGAGCCCTCGCGGAAATATCAGATTAGTCAAAGATGAAGCACCTCATGACCTCGCCTGTTTTTTCTGAGATGTGTTGCATGAGAGTCTGGCTTCACCCTGAGGTTAAACTGGATTTGGTTCAATGACTCCACTCAAGTCTAAATCACAGAGATCTGGGGTTGTGGATACTTCTTCATGTTTATTTTTTCACCTATTGGGATGAAAGCACTCTGGCCACCTCTGACCTATTTAAGCCTTTACTGCTGGATATTTGAAAAAAGAGAAGGCTAAACAGTTTATCCTTTTGTTTATTTTCTCTGGTTGGCTTAAAATGTGAATCAGTTTATGGGAATAACATTTGAAAATGTTCATTCACCTTGGTTGCAGTTAGTCGTTGGTGTTTGTAACAAATGCGGTGATGGCACCATTTATAATAAATGATGTTATATTATATCATATTATTCTTGCAATTTATTTGTTGCTTGCAGGAAAAAAATGCAGAATACGCAAGTACAAATATTCACAAAGTCTTATAATATTGTGTTTGTAACAATGCTGATGTCTTTATCTTGGCAACATCATAATACATTAGGCTTAATGTCACTTTGAAATTTAACAATATAAAATAAATTCTTAATGCAGCAGCCTCTTTAAATAGGAGTTTATTGCTGTTTATGTGCTACTAATACCCAGACTGATTCTCTAACATTTCCATAGATTATATTTATATATATTTTTTTACAGTGATATATTGTTCATTAGTGTAAACATTTCTGTTTTCAAGTATGTTCTGCCTTTTAAACAGCCATTGTTGCTAATACTTTCTTGTTAAACACTAAAGCCGAAGTGAAACTAGCCTCATTAGTCTTACTCACAGAGATGAACTTCCCTGCTGATGTGAGATGACACAATTTTGCAAATATCATATTGTGCTTTGCCCACCTTTGATATCTGTATTACTTTCATGATGGGAAAATAGGCCATTTCGATGATTTGTTCTTTTATAATGCCAAAACGATTTCTCATTTAATAGCGCAGAGAGAATCTCACAAGAGCTGCTCTTATCGTTCACGTTTCAACCACCCCAACCTTGAATCATGACTCTTTGTGATGTTTTGAAATTCATCATGAATCCTGAATGACCTTGTCATGAAAACCCCAAAATGCTTGATATGTACTTGATAGAGTTTTGTAAAGAGTTTGTGGAAGGGAAATCAGACTTCTCTTCATCTAATTTTAGCCATGTTATTTGTTGACAGTACTGCAGTTTCCGTTTCGTGATTAGGAAATCAAAGAACTATTTTAAAACATAGTTTTTTCTTTTTAATCAAAACCCCTTTGCCTGAGCACTTTATTTGACTTTAGAGCATCATATCACACTTTCACATCACGTGTATTAAATAGATCATTACAGGCTGTCAAATTGATCTGAGTTGTTTTCACTTAATTTAAAGTGGACAGATTTAATTAACCTTGCCCTCCCTTTGGGTTCCTTTCATCCCAGGCTTTGTTTTATCTTTTTTCACATTGACAATCATGTACAAATGCAATTAAAATTAACATTTAGTTCTCCTGTTTCAGTGGAAAGCAAATGAAAGCATAATATTTTCACAGGAAATAGGGTTCATAAAAATAGAATGTCTGACTTAATAATGAATGGTGCGACATGTGATTTCTGCACCACTGGTGTCACTGAATAGAGTTGTTCCCTTTCGAGGGAACTCTCACTGCGTCGGAACGACACTTTAAGGATACTCCCTAAGCACTAGCGAATCTGAAGTCCGTATAGAAACTAGCCCAATCTGATTGGTCGTGCGTGATGACGTCATCGTGACGGCGTACCCGGAAGTATAAAGGGCGAGCCGGCGCATTGAAACGGCAGTTATTGCTCTTCAGCATAGCGCTCTGTGTGACAAGTCTGTCTATTTACTGTTGTCTGTCCAAGAAGTGTGTGCAGTGTTTGGGTGTGGAGCATGCTCGGGCGGCTCTCGAGGGAGCCTGCTGTGGGTTTTGGGACTGCTGTGGCACTTTCCCAATCCTCCTCTGACAGTGCCGATGATCTTCCTCCCCGTGTGGAAGCCTGCGCTGCGGCTTCTTCCCCCGGGGTGGAGGATCCGATGCTGATCCTCTCTGGTTCTGAGGAGCCGGATGAGGGTGGCATCGCGGCAGGTGGAGAAGCAGGAAGTTTATTAGTGCTTCTTCCACCTGCCCAAGAGGAGCTGGTCGAGGTTTTGACCCGTGCGGTGGCCAAACTAAACATCAGTTGGCCACAGGAGGCGCCGGAAGTTCAGCCAACTAGTAGGCTGGACGACCGGTTCCTTCCTCGCCGGGTGCAAACACCTCGCCGGGGCTTACCGTTCTTCCCAGATCTGCACACCGAGGTGTGTAGATCGTGGAAGAAACCCTTCTCCTCGAGAGTTTCTAACCCCCCTGTTTTGGACTATTCTAATGTCCTGGGGGCTCGCGAGGCGGGCTATGGGACGATGCCTCGGGTGGAGGAAGCTCTCGCGAGTTATCTTTCGCCCGAGTCCGCATCGTCCCTCAAAGCCCCGGCATTGCCCACCAAGCCCTGTCGGGACACCTCATCATTGGTGGGCAAGGCCTATATGGCGGCTGGTCGGGCTGGTGGGTCCCTGCACACCCTTTCCATACTGCAGGCCTACCAGGCCGATCTCCTAAAGTAGCTCGACGAGGGCGAGGGACCCTCTCCGGAGGATGTTTTATAACTCCGGAAGGCTGCGGATTTGTCTCTCCGCGTCACCAAGGAGACAGCTCGTGCTGTCGGCCGTTCAATGGCGTCCTTGGTGACTGTGGAGAGGCACCTGTGGCTGAACTTGTCGGGGATGAAAGAGAAGGACAAGTCCTTTCTCTTAGACTCCCCGATTTTGCCTTCCGGTTTGTTTGGGGACGCGGTTGAGGCCGTGGTCGCTAAGCACCGGGAGGCGAAGAGTCAGTCAGCAGCCTTCCGACAGTTCGTCCCTCGCCGCTCGGAGCTGGAGAGGCCGGCCCCTAGGGGGCAGCCTCAGCCGTCCACAAGCTCCTCGCACCGTCAGCTGCAGAGGGAGAGCGTCGCCTCTAGAGCCCCTCCTCCTGGAGCCTGGCAACAGAGGCGGCGCTCGCTCCAGCAGACTCACCAGCAGTCTTCCGCTCCCAGAGGCGATTTAAGAAACGTACTCAGGGCGCGGAAGGCTGCTGGGAAGAAGCCCTAGCTGCGGCAGGGCTTCTAAGAGCGGTCCCCCCCGCAGAAGGGCAATCGAGGTTGCTTCTTCTGGGGCGCTCTGGGGAAATCGATGTGGAATCCCGCCGCCTATGACGCTTCGGGCCACATCGATTTCTCACGAACGCACGCTGCTCCAGCCGCCTCTAGAAAGACCTGCGGCTGGGCAGCTCACGCGTCCGCACACAGAGAATCGTTCCCAACTACTTCCTGCCGGTCATCCACTTCAGGGGGTTGGGAACGAGGCTCGTGTAACACCCGACGCCAGCCTCGAGAGGGAGTCCGGGTTCTACAGCCGTTACTTTATTGTTCCTAAAAAGGATGGAGGGTTGCGTCCGATTATTGACCTGAGGTATTTGAATCGGTCTCTGAGGAGGTTCAGATTCAAAATGCTCACGATTCCTACCATCGTGAGTCAGATCCAGTTCGAGGACTGGTTCGTCACGATAGATTTAAAGGATGCATACTTCCATATCTCCATTCTTCCATGTCATAGGAAGTTCTTGAGGTTCGCTTTCGGGGGCGAGGCGTACCAATATCGAGTGCTTCCCTTCGGTCTAGCTCTTTCCCCACGCACATTCACAAAGTGCATGGATGCAGCTCTGGCTCCATTGAGACTCCAGGGCATCCGTGTACTGAATTATATCGACGACTGGCTCATATTGGCCCAGTCGTACGATATGGCAGTTCGGCATCGAGATGTCGTTCTGGCCCATATAAAGTGCTTGGGGCTGAGACTCAACACAGCAAAAAGTGTGTTGACGCCGTCCCAAAGGACTACGTTCCTAGGGATAGTATGGGATTCGACTACGATGCGGGCACAATTGTCTCCCGCACGAGTCGAGACCATACTGGCGATGGTCTCACGAATAAGGCTAGGCCACAGCATCACTGTGAAGCACTTTCAGAGAGTGCTGGGGCACATGGCAGCAGCGTCCAACGTTATACCTTTTGGCCTGCTGCACATGAGACCCCTCCAGTGGTGGCTGAAAACCAAGGGGTTTTCCCCCAGAGGGAATCCTTTCCGTATGATCAGGGTAACGCGCAGATGCCTTCGTTCCCTAGTCATATGGAAGAAACCTTGGTTTCTGTCCCAGGGGCCAGTGTTGGGAGCGTCCTGTTGCCGGAGATCCGTTTCAACAGACGCCTCCCTCACGGGTTGGGGCGCGGTCATGGAGGGCCGCTTTGCAAGGGGCCCGTGGGAGGGCCGTCATTTCTCCTGGCACATAAATTGCCTGGAGATGATGGCGGTCTACAAAGCTTTGAGGAGCTTTCTCCCGGACCTCTGCGGCCAACATGTCCTGGTACGAACAGACAATACGTCTGTTGTAGCGTACCTGAATCATCAGGGGGGTTTGAGGTCGCGCCCTCTTTGTAGACTGGCGCATCAAATTCTTCTGTGGTCCCAAGGGAAACTGTTGTCCATCAGGGCAATGTATGTCCCAGGGGTCCAAAATCAGGGAGCAGACATCCTGTCGAGACAGGGGCTGAGGCCCGGGGAGTGGCGACTCCACCCGGAGGTGGTGGAGGCCATATGTGAGAGGTTCGGCCCAGTGGAAGTGGACCTGTTTGCGTCTCGCGAGACGTCCCACTGTCCACTGTGGTTTTCCCTCACGCATCCAGCCCCGCTGGGGTTGGATGCCATGGTTCAGACGTGGCCGAGGCTGCGTCTGTACGCATTCCCCCCGATTGCTCTGCTCCCAGGAGTTCTGGAGAGGGTCCGCCAAACAGGGGGTCAGCCTACTTTTAGTAGCACCCCGTTGGCCGACGCGAGTTTGGTTCTCGGACATCATAGCGCTGCTGGCAGGTCCTCCATGGCAGATCCCTCTGAGGAGGGATCTCTTATCTCAGGCAGGGGGCTCAATATTTCACCCCCGGCCTGAGATTTGGAGTTTTTGGGTCTGGCCCTTGAGAGGGTCAGGTACCTAGAGACTGGCCTGTCGGCAGAGGTGATAGAGACCTTACTCAGTTCCAGGGCTCCATCTTTGAGGAGACTGTACAGCCCCAAGTGGTGAGCCACTTGGTGCAGGGAGCGTGAGGTGGACCCAGTCAACTGGCCGGTGGCTTCAGTGCTGGAGTTCCTCCAAGATTCTCTGCGGGTCCAACCCCGTCCACACTCAGGGTGTCCGTGGCTGCCATAAGGCTCTCCACACTCCTTTGGGTGATGGGCTCGGGTAGACACCATCTGTTGTACAGTTACCCTGTGGGGCTGGGAAGATGCGGCCTGTGGCTCGTTCCAGAATTCCCAACCTGGGATCTGGCAGTGGTTTTCGAAGGCTGGCTGAGGCCCCCTTCGGACCATTGGAGTTGGATGAACCAGGGAACTTAGGATTGGTCAGTTCCTTGGTTCTTCAGGCATTACATCCCCCGCCTCATGTGACGGCAGAGTAAGAGACCTTCACTGTGAAGCACTTTTGAGTGCTGGGGCTCAGTGCAGCAGCGTCCAAGGGAGACCTTTTGACCTGCTGCACGTGTGACCTTGACAGTGGTGGTTGGAAACCAAGGGGTTTCCCCCAGAGGGAATCTCTTTCGTATGATCAGGGTAACGCGCAGATGCCTTCGTTCCCTAGTTATATGGAAGAAACCTTGGTTTCTGTCCCAGGGGTCAGTGTTGGGAGCTTCCTGTTGCCGGGAAACCGTTTCAACAGACGTCTCCCTCATTGGCTGGGGCGCAGAAGGCGCTTGGGTTCTCCAGTCCTAGTTGTGCCCAGTCTCCGGCTTCACACTAGGGCAGGCACTACCCTCGGTAAGGTCCCAAGGGTCAGTGTTGGGAGCGTCCTGTTGCCGGGAAACCGTTTCAACAGACGCCTCCCTCATTGGCTGGGGCGCCGAAGGCGCTTGGGTTCCCCAGTCCTAGTTTTGCCCGGTCTCCGGCTTCACACTAGGGCAGGCACTACCCTCGGTAAAGGTCCCAAGGGCCAGTGTTGGGAGCGTCCTGTTGCCGGGAAACCGTTTCAACAGACGCCTCCCTTCATCGGCTGGGGCACGGAAGGAAAAGGAGTGGAGAAGTTCTCCCTACGGTGCTTGCGCTAGGGTACTCAAGTCCTAGTTGTGCCCGGTCTCCGGTTTCACACTAGGGCAGGCGCTACCCTCGGTGTGGGCTAGTGGTTACTCGTTCCCCAAAGTGTCGTTCCGACGCAGTGAGAGTTCCCTCGAAAGGGAACGGCTCGGGTTACGTCTGTAACCCTTGTTCCCTGAGAAGAGAACGAGCACTGCATCGCGTCACCACACCTCGGCACGCCTGGAGCGCATGCTTCAGAGCAATAGCTGCCGTTTCAATGCGCCGGCTCGCCTTTTATACTTCCGGGTACGCCATCACGATGACGTTATCACGTACGACCAATCAGATTGGGCTAGTTTCTATACGGACTTCAGATTCGCTAGTGCTTAGGGAGTATCCCCAAAGTGTCGTTCCGACGCAGTGCTCGTTCCCTTCTCAGGGAACAAGGGTTACAGACGTAACCCGAGCCATTTTCCAAAATCCAGTTCCTTTTTCGAATGGAAATCAATGCATTATTGCGCAAATGTAAAGCTGCTCTAAACATGGGCATCCCCTCTCAATGAGTTCTCAATCAAGAGTTGTTCCCTGCCGGCGAACTGTTTCAGGGTACCGAACAAACTAATACCCCCCTTATGACAGGAAGTTCCTACAGGTTTGCTTTCGAGGACGAAGCATACCAGTATTGGGTTCTTCTTTATGACCTAGCCTTATCACCTTGCACCTTCGTGAAGCGCATGGATGCAGATCTGATTAAAATTAAAATTAAAATTAAAATTGTCCTGATCTCTTTCCGGAGGCCTATGAAATGAAAAATTAAACTGAAATGCATATTCAGCACTGGAATTAACAGTATACACACTCAAAGACATGGCAAAAGAACATTAATTGCATACCCTTACTCCCCTAAATAATGATAAACAAATGAAAAAATATATACATGAATATACAGGTCCTTCTCAAAAAATTAGCATATTGTGATAAAGTTCATTATTTTCCATAATGTAATGATACAAATTAAACTTTCATATATTTTAGATTCACTGCACACCAACTGAAATATTTCAGGTCTTTTATTGTTTTAATACTGATGATTTTGGCATACAGCTCATGAAAACCCAAAATTCATATCTCAAAAAATTAGCAGATCATGAAAAGGTTCTCTAAACAAGCTATTAACCTAATCATCTGAATCAAAATTACACCTGCAAAAGATTCCTGAGGCTTTTAAAAACTCCCAGCCTGGTTCATTACTCAAAACCGCAATCATGGATAAGACTGCCGACCTGACTGCTGTCCAGAAGGCCATCATTGACACCATAAAGCAAGAGGGTAAGACACAGAAAGAAATTTCTACGAATAGGCTGTTCCCAGAGTGCTGTATCAAGGCACCTCAGTGGGAAGTCTGTGGGAAGGAAAAAGTGTGGCAAAAAACGCTGCACAACGAGAAGAGGTGACCGGACCCTGAGGAAGATTGTGGAGATGGACCGATTCCAGACCTTGGGGGACCTGGAGTAGAAACATCCAGATCCACCGTGCACAGGCGTGTGAAGGAAATGGGCTACAGGTGCCGCATTCCCCAGGTCAAGCCACTTTTGAACCAGAGACAGTGGCAGAAGCGCCTGTCCTGGGCTACAGAGAAGCAGCACTGGACTGTTGCTCAGTGGTCCAAAGCGCTTTTTTCGGATGAAAGTAAATTTTGCATGTCATTCGGAAATCAAGGTGTCAGAGTCTGGAGGAAGACTGGACTTCAGGCATTTTGGCATTTCCTTCTCCCCAGTGTCAAGTACCCACAGTCAGTGATGGTCTGGGGTGCCATGTAAGCTGCTGGTGTTGGTCCACTGTGTTTTATCAAGGGCAGGGTCAATGCAGCTAGCTATCAGGAGATTTTGGAGCACTTCATGCTTCCATCTGCTGAAAAGCTTTATGGAGATGAAGATTTCATTGTTCAGCACCTGCTCCTGCTCACAGTGCCAAAACCATTGGTAAATGGTTTACTGACCATGGTATTACTGTGCTCAATTGGCCTGCCAACTCTCCTGACCTGAACCCCATAGAGAATCTGTGGGATATTGTGAAGAGGAAGTTGAGAGACGCAAGACCCAACACTATGGATGAGCTTAAGGCCGCTATCGAAGCATCCTGGGCCTCCATAACACCTCAGCAGTGCCACAGGCTGATTGCCTCCATGCCACGCCGCATTGAAGCAGTCATTTCTGCAAAAAGATTCCCGACCAAGTATTGAGTGCATAACTGAACATAATTATTTGAAGGTTGACCTTTTTTTGTATTAAAAACACTTTTCTTTTATTGGTCGGATGAAATATGCTAATTTTTTGAGATAGGAATTTTGGGTTTTCATGAGCTGTATGCCAAAATCATTAGTATTAAAACAATAAAAGACCTGATATATTTCAGTTGGTGTGCAATGAATCTAAAATATATAAAAAAAATAATTTTTATCATTACATTATGGAAAATAATGAACTTTATCACAATATGCAAATTTTTTGAGAAGGACCTGTATTAATAACATAGTATTAGATTTGAATATACAACATTTCTGCCAAACAACATGGTTAATACAATGTTACTGCGGTACCACATAATCCGAGTGCCCTCTGGCTGGATAAATATGATTGGTGGGCCACCAATTAAATAGCCCTGGCCTAGACAGAGTCTACCTATTGTTAGTGGCTCCATTCTGGCTGGAACGAGTCTGGTTTTATGATGTAGCGTCTCTCCTGGACGGCACTCCTTGGGAGATTCCTGTCCAGAGAGACAAGTACAGGGGTCGATCTATAACCCATGGCCAGAGATCTGGAAACTTTGGGTCTGGCCAGCTTATAGATTTCGGTCTCTTAACTGAGGTTGTTGAGATTCAACAAGAGTTCCAGAGCTCCCTCCACAAGGAAATAGTTTGCCCTAATATGGCGGCTATTTGAGATGTGGTGTGAACAATGAAATTTGCATATCTGCAGTTCGTTCTTGGGACCTTTTTGTGGCCCTGAAAGGTTTATATCAGAGGCTCCATTTGAACTCTCAGAGTCAGCCTCAGCTTGGATGTTTCACCCCAGATGGATTACATTCAAAAACAAGGGATGGGAATCAGGCTTCTGCACCCCATGGTTTTGGTGCTGCATCTGCTTAGATCATGGGGGTCGCAGGTGGAGGAAGAGCTTGAACAGACCGAATACTAATGAAAAAATGATTCTTCTGTCAGATTTTGTGGCGGTGTGGCAACTTCTGCCCAATGTTTCTCAGTGGGTCCTGAAATGGCACGTTTATATTTGTAATAGGCTGGTCCTCTCCGCACACATTCATACAATTTTAAAATCTGGACATGGATTCAACTCCGGGATCATATCATATCACACACACACACACACACACACACACACACACACACACACACACACACACACACACACACACACACACACACACACACACACACACACACACACACACACACACACACACACACACACACACACACACACACACACACACACACACACACACACATATATATATACCTGGGAGTGCAGAATTATTAGGCAAATGAGTATTTTGACCACATCATCCTCGTTATGCATGTTGTCTTACTCCAAGCTGTATAGGCTGGAAAGCCTACTACCAATTAAGCACATTAGGCGATGTGCATATCTGTAATGATAAGGGGTGTGGTCTAATGACATCAACACCCTATATCAGGTGTGCATAATTATTAGGCAACTTCCTTTCCTTTGGCAAAATGGGTCAAAAGAAGGACTTGACAGGCTCAGAAAAGTCAAAAATAGTGAGATATATTGCAGAGGGATGCAGCAGTCTTAAAATAGCCAAGCTTCTGAAGCGTGATCATCGAACAATCAAGCGTTTCATTCAAAATAGTCAACAGGGTCGCAAGAAGCATGTGGAAAAACCAAGGCGCAAAATAACTGCCCGTGAACTGAGAAAAGTCAAGCGTGCAGCTGCCAAGATGCCACTTGCCACCAGTTTGGCCATATTTCAGAGCTGCAACATCACTGGAGTGCCCAAAAGCACAAGGTGTGCAATACTCAGAGACATGGCCAAGGTAAGAAAGGCAGAAAGTCGACCACCACTGAACAAGACACACAAGCTGAAACGTCAAGACTGGGCCAAGAAATATCTCAAGACTGATTTTTCTAAGGTTTTATGGACTGATGAAATGAGAGTGAGTCTTGATGGGCCAGATGGATGGGCCCGTGGCTGGATTGGTAAAGGGCAGAGAGCTCCAGTCCGACTCAGACGCCAGCAAGGTGGAGGTGGAGTACTGGTTTGGGCTGGTATCATCAAAGATGAGCTTGTGGGGCCTTTTCGGGTTGAGGATGGAGTCAAGCTCAACTCCCAGTCCTACTGCCAGTTTCTGGAAGACACCTTCTTCAAGCAGTGGTACAGGAAGAAGTCTGCATCCTTCAAGAAAAACATGATTTTCATGCAGGACAATGCTCCATCACACGCGTCCAAGTACTCCACAGCGTGGCTGGCAAAAAAGGGTATAAAAGAAGAAAATCTAATGATATGGCCTCCTTGTTCACCTGATCTGAACCCCATTGAGAACCTGTGGTCCATCATCAAATGTGCGATTTACAAGGAGGGAAAACAGTACACCTCTCTGAACAGTGTCTGGGAGGCTGTGGTTGCTGCTGCACGCAATGTTGATGGTGAACAGATCAAAACACTGACAGAATCCATGGATGGCAGGCTTTTGAGTGTCCTTGCAAAGAAAGGTGGCTATATTGGTCACTGATTTGTTTTTGTTTGGTTTTTGAATGTCAGAAATGTATATTTGTGAATGTTGAGATGTTATATTGGTTTCACTGGTAAAAATAAATCATTGAAATGGGTATAAATTAGTTTTTTGTTAAGTTGCCTAATAATTATGCACAGCAATAGTCACCTGCACACACAGATATCCCCCTAAAATAGCTAAAACTAAAAACTACTTCCAAAAATATTCAGGTTTGATATTAATGAGTTTTTTTGTGTTCATTGACAACATGGTTGTTGTTTAATTATTAATGTTGTAAAATTAATCCTCAAAAATACAACTTGCCTAATAATTCTGCACTCCCTGTATATATATATGTGTGTGTGTGTGTGTGTGTGTGTGTGTGTGTGTGTGTGTGTGTGTGTGTGTGTGTGTGTGTGTGTGTGTGTGTGTGTGTGTGTGTGTGTGTGTGTGTGTGTGTGTGTGTGTGTGTGTGTGTGTGTGTGTGTGTGTGTGTGTGTGTGTGTGTGTGTGTGTGTGTGTGTGTGTGTGTGTGTGTGTGTGTGTGTGTGTGTGTGTGTGTGTGTGTGTGTGTGTGTGTGTGTGTGTGTGAGATATGATATGATATGATCCCGGAGTTGAATCCATGTCCAGATTTTAAAATTGTATGAATGTATATATATATATATATATATATATATATATATATATATATATATATATATATATATATATATATATATATATATACTCAGTACCATAGTATCAAAACATTATGACCACTAATATTATATCCTAATATTGTGTTGGTCCAGCCCTAACCCATCGAGGCATGGACTCCACTAGACACAAGTGATGATCAAACACAGATGGAGTAGATCGAGTCCATCAACACCCCTAAAGCTTCAAAGTCCTAGAGCTCACCCTGGGTCGAACATTCCATTCAGTAACATTAGGCAGTTTTGATTTATATGGTGTTTAATGTTGATGATCATGTTTTTTTACATATGCATCTGCTTACATACGATCGCTTGTTTTTTTTTTGTGCATCTTCTTCAGTTTTGATCAGGTGATTCTGTACTCATTCAGAAGATGCATAATAGCGTGCTCTGTGTATTCTGACACCTTTCTATCAGAACCAGCATTATCTTCTTGAGCAATTTGAGCTACAGTAGCTCGTCTGTTTGATCGGACCACACGGGCCAGCCTTCGCTCCCCACGTACATATTGTTGAGCGCTGTTGCCGGTTCACAACTGTTCCTTCCTTGGACCACTTTTGATAGATACTGACCATTGCAGACCGGAAACACCCTACCAGAGCTGCAGTTTTGGAGATGCTCTGACCCAGTCGTCTAGCCATCACAATTTGGCCCTTGTCAAACTCACTTAAATCCTTACGCTTGCCCATTTTTCCTGCTTCTAACACATCAATTTTGAGGACAAAATGTTCACATGCTGCCTAATATATCCCACCCACTAACAGGTTAGGTTTAGGGGTAGGTTCGGGGTTAGTAACTAGCAATTACCCAGTTATTGTTATTACTGCAATAAGTACATTGTATTACATGCATTAGGAGAAGCCACTGTGGGTCTTTTTAATATATAATAAATTACTTGCGCAGACAAAATGCAATAAAACTGTCAGGTTATTTTGCTTTTCGGAGGTGGATGCGTGCTGTTTGGAAACACATTTGTGTAAGAGTTCTGGGAGCTTTGTCTCATTACTTTTTTGATGCGCGTCAAGGAATTTATTCTGTAAATGTGTTTCCATTTAAGTTTATACACAGTCTTATCAGATAAATCTGACTCAATTGAGTGCATACGTTTTAAATTTGCGTTTTTATTTATTTTGCGTAAAAATAGACATGACGTGAATACATTAGAATATTTTCAATTAAAAATAATGTCATAATATTACACAATATTACGTTTTTTTACTGTATTTTCATCCTTTGACCTGTAGTGTATACATTTTTTTCCCCCCTGAAATAGAGGCCTCCGTCCTTTAATCTCTCTGAGGTTATTTGTTTTCCAGTTTCATTATGCTTTTGTATTAAGATTATATATTTGAAGTCTCCCAAATCATGTCTTAATGTCAGTGGATGCTGCTATCAACCAGACACTGCAGATGAGACTGCTACCCTTTTAAATGAATGAGAATGAACACGCAGACTTGCAAATCTTTGAGCGAGTCAAGTCAAATTTCCACACTTTGGTGAATTAACAATGAAAAAGTCATGCTGTACAATGCTGTGGCATTTTACATACACGTCCACATTTCTGTGGATTATTTAATAGGCTGACATTTTGCAAAAGGTCTTGGCCTTTCTGGACTGAGTCGTTTCCTCCATTGTCCATTTTTTAGCTGTTAATATCCAGCCACCAGGAAGAGAGGCCAAAGGGCATGCCAGGAGAGGATGGCTTATCAGCCAGAGAAATTGATTCACATTGGGTTGGTCCTTCTGTGTGCCACTCTTCACTCTGATCCTTCAGGCCTAATCAATGGATCCTCTCTAGGGGAGGCACAATCTGCAAAATGCCTGGGTCCTCAAATACCTGACCCTGAACGCCCCAGGAGATCAAAGTTTGGCTGGTTAGTATGATCCAGTTTGCCCCTGCTGGTAGATGCTGTAACCCAGTCAAACAACTACAATTGAGGCTATGCTCTAGATTAATCCAGACACATTTGAAAACAGTGTTTTAGTTTCAAAACGGTAGCATTTTCATGGTTTTCCAAAAGTCTAAATTCATCTTACTACATGTGTGTTAAAATTTTAGGACCCACTTTATATTAGGTGGCCTTATCTACTATGTACTAACATTTTAATTAATAATTTGATACATTGCACTTATGGCGTACATGCATGTTTTTACATTGAACTTACATTTTTAAAAATACCAGTGTCAAGTCAAACTGGAGGAAATAAATTAATTCTGGAAAAGGAAAAAAGAAAAAGAAAAAAAAACTATAGCAGTCTCTCAGCCAATCGGAGTGGAGGGGGTGGGGGTGTGTGAGACGAGTCGGAGGTGAGCTCTGCGGAAAACTGAACAGCTGGACACGGAGAAAGTGCACAAGCATTGAATACATCATCAAATCCGAAGGGGCAGCCGGTTTTTCACCTTTCTTCTGTCTTGAACATTCATCATAATTGATGCAATAAAAAGAAGAGTGGAATCCAGTTAAGGCCTTCGTTGATGATGTGTCTGTTCCTTTCAAGCTGGGAAATTGTGCGCAAAATGCTAAAGCTTGACAACCAGCATGTAATTACATCTGTAATTAATTTCTGTAGTTACATTTGTAATTACACAGTTGACACTTCCCTTACACCTAACCCTACCCTTAAACTTACTCATACCACCACACCTATCCCTAACTTTACCCGTATTCCACCTCAATATCAGCTAAAGTGTTTTGCAATACAATTTGAATACAGTAAGTACATTGTACTTACTTTTTGGTGTAAGTTCATAGTAGTTAAGGCCACCTAATATAAAGTGGGGCCAAATTGGACAAAACCTCACTGAGATGTTACCAAGAGACCAAACAAGTTATCCCGCTATTCTTCGGCATGTTCAAAATCATTCAAAATATCTCACCACTTACTGGTAAATGTTCTGTCATCTTTGTAGGAATATAATATGAAGATTGTACAAGTAACATTTATCTTTAGAAACATTGTGAAAGTGAATAGTAGGCACATCCCAGTATAAACATAGATCTATCGGTACAATATGCGTCACATGACTAAACATACGTCATGATTTTCAAATAGGCTTCCTCTGTTTTCACAGTACACACTACAACACGGAAATGCCATTTTCAAATTTAGCCACTTGGGAGAGAGTCTTCAAAAAGCTTAGAAGTCGCAGGACAAAATAATGTCTCAGTGTAGATGTCCTTCAAATGGAGTCAGAATTATCATAAATATCAGCACATAAAATACCTAACAGTGTCATATTTATAAGTGTGAAATCTAGTCGATACACACGTTGCTGAATTGTGATGTCATAAGGGGTATATTTATTTGAAACATAGCATAAAGCAAGTTTGTTGTAAATGATAATGAATGAATTTGCTAAGTTTTATTTTAATGTTACAGTATTTCAATTATTCCAAAGGTATGGAACAGCTCATAGACATTAAATGTAAAGTTTATCACTCTTTAACTGTTTGCTTAATGAAAACGAATTATATATATACCAAGTATAAGTGATGAAAATGAAGAATTTCCATATTTTTAAATTCAGATGTAGGTATTTAGGTTTATTGTTCACAATAGAAACTATGTTTAGAGTGACAAGTTGAAAAAATTTTTTTTATTAAAAACTCTACATGTAATCAGAATATCTTTGCTTGATTTTTGCTTTAAAGGATTTGTTCACTCCAGAACTAAAATTTCCTGATGATTTACTCACCACCCACCTTCACTGGAAGTATGACTATAGAGAGTCACAAGATCAATGTCACACATTTACCTATATAATTAGTGACCTAGACATAGTGCAGAATCAATGTTATGTCATAACACATCTTTTTGATATCTCAGATTTCAATGTGGTCTCAACCTGTCTGTATATTGATCTGAGTGTGGATCTCTATATATAATTTGATAATGACTTCTTATTTGGATCAATAGATTCTGTTCATTTTATCTGATGATTCTGTCATTCAGAAAATGTTGACATTGAGAGGACTTGAGAACATTATGCAGCAGATTCACTCAAAAAAAAAAAAAAGGTTCTATATGGCACCAAAAATGGTTCTTCATCGTAATCATAGAGGAACCACTTTTGGTGCTATATAGCACCATATCTTAACGTTATGTATATGGTAGCGGTGCTATATAGCACCTTAGTTAGCGGTGCTATATAGCATCTTAGTCAAAGAACTGGTGAAGAACCTCTGAAGAACCACTGAAGAACCACTGAAGCACCAAAATTGGTGCTATATAGCACTAAAAAAGGTTCCCCTATGATTATGAGCCAAGAACCATATTTGGTGCCATATAGAACTTTTTTTTTTTAGAGTGTATGATGAGACCTCAGTTGATACACATTCTCTCTCTCTCCCTCTCTCTTGATCTTATCTCCTCCAGCCCATCCTCTGTTTCTCTCACTTGCTCTCTGTGTTTCTTTTGTCTTTCTTCTTTGCTTGCTGCATAATCCAAACACGTTCCGAGTGAGGAGATCATTTTCTCTGGCATTAGTCACAACAAAGAAAATGAGATCTTTTAGCTTGGCCTATATGTGTCTTTCACCTTTCTTCTTTCTACGCTATCATTAAAGCAAGGGAAGCCACACATCATCAAAATAACAGCTGAACTGAAAGGGTTTCTAGAAAGAAAGGACCTTTATACATGAGTTATTTATGAACCTTTAAGACAATTCTCATGATGACAAGGACAGAATTGAGATAATGAGTTTAGCCGCTGGCTCCTTTTTATCATATCTACGCCTGTAAAACGCAGAAGACTATTTGCATATGAATGAGCTGATTCATAAAACTCACTGTTGCATACATTGTTTGCACAGAGATGTTTAATCCACCGCATACCCAGTGAGGAGATGCATTGTATGTCAAAATCAAATATTGGTCATCTGCTCACTTGAGATTATTTATTTATATTAAGTTAAGCAGTACAAGGACTTAAAGGACAATTTTGACATCAGAGAGAGGACATTTTATGAGGACTATTTTATGAAATATAAAATAGTTTTCCTGTAGCAAACTCCAAATATAGCACATTCCAAAACGATTATCATGCCCAACATGTTGAAGATTAGCAGCAAACTATGTTGAAGATTAGCAAAGATTAGCAAAGCACAGCAAATTGTTTCCACACAAAAGCAGTTTATTCAGAGTACTGAGGCATCTCTTCCATTGACTTCCCTTCAAACTAAACAGCCTCCGGTATCCCCGTTGGGCATTACACCTTTTTTTTTTTTGTTGATATTTTGCTGAGGTTGGTTGTTTGGAAGCGGATTATGTCATCATTTTCTGCACTCCTATTGGTTCTTCATTAAATTTCAGACACTGGCTGGTCTCATTCTGAGGCTATAAAATGGACAATTTCCAATTTCCTGACTGTGAGCAGCGACGGTTCTAGGATTTCATATAACTATATGGTAAATCAAAAGTAGCCTACCGGTACTAAAAAAATGGGTACCAAGTCAATACAAAAAGTTTATAAATTATAATCGCTATTATAATTATCAAATCGCTACATGTGTAGGGAAATGAAGATATTTTAGTTGAAATCTGATGGATCAGAAAGGCCTCCATTGGAACAATGCACTGCACACTCTCAAGACCCATAAAAGGCACTAAAGGCGTCATTACAAAGTCCATCTCACTACAGTGGTTCTACAATAACTTTATAAAGCGACGATAATAGTTTTTATGCACAAAAAAACCTAAATAACGACTTATATAGTGATGACCGATTTCAAAACAAGGCATCATGATGTCACAGTTACTGTCTGTCTCTGTTGTGTTTTGTACTTCCTGGTTTTAGTTTTGTACTTCCTGGTTTTAGTTATCACATGTTCCTTTGTCTGAGTTTCCCGCCACTTGTCTGTTTCCTTAGTTACCCTCATCTGTATCACCTGTGCCCCTCGTTAGTTAGTCATCTGTGTTTGTATTTAAGTTCCTCCCTTTCCTTCAGTCTCTGTCCGATCTCGTTTGTATACGTTATGTATGGTGTGCTACTTTGTTATATTTGAGTCTTCTGAGTATTAAATGTTGTTTGAGTATTCTACTACCTGTCTTTGCCTGTTCCTGCCTGCACACCCGTAACAGAAGATCGGACCAAGACCGAAATAATGGAGATAGCCTCCATTAATGTAGCCCCTATGGGGAATCCTCTCAAGACCTCAGGGGCTATCATCTTTATTTTCCAGAGCGGCAGAGACATGGAGGAGTATGTGGAGGAGTTTCTGGGCGTCTGCCATCGTGCCACCTGCAACGACATCTCGCTCATGGAGGGGTTCTGGGTCGGACTCGACGACGAGAGCCGGTTGGTGATGCCGAGAGGAGACTCCTGCTGGACGCTGACAGAGTATTTCAACGCTGCCTTATGGGTGGAAGGATCATCTTTCGTAGTAGGCGAGGTAGAAGAGGATCCCACTGCCAGCGTCCAGCCCCACTTACCATCCATCACCGTCCCAGAGATAGACCCAGTACTCACACCCACTACAGACATGGCCGCCGCCACGCCCAAGCCCTCAACTCCAGCCAAAGGAGCTACCACCACCGTTCCGGTACCCAAGCCAGCAGTGGAGCACTGGCTAATCGACTTCTGGAACGAGCCCGCTCCAACTTTCCAGGTGCCAGTCCCAACCCTCCTGGACTCCGCTCCAGCCCTCCTGGACTCCGCTCCAGCCCTCCTGGACTCCGCTCCAGCACTCCTGGACTCCGCTCCAGCACTCCTGGACTCCGCTCCAGCACTCCTGAACTTCCTGGACTCCGCTCCAACACCCCTTGACTTTCTGAACTCCGTGCCAGGCGTCGACGAGCCCGCTCCAGGCGTCGACGAGCCCGCTCCTGCCGTCGACGAGCCCGCTCCAGCCTTCGACGAGCCCGCTCCAGCCTTCGACGAGCCCGCTCCAGCCTTCGATGAGCCCGCTCCAACCCACGAGATCTCCACTCCACCCCTGAATTCCCCAAAGAACATTTTGGGGGGGGGCCATGTACCTGTGGGTGGGAAACATGTGGGTGGGGCTCTGGTTTGGCCTGGGCGCCCTAAGACTCCTGCTCCGCCCAAGACTCCAGACCCGCCTAAGACTCCTGCTCCGCCCAAGGCTCCAGACCCGCCATGGCCGCCCACGGCTCCTGACCCGCCATGGCCGCCCACGGCCCCTGACCCGCCATGGCCGCCCACGGCCCATGACCCGCCATGGCCGCCCACGGCTCCTGACCCGCCATGGCCGCCCACGGCTCATGACCCGCCATGGCCGCCCACGGCTCCACCCTGGAGGCACCCCAGCCAGCCAGACCCCAGTACTCCCGTCCTCAGGACTCCAGGGTGCCCACCCTCCCTCCCTATTTGTGTCTTCTACGGCGCGAGGACGCGCCTATTGGGAGGGGGGCGTTATGTCACAGTTACTGTCTGTCTCTGTTGTGTTTTGTACTTCCTGGTTTTAGTTTTGTACTTCCTGGTTTTAGTTATCACATGTTCCTTTGTCTGAGTTTCCCGCCACTTGTCTGTTTCCTTAGTTACCCTCATCTGTATCACCTGTGCCCCTCGTTAGTTAGTCATCTGTGTTTGTATTTAAGTTCCTCTCTTTCCTTCAGTCTCTGTCCGATCTCGTTTGTATACGTTATGTATGGTGTGCTACTTTGTTATATTTGAGTCTTCTGAGTATTAAATGTTGTTTGAGTATTCTACTACCTGTCTTTGCCTGTTCCTGCCTGCACACCCGTAACACATGAAGCTTCGAAACGTTATGAATCAGCGAGACGATTCAGCGGTTTAACCATTCAGCGATTCAGCGATTTAACCCTTTAACCATGACCGCTCTGAAGCAGTGGAGTCTCAAAAGAAGCTAGGTTATCCCGGTATATCTTTCTGTTGATATAAATAATCTAATACATTTAGCAATATACCGGGTAAATTATGTATATGATGTATATTACAATGTTATGATGAACTATGTCTTTCTCCACTGACGTTCAAAATTGTTCAAAGCGTTTCTAAGGATGCTGATTTTTAATAGGCAGCTGTCTGACTGTGAGATGGCGAACGGGAACATAGTTTGTGTGACATTAGCAACACATTATTAGCTGTTTGATAACAGTCAAGCAAAAGGCTAATCATATTATTTACCGTTATGTGTACGGTGTTGTAGAGAGCAATACATAAAACATGTATAATTCACTCTTGCACTTCTTCTTCTGAATACGTTTCTGGTTCAAACATATATGGCTGAATTAAACCAGCATTTCCACTCGCCATTGTATAGCGTTCACTACAGTAAAGTTGACCGAGTGGATCTCTGAGCTGGTGTGAGTGAGTGGAGGCAGGGCTAATTTGCATATTCATGAATCAACATATTAAATTGTTACATTCAAGCTATTTTAAGGTATTCATTTTTTTTTTTTTTTTCAAATGATTTTTGTTAATTATTATTAAGATGTTGGTGATCAAAGATGAGTTTAAGTCTTAGGGATAAAATAATTTACTACAGGGGGACGTTAACTGTTCACGTTCACTGAAGACATAACCAACTGTGTTTATGTGGATACTCGTCAAGACGGCCATTTTGAAACAATGTTGTGTGTATTTGCTCATGAAGACATGAAAGAGAACTCAATTTGGTACTCGTACTAGCTTTCTGTGTGCACACTTTAGGTGTGTGCGAGCACAGAAACAATCACAGCGTGTGAATACTGCATTGAGTTCTCTTTATGTTTATGTTGTATGCACTGGCTGAGATGACAGACCCTAAAAAGGGCCTAGAATCGCCCCTGCCTGTGAGTATTAAAGGCCAACAGAAGTGCCTTGAAACACGCAACATTATTCAACATTTTGATATAGGGGGAGAGCGGGGCACAACCTAATGGTTTTTGATTGTCTCAGTTTATGTAAATCCACTTGGGGTTCAGAGTATTTATTTTTTCTCACATTCATTTCACACAGGTCTAGTAGTGGTTTTGTTTCATTAATACAGTGTATACTTTTTTCTTGATTTACCCCAAAAGAATGGAAGTGAAATGTGACAACAAGCCCCATAGGTTGGGTACATTGTAACATGTGAGGGGCACATTGTAACATGACCATATGACAGCTTAAAATATTACCTGATATAATCTAAAAAATATCCAAGGCAAACTAAAATATTTAGTCAATAAAATACAATTATTAACATTTTTTAAATAAAAGAATGGCATTTTTAACCATTAAAAATATACAAATTTTTGAGTTTGACAACAAACACATCGCTAAATACAGCATAATTAAAAACATAATAATAATACATAATTTCTAAACATTGACTCTTAGTCATTACTCACCATTTTCTTGTGATTTCTCAAAAGGATTCATAAAAGTATAGAATATAATAGCATATTTCTAATAGGGCTCATTTTAACGCAGTGTCACAACACACCTCGTCTGCGCAACTAGGATTTAAACTGCGGCTCGTGTCTTCTGCTGGTTAGATCAGCATTAAAGAACTATATCAACTGTTAAATAACAGATATAAGATTAAAATAATATCGGATTTGTCTTATTTGAAATAAACACAAAAAACAGAGATGAAAAATAAACTTAAGTAAGAAATTTACTTTTGCTATGGTTAAATAAATGTTCAATAATATCTTCCAAAGATTTTGGCGCTATTTTTTCTCTAAATAATGTTGATATGGCAACTAGTAAATACACTAAGTTTCGTCATCCTGGCATGTGTGGAAAATTTTAAACCATGCGTGTTACAACTAACCCCACGTTAGGTTGTGCCCCACGCTCCCCTAATTTCCACTGAAACAGGAAGACAGGGCGGCACATATTGAATAGCTCCTCTCCTAAAAAAATAGCCAATAGCGTTTTGTTTATATCACAGCTCAGCATTTCCTCCTTATCTCTTACTGTTTCTCCTAATCTCCTCCATATCGCTTTAAAATAGCATTATGTGTATTAGAATTCAAATGGATCCGATACATTTTCTGGTCTGCGCCAACTCGCGCATATGATCCGCTCTGTGCTATTGTGTCACTGGACCGGAGCAGACTGTGCACACTGCGGCAGTTCACGTGACACTAACGTGAAACCAGACTTAATTTGCCCCAATGGAAAGCATATGTGTACTGTCTTACTCATTCCTTATACCCTATATAGTGCACTATGTGCCATTCACCATGTAAAGGTGTGAACAAGGGAGCGATTTTAGCCGTGGCTTCAGCATCTATTTGGGGGCGGGATGCTCTAGATCAGGGATGGGCAACTCCAGTCCTCGAGGGCCACTGTCCTGCAAAGTTTAGCTCCAACCCTGATAAAACTCACCTGCCTGTAGCCTTCTAGTAATCCTGAAGACATTGATTAGCTGGTTCAGGTGTGTTTGATTAGGGTTGGAGCTAAACTCTGCAGGACAGTGGCCCTCGAGGACTGGAGTTGCCCATCCCTGCTCTAGATTCTAGAGAACATGTGATTGGACAGAAAATCTGATGAGAAACAGAGTGATGTCATCAAAATCATTTATCCATATTGGTGGGAGTGAGAGACTGTAAGTTTTGAATGCTTACATCTTCTAAATGTGAACTTTTTCGTTGTTTTGCAGCATGCTTATAGATAACACAGTAAGACTAACATATACTAAAACCCATCCACTAATGAGTATTTCCACAATATTATTACATAGTAACCTAATATACTAATTCTCAGTACTTACTGTAAATACACAGTAGCGCTTTAATAAGAAGTGTAACCAATATGTGTTCTGTATGTAAGTGTGTTTGTGTGTGTCCGTTGCTCTCTGAAATGGAGACTAATGGGTGGCTCGTCTGGGCCTGACAAGCCCTGAGGACCAATGTTCATACTCCTTGCATCTGTCATCCATCATATTTCATGCGCTCTGATGTGAGGAAATGGTGCTAAGCTAAGCGCCGTTGGGACAAGACCCCGTTCCACTAGGAGTTTCTGCACATCTACACCTTCACCAGAGCTAGGACACACAACATTAAGAGTAGCTCCCAAGGACCATTACCCTTATGCAGGGGCGTAGCCGTCTTTTCATAAGTGAGGGGGACAGAAATGTCAGGTATAATACCTGTTTTTTTCTGACCTGTCTAATTGACAGATTTAATTGATCTATTGCTTTTAATTCAGTAAGATATCAAATACACTGCTGAACAATAACCACTAATATGTATAATATTTTCCCCTATATTTTATGCCAATTTTATGATTGGTTTATGCACTACAAACACTTGTGCATTAAAGGGTTAGTTCACCCAAAAATGAAAATTCTGTCATTAATTACTCACCCTCATGTCGTTCGACACCAGTAAGACTTCTGCTCACCAAGGCTGCATTTATTTAATAAAAAATGCAGTAAAAAAATAATACAGTGAAATATTATGCCAATTTAAAGCAGCTGTTATCTATGTGAATATATAAATGTGATCAAAGCTGAATTTTCAGCATCATTACTCCAGTCTTCAGTGTCACATGATCCTTCAGAAATCATTCTAATATGCTGATTTGCTGCTCAAGAAACATTTATGATTATTATCAATGATGAAAACAGTTGCTTACTTAATTCACTGCTGAAAACACTGCTGCTTAATTTTTGTGGAAACCATGATAGTATTCAAACTTTTGTGGTAAGATTAAAAAAGAGAGAAATTCATACTTTTATTAATTAAACATGCATTAAATTGATCACAAGTGATATTTATAATATAAATAAAGATTTATATTTAATAAGTGCTTTATTTAATGCAAATAAATGCAGTTAATTTAACTTTCTATTCATCAAAGAATCCTGAAAAATAAAATGCATCATGGTTTCCACAACATTTTTAAGCAGCACAACTGTTTTCAACATTTATAATAATCATAAATGTTTCTTGAGCAGCAAATCCTCATATTATAATGATTTCTGAAGGATCATATGACACAGAAGACTGGTGTAATGATGCTGAAAATTCAGCTTTGATCACAGGAAAAAATTACACGTTTACTAGCTCAGTTACATAGTAAACAGCTGTTTTATATAATAAATGCAGCCTGGGTGAGCAGAAGATACTAAACATTAAAAAGGATGTCAGTTAGCACTGCATTATTCATATACTTTATTGTCAATAAATACCTTGAGATGGCTTGAAAAACACACACATATAATGTCGAAATCATGTGTTTGTCGTCGCGTTTCATCAGTCATAATTCTCTTTATTTAGCTGCTGGTTCAGCGCTGTGAATGCCTTTGGAACGTGATTACTTCTACGAATCCGTTTTGGACTTTCTGTGAGAGGGCGCCCTCCGGTTTCGAGTATGAATTGGAGTGTTGCACGAGAGTGTTAGCACTCTATGGTGTTCAGAGCGCCTTGTTTTTGGATACGAATAAAATGACAGGTCATGTAGATTTATTCACATTGGCTTCTACGTAATCAAACTTGCCCGTGTAACAGACGTAGGCCAGTAAGAGCGGTACGACTAGACGCCGGTTCGAATCCCCCACGGAGCGGGTCGACTTGGACCGGTGAGACTCGGTAAAGTGCGGGGGACGAATTTACGTTATATTAAAGGTGCGGGGGACACGTCCCCCCCGTCCCCCGCGTAATCTACGCCCATGCCCTTATGTCCCTAAAGATGCCCAGTTATTCACAGACGAACACAATAGATATACAAAAATAATCGTGTCTATTATTGTGGTAAGAGGCGATTATTTACTTTCCTGTTCAACTATCATTTTTCTGAACACACTTCTGTTCATATGAAATTGAATTTAGCCACAGGCCGTGTGGTATTAGGATTTTATATCTGTTATATTTCAATTTGATCTCTGTAAAGTCTGCAGAACCTAAAATAGCACATGAAGATAATATTACCCCATATGTATTGAAGAATATGATATTCTATAATCTGAGATTCAATAACCCATCATCCCTGAGGGCATTAAACACGCATATATTCCACAGGCTACAGGTGTTTCTTAAACTTAAGGCACTTTTATGTCCCATGATATGATTTTTTTATAATTATTTCTATTTTGTCAAATGAATGTCACATATCATTTGAAAGTGTCATCATACCTTTAAAGGGGTGGTAAAACACGATTTCACTTTTCTAACTTTAGCTAGTGTGTAATGTTGCTGTTTGAGTATTAAACAACATCTGCAAAGTTACAACGTTCAAAGTTTAAAGCAAAGGGAGATATTTGCTTTTAAAGAAATCAATTTCTAAGGACTACAGCAAACGGCCAGTAGGGACTACTAGACATTCCTCCAGGGTTGCTGACATCACCAGCCCCAATATTTACGTAAACGGGGGGGGGGGGGGGGGGGGGGCGAGGCCATTTTGTATTGCTCTGGGGAAGAGTTGTTGTGGTATAGTTAGTAGGCTGGAGTGTTGTTGCCGCAATGCCGACGAAACACTGTTATTTTCATCCAGATTGCAGGTCCACTTTGTTCAGCCTTCCTAGGGATGGGGGTGCGTTGCAGTGCGTTTAACATACAGCATGTTATATGCATGTGTGTATGAAACAGAGGCGAACACGATCGCATTTGCAGCAGATATATGCTGCCCATCATAAATCAAAGCACGAGACAGACAGGGGTCGGAGGAGAACACAGGAAAATGTGACATAATGGACAATATTCGTCTGTATTTGCAATACACGAGCCGCGGTTCAGCTGCGCGAGACAAGCACTGCCAGTGTGAATGTACAACGGGTGCGCGTGGCTCCCGCTGCACATTTCACGGAGGAAAGCTTCCAAAATCTTTGTGAGTTCAATGCAGGATTCGCACAACGGCTTGTCCTGAAAGATGGATTTAAAAACAGAAGCTGTTTACGGGCCACAACCTGTAAGCATGATTTATTTTTCGTCTATGTGTTTTCCTGTAATAGTTCGTATTGTTAATTGTATGTTGTAGCAAGGAAGTAAACAGATGACAACGCTGTTTGGCTCTGCAAACCAGTTTGTTAAATGCTCATTCATACCTAACGTTAACCGACAAACACCTAACGTTACAAACTTTTTTTTAAATCTCAACAGCGAACTTGGCATTAGTGTAAATTATTCTTTGATTAGAGCTTTTATGTATTGTTTATCTACAGGCATGCTAAACATGGTTCTGTGTTTGATTTGGCTACTATTGATTTGGTAAAGCCAATGTTTAGTGTTCGTTTTGGGTTAATAGTTCTTGCGACAGATATTTGGCTATAATCGTTCTAAAAATACAAAAGTAACGGTGCCATTCAGTAGCGATCACTATAAATCTGCAGTCTTTACTCTTGAGGACTGAACAGGTTGAACAGGTTCTGCTCGATCATCTTCACTAAAATTGTCTGGGTCTGATTTGGGCTCAAATTGGTATGGTTTTATTGACGCCATTGTTTCTAATACTCCCCAAAGCACAGTCTACCGGTAAAGGTAAGGGGCGTGACATTTCTGACAAACGTGCACTAGGCAGTTAGCGAATCACAACACACTGGGCCAGCTAACCAGTCTGAGCCCATTGCGTATTTTTGAGGGACCGGCTTCATAGAACCCGAAAACCATCAGACCGTTTTTACAAGGAGGGACAGAGCAGTGTAGAATTAAGGTAAAATATATGAAAAATAATGCATTTTTCTTTTTAAATTAAGCATGAACACATGTTACAGTGCACCCCACAAACACAATCAAGCCTTCAAAAGAATGTGTTTTACCACCCCTTTAACATTTATTTTTCAAATGCCTTTTATGTATAGATTAGGGATGCACCGAAATGAAAATTCTTGGCCGAAACCGAAAACCGAAAAAGAGGAAACCAAGGCCGAAAACCGAAACACCGAAAGAAATTATGCCAATTATTAGTACCATTGCATTTATGGCTATGACTGTGTACTAACTTTACTAAAATCAAGGCATTGCAATTGCATAAATGAATATTGAAGTTTCAAAGAATAAATCAATTACAAATTATGCCAATATTTATTTAGCACATTGCAACAATGCACAGTATAAAATAAAATTCAAACTAAAATGTTTAACTTGACCCCACTCATTTGTACATTAAATAATATTGTACAGGCCAACAGAAAGGTTTTAAAATTAAATGTTCTCATAAAAACAAAGTGCATTTAGGTCAAGTGCATTTTACATTTTTCTCTGTAGTACTACTACAAGAAAGTGCATTCAGAACAAGTGCAACTGATTAAAGATACAATTATTTTCTCTGTAGGCCTTCAACATAATAGTGTAACAAAGACTGCCATAGCCCATATGTTAACTGTAGAATAGGGGTGTAACGGTACACAAAACTGACGGTTCGGTACGGGTTCGGTACAGCAGTTTTACAAAATGGCTTTTATTTATTTTTATTGTTTTACTGAAAAAAAAAAGTATCTGTCCTTAAATGAATTAAATTATAACTAAAAGTTTATTGAAGATATTGCTGTAAACTATATAGGGAGCCCTTACTTACACATTAATATTAAAGGTTAACAACAGAACCAAAACTATTAGCCTAAAATCAGTTGCTATTTATTTTTAGGTCTAATAATCAACACTCAAATAACAGTACGCAAACATGTAAACTTCACATAAGGCAGTTTTTGCAATAACTTCTAAATCTAATTATAAAATAGTTTTTTATCCAATTCGTTGTTGAAATATAATAATTTATACACAGTGTCTGTCATTTTCATGACAGGTTTATTTAAACATAGGCTGCATTAAATAATCAAGATATCATTAACAGATTAAGTAGAATATAATGAATATAACGGCTAATATAGGTCATATATTTAGTGAAAGAGTTGATTTACTCTAGTGAATAAAATTCTGTGGACACTGAATGACTGCCTGAGGTAAATGTGATGCTAAAATTACATGACATTGTTTAGTTTAAAAGCAGTTATATTGACGTCTTTTTGCCGTTGAAACACTGATTGAGCGATTACACCACATATGATAGCCTACATGACAGTAAGTTGTAATGTATCCTCAACACACCTTAGATGTTCATTCATGTATATTCTAAAGGAAGAGATGATTGATCGCGCTCACAGATGATCGCATCCACACGCGCGTGCTGCCGCTTGAACTGTGATCAGTGATGCCACATTAAAGAGCGTCAAAACAGCATTTATCGTTTGAATTTTGTGATACATGTTGATCGATGTTGGTGTGAGAACTCGGATTAAAGTGTGTTCCGCGCTTAAAACATGCCCACTGTTAAAGATTGCATTCGGAAACCGTCCGGTTTCACAGTGAAGTCTGGTCCTCTTCTCATCGAGAACATGAGCTGCTGCACTGCTCTCGCTGTCAGTGCTTGTGCATGGAGCAGACGTGGGTGTTTCTCAGATATACTGAAATACGTACACACCGCTTCAGACAGTTTTCTGTTTGCGTCATCACAACTTTTTGGTCGTGTTGTTTCGGTGATAAAAGTCTTTCGGTGACTTTTCGGTGAAAATTTTCGGTGGCCGAATATTCGGTGCATCCCTAGTATAGATGTTATTGTTTTACTTTTGTTTCAGACTTGTATCATATAGATTTTACTGCATGATTAAACTATAACTATGATCAAAATTAAGACTCTTTTGCCAAGAAACCTTGTCAGTGAAAAGCATAAGAGGAAAAATTTGACTTAATGTGTTAAAGAAAATTAAGATAAAATTAATTTGTTAGAAGAATATTTTTACTGAAAAAAATATTATAATATATATAGTGAAATTATGTTAGATATAAAAAAAAATATTTTTATTTAGATAAATAATATTAGAATAATCAGACATTTTATTCCCAAAAAATTATTTTCACTGCATCAAGGAAATGACATTGTGATGACAATTGTGTCAACAAGAGATAGGGCTGCGTCCAAAACCTGGAAAATGCTGCCTTCGGAGGACACATTTCAAGGTAGGAAGGCATCAAGGCACGTCCAAATCCAATGTTAGCTTCACTTCCTGCCTCCTAAGAGACCTTCATATGATCGATTTTTGAAGGCAGCATATATGTATCCTTCACTGCCTTTGATATCCCACAATCCTACGCGTTCTATTCTGTAACAGTTGAGCTAGAAAAAAAGATGATGTCATTTCTAGCGAGAAATTACTAATGTAGTAATTACCAAATGCCAAAGCTCTCTCTGTTTTGCTGTACATCATTAAACTGTTACGCTGCCTTAGAAGTCTGTCCGGAAATCAGTTTTGTGAGGTGCCTTCATGCACAAACGCTGCCTTACAAGTCATTGTCTGATAAGAAAGCGGGGCAACAAGTCAGCTGCCTAGGTTTTCGGACGCAGCCGGTGTCAAATAGATTCTCCCTTGTGAAGGCCTCATCGACACAACAGTATCACAACAGTATCAAGATGCATGTTGACAAAATTCAAGCATTAAAGAGAAAACAGTGTCTTCAATTTTATCTTTTTACACATTCATTTCCCACATATAACTGAATGAGGAAAGGAAAAACAAAACAAAACAGCAACAACAGACTAGCATGTTGACTACTTGCAGGGCTGGCCCAAGCCCTTATGGGGCCCTAAGCAGAGTTTTATTTGGGGGCCCCTCTGTGCCACCAATACGATTGTCAATTCTTGATTATTTGCAAACCCAGTATAAATTGTATTAGTTGTAGTTGTGTTGGTTACATCATATCTGCCTGTCATGTTTTTATCCTTATAAGGTTTTTAATTGTAACAGTAGCAAACCCACAAGAGTGATCAGACGTTAATATTCAAAGTCTTACAGTAAGTCTTACAATATAGTTCACACTGGGATATGTAGTCTCTTATGCTGAATATGCTCACTTTTCCCCAGGATTCTTTGATGAATAGCAGTTTCAAAAGAACAACATTTCTCTGAAATAGAAAGCTTTCAAAAAAAATCATAAAAACATTGTTCAACACTGATAATCATAGATGTTTGTTGAGCATCAAATCATCATATCAGAATGATTTGTGAAGGATCATATGACACTGAAGACAGGAGTAATGATGATAAATTCAGCTTTGATCACATGCAGGAATAAATTACACTTTACTATATATGCACATAGAAAACAGCTGTTTTTACATCATATTATTTTACAATATTTCTGTGTTTACTGTATTTTTAATCAAATAAATGCAGCCTTGGTGAGAAGAAGAGACTTATTTTAAAAACAAGAAATGTTGATTTCTTTCAAACATTAAACAGAGCTTTTATTTTGGCGGAAACAAATAGTTATTTTTTTGTATTCCATTCGACTGTGTAGAAAGAACCTTTTTATTTTCTAAATAAAAACTTCCAAAATGTAGGCTACACAACTTATAATTTCAAGGGAGAAACTAAAAGCTATGCTGTCTACTCTGTCCAAAACATGCAGCACGTCAGACAATATATTCGCACTAAACCATATAGCGCATTCTCAAATCCATCCATTCATAAAAGGTTACCGGGATTTTTCCGCTCTTTGGACTTGATGAATCCTGACTAGCAAGCGAATAGTGTCCAGCCGATGGCGCCGAATCAATCCGTGCATATATTAGAAAACTTTTTGCAATTTATTGCAATAATTGTTTAAGGCCATTTCGCAATTTCAATCATCATAAAATAACTTTGCCGGAGAGTAATTTATTGTGCTCTTGGGGGCCAAAAAAACATCAATTTTGCTCTCCTTTCTTTCTGGCCAGCAAATTTCTCAATGACTCTCTGATTAAAGTCAGTCATCTCAGTATAGTGTCATGACGTTTGCATTTTTCAGTCAGAATTCGCCTTGTGAAAGAATTTGGTTTAACTGCTGCCATCTCTACGAAAGTGATCATCCTAACAAGGTTTTGGCGGAGTGACTGTGTCGCCCGCGCACTTTCGTTGCCAAGAACGGAAAGTTGAATGACAGGTGACGAGAACCAGTCAGATTGGATAAAATAACACTCATCCAATTCTGATTCGCCAGGGACTTAGCGACCTTCGTCCGGAGGAGGATCTTTAAGAAACCAATTAGAGACCAGCTTCAGGTCACATGCTGCCCGTAGATTTTGTACTCAGATAGACATCCATTTGTCCGGCATCCCTTGCCAGTTTTTATTAAATGCTGAGGCTCTGACTAACAGCTGGCACATCGTATGAGTAAACTATTTTATTTTTATTAAATTTTTATATCATTTTTGTATACATGTATATTTCTGGAATTTTGATGGGAGTGGCGCCCCAGCGCCCTCTATTGACCAGCCGCCACTGGCCTATAGACTAAACACACAATGCATGCGTCACGTTTTCACAGATTCACGTTTTTGAAGTTTACACGGATGATCATGGTATCACTTTCAAATACTTGCACTTTGAAACCTATTTCAAAGTTTGCATTTTCAGGCCACCAAAATGCTGTTGTCCAGACGGCCAGAATGCATTAAAAGTTTTCAGTTGATATAAATGGCCCCTAAATGAATAACTAATGATTTTACAACAGAAATAAATCAACGCTGAACTTACTTGAACTAGACAAATGCTGCGTCCCAATTCGCCTACTTATACTACGACCTAAAAGTATGTACGCTTTTTGTGAAGAAAAAGTACATGCTTTTGAGTGTGTAGCAGAATAGTATGCAAGCTTTGGGACATGCTACTTCGTCATCTTTAGCGGACTCTGTCGCTTAGTTATGTGCAGCCTGTCACTGTTTAAACTGCCCTGTCAATCATCTTGTCACAGTTAAAATCAGCCCCCTTCAATTTATTTAATTTCCTACCATATTGGAGAGAAATATAGTAGCATGTTGATCTGCCATTTGTGGGTCTTTCATGCAGAGACTCCCCTCATGTGTTTGCAATTTGAATATAATGATGCATTTAAAAGTTAATGGCCAAAAGTATCATTACAAAAGTTCACAATGCTGTTGCAGAGGAAATATATAATGTTGATAACATTGAATAAATATATTTTCGTCAAGTTAGTTCCCTTTCGTTCAGTCACTACGACGTAACGTTAGTGACTAACGAATGGGGGTTTCACTTAACTCAACTTTCAACTTCAACTTTATTTATTTATATAGTGCTTTTAACAATGTAGATTGTTTCAAAGCAGCTTTACAGTATTAAACAGGAAAATAATGCAGCATAATTTTATTAAGCTGTATAGCCATTTGATGTCATCAGTTCATTTCAATTTCCATACGGTGACAGTGTGGGTTTTAGATCAATAATTAGATCAGTAATTTAGCTTATATGGTTAATTTAGTTTATTAATTAGATTTATTTCGATGTTTAGTTGAAACATTTTAGTGTCCCCAACTGAGCACGCCAAGCCAGAGGCAACAGAAGCCAATCATCTTCGAGATTTTAGAAAACGCCCAATGGCGTGAATTTGCATACGTAACTCCGCCTCACCGCGTGAGTATAAAAGGAAGTATTTCAAGAATTTCACCTACTGTTGCACTTGTGCATATGGTAGAGTGACAATAAAGTGATTTGATTTGAAGTATGTGGCAATATCTCATTATGTTCCTGCATCGGAGCCAAGAGCATCTCTTCACTCCTGCAAGCCTGAATTCTGAAGTCCTCTCTTCAGTCTTCGAGACGAGCGGTTCTCCAGAGTGTTGGTGTGACGGCACATTCCAGCGATCTCACATTGCCTGCCTGCTGATCTGTGCAGTGATCTGCAACAGCTGTGTGTGTTTTTCCTGGGCGCTTCGGCACTCTGCAGAGCTTTCCTCTCACAAAAAGAGCTTGCGCGTGGCACGTCTTTTTCAAGACGGTTCGCCCGTGCACTTCCGGGTGCGATCGATCTCCGTTGCTGTCTATGGGCACATTCACTGCTCAACGTGTTTGGGCTTCAGCACGTTCGGGCAGTGATTGTGGATGTGTCATGTTCCCACTGCGGGAACGTGACCATCGCGATGTCATGGTCGAGACTCAGTGATCTCCGTGAGGAGAGAGAGTCTCCTCTGCCACACCCCAATCTACCGTCTCTGAGAGAGGTGGTACTTTGGCCAGGGTGACCTGAGGGCGGTGCTGTGGTGTTAAGAACCCCGACGATATGTTCCTCGGGCCACGCCCCCCTCTCGCACATCGCTTCCCGCAAGTGCTGGACTGAAACAGCGGCCCGTCTCTGACGCCTCGTTCGTTTCGTTCACACTCCAGATAGCACTGAGATGTCGATCGCCGCATCCCAAGGTGGGCTAGAGTCCTTTGGGGATGAAGATTAGGTTGTGCTCCGCCTTCGGGTGTGCCAGCGCTGCCTGATCCAACCTAGTGTTGACAGCCATGTTATCTCGGGCAGCCGCGAGCCTCGCGCTGGTGTGGAACTCCGCCCTGCCGCGAGTGCTCGTGGTTGTGCTCGTGGTTTTTGGGGGCGGCAACCGACAGCTGTTGGGCCCCGCCCCGAATGCCTTTCACTCCCGAGGTGCATGAGGAGATCACGTGGTCCCGGAAGTCCCCGTGCTTCCCGTGACCGTTTTGGTGGCCTCCTCCGCCTTCTCTGCCCTTGATGGGGCCGCGGCCTAGGGTACACTGGGCCCCCCCCCCCCACTGCTGAACACTCTGTTGTGCACTACAGTGTCCACAGAGGGCTTTGACGTGGCGTGGCTGTCCTAAGCACCCTCCCTAAGCCTGTGGGCTCGTCTACTTCGATGGCGTGGTCCTGCAGAGCTACGGGGCAGGCCGCCGCCCCTTTGCACATGAACAAGGGTGGAACTGACCTAGGGTTCTTCTATGAGCTGGTCCGGGAGAAACACCTGGCCTTACCTGGTGATGTGGGGGGATTGAGTGAGCCTTCCGCCTCAACTCGCTCATATTCCAGGCTGGCCTCTTCGGCGGCGCAGCTGAGAACTGTGCTCAACGGTTCTCGGAAGCCCCAGAACAGACTGAGGCTGTTACACGTATTGCCCCGGCGGCTAGCTGCTGCACCCAGCTGTCAGCTCAGTCGCCTCAGTTCGCTCGCCGCCGAGGGCGCCCTCCCTCCTCCGGCCTGGCCCCAGCAGCAGCCTTCACCCGGGCCGCGCCGTGGAGGTGGTTGCAGGATGATGTCCAGTCCGCTCCCCAGCCTGGTTAAACGCCAGGCTGGAGGCGGACAACCCAGAGATGGTTCCCAGTTCTTTCCAGGGGATGGTAGCAGGGCCTCTCCTTCCCCCGGGGGAGGGCCGGGGGAAATCCTTCTGCTGCTGGCCCCCGAGCTGGTCCCACACCCCATGGCCGTGTGTGCCACCCCCCGGGCCGCGCCGCTCTCAACCCTCTCTGTCGCCAGCCTCAGAGCAGACCCCAGTGGAACGTGCATCCTTTCCTGGTCTCCTCTGTCGGGACGCAGTTGCTGAATGTGCCCCCACACCGGGACGCTATGCCTCCCACGTCCGGGCCAGTCATGCTGCCTCGCTGCCCCACCCGGGGTACGTCTGTGGTTCGAGCGACCCCGTTGGTCTGTTCCTGGAGCCTGGATACAGCTTCAGGGGCTGTCCGCTGGATCACGAAGGCCATCAGGCTCGGCTACGTGATTCAGTTCGCGCAGGGTCCTCCCCACCTCCTCCCCAAGTCCTCCCATTCGGGCAGCTCTGTCCCCTCGTAACTCTATGTAGTCTATCGAGGCAGCCCTTGCGCCACTCAGGCAGCACGGGGTTCGCATCCTGAACTACTTTGATGACTGGCTCATACTGGGCCACTCTCGTGAGCAGGTGTGCGGACACAGAGTCCAAGTGCTCCGGCACTTAGCCCGTCTGGGCCTTCGGGTCAACTGGGAGAAGAGCGACTCTGCTCTGTGTAGAGGATCTCTTTTCTCAGTATGGTTTCCGACTCAGTCGTCATGTGCGTGCTGCTTACCAGCGAGCGCACGCAGTCACTGCCGAATTGCCTTCGTTAATTCGAGAGCAAGAGTGCGGTCCCACTGAAGTTTTTTCAGAGGCTCCTGGGGCATATGGCATCTGCAGCCGCGTTAACGCCACTCGGATTGCTTCATATGAGACCGCTTCGGCCTGCCTGCAGACCCTCACCCCATGGCCTAACCTCATTTCTACGGGCCGGTGGCCCTTAGGACGAGTTTCCAGGCATATTGTTGTGTCAACAGATGCCTCCTCCACGGGCTGGGATGCCATGTGCAATGGACGTGCTGCTGCGGGCTCCTGGATAGGATCCCTGCGCCTCCTGCATGTCAATTGCCTCGAGTTGCTGGTACTACGGTTCACCCGGCACCGCTTCCTAGCGTTGCTGAAGGGTCAACAAGTACTAGTCCGGTCAGACTACACGGTCAGTAGCGTACATCTACCAACAGGCTGATCTATGCTCCCACCGTATGTCTCAACTCGCCCACCATCTCGTTCTATGGAGCCAGAAGCATCTGAGGTCCCTTCGTGCTGTCCATATTCCGGGAGTACTGAACCGTGCAGCCAACGAGCTCTCACGCATTCAGCCGCTCCCGGGAGAATGGAGACTCCATCCCCAGATGGTCCAGCTGATTTGGGAACAGTTCGGCGACGCGCAGATAGATCTGTTTGCCTCCCACGACTCTTCCCATTGCAGCCTGTTTTATTCCCTGACTGAGGGCACGCTCGGCATGGATGCACTGGCGCACAGCTGGCCGCAGGGCCTGCACAAATATGCGTTCCCCCCAGTGAGCCTTCTCGCACAGCTCTTGTGCAAGATCAGGGAGGACAAGGAGCAGGTCCTTTTGGTCGCCCCGTACTGACACGGCCGGACCTGGTTCCCCAAACTCTTCTCCTTGCGACAGCCCTTCCCTGGCCTATTCCTCTGAGACAGGACCTCCTCACTCAGAGTCTGGGCACCCTTTGGCACCCGCGTCCCGATCTTTGGAACCTCCACGTGTGGCTCCTGGACGGGACACGGCAGGTTTGAGTACCCTACCACCTATGGTGGTGGCTACCATCACTTCCGCTAGGGCAGAGTCCTCTCGGCATGCCTATGCGTTGAAGTAGAACCTCTTCGTCACCTGGTGTTCTTCTCGCCAAGAAGACCCCTGGAAATGCCCGATCGGGTCTGTGCTCTCGTTCCTCCAAGAAGGGTTGGAGCGAAGGCTGTCTCCCTCCACCCTTAAAGTATATGTGGCCGCAATATCTGCCCACCACGACCTCTTGGAGAACAAAAAGGTTAGTCAGCACGACCTGGTCATCAGGTTCCTGAGGGGAGCCAGAAGACTAAATCCTCCTTGCTCTCCCCTCGTGCCCTCTTGGGACCTCTCAGTAGTCTTGGATGCTCTGCAGAGGCCTCCCTTTGAGCCTTTGCAGTCAGTCGATCTTAAGTTCTGTCAATGAAGACAGCGATCCTGACTGCATTGGCTTCCATCTAGTGGGTAGGGGACCTGCAGGCTTTATCGGTTGACAAAGCGTGCCTGGAATTCGGGCCGGCTACTCTCACGTGATCCTGAGACCCCGGCCTGGATATGTGCCCAAGGTTCCCACCACTCCGTTCAGTGAGTCAGGTGGTGAACCTGCAAGCGCTGCCCATGGAGGGGGCAGACCCAACCTAGGCATTGCTCTGTCCAGTACGCGCTCTCCGTGCTTACGTAGACAGGACGCAATGTTTCAGGACCTCAGACCAGCTCTTTGTCTCTTATGGTGGAGAGTGAAAGGGAAGAGCTCTCACAAAGCAAAGGCTGTCTCACTGGATAGTGGACACCATTGTTTTGGCTTACCAGCAGCAAGGTCGACCATGTCCCCTTGGGGTTCGGGCCCACTCCACTCGCAGTGTGGCCTCCTCTTGGGCTTTAGCGCATGGCGCCTCGCTAACAGACATCTGTAGAGCTGCAGGCTGGGCGACACCTAACACATTCACCAGATTCTACAATCTCCGAGAGGATCCAGTGTCCGACTATGTACTTGCCCTCCCCGAGGGGCCGGTAATGGGCCAGGCTCAGGTGTCTTCGCTTGCTCGCCATTCCACTCCACGGACTGGATACGTGCGATATTCTCCTCAGGTGAGCTTCCTGAAAGCCCTGAGTTCCTCCAGCACTGTTTTATGTCGACACCAGTGTGTCCAGCCAGGTGCCCCGTGTGCATGGTTCCCCTCCGGCGACACCCACACATGTATTTCCACCGTAAGCCTCCTCAGTGAGCAGGTGTCTTTCCCTTGGCAAGTCCCTGCCACCCTGGGGTTAAAAATCCACCTTCGGCTGGTACCCTAGAGTTTTCCCATATGCAGCCCTTAGCGGGTCATATGTGTACTCTCTAAGTCCTCCCTATGGGTAGGCATCTTTGCATATCTCCACTGGTATATGCTTCCCAGTGTACCTTGGTATTCCTGTGATAAGTGGAGTCCTTCATCCGTACTAGTCTTACGACAGGGTTCTCACACTTACGCAGGGCACTGGAAGACAGCCGAGTGGCGTGATTATATTGGGACCCCCATTCGTTAGTCAATAACGTTACGTCGTAGTGACTGAACGAAAGGGAATGTCTCGGTTACGGACGTAACGTCCCTTTGCCACATCCGTGTACTGCTGGAACGCCAGGTAACATAATGTGATATTGCCACGTACTTCCTTTTATACTCACGCAGTGAGGCGGAGTTACGTATGTATATTCCGCATGCCCATGGCATTGGCACGCCATTGGGCGTTTTCTAAAATCTCGAAAATGATTGGCTTCTAAGCGAAATCCCCATTCGTTAGTCACTAACGTTACGTCTCCGTTCCCTCCTCAGGTAACCGAGTAACGTAACGTAACCGAGACGATACTGATTATTAATCACTCAAACTCCTTTATCTAAACCTTTACTTAACCATCAGACTCGCACATCTGTCATGTTTATAGTTTTTTTTTTACACTTTTTATTCGCTTTCATCCAACACGCAATGGGTTGTGGGCAATATCAACCGTTAGAGTGTGCATTGATGGGAAAAGTACACCATCTTTGGAATACTCATTTGAACATACTACGATTTGGGACGTACTAATTCTATGTTCAAATACTATAAGGACAGAGAGTATGTGAATTGGGATGACTTTCATGACTTTCTTTCAGAGCTGCTGTATAGCCAAAACAATCTTGTTGCAAATAAAGGGGGGAAAAGAAAATAATATTTTAACTACACAACGTTCAAAAGATTGTGGTCTGTAAGATTTTCTTTTCTTTCTTTTTTTTTGTAAAAAAAAAAGCTGCATTTATTTGATCAAAGATACCGTAAAACTGTGATATTAGGAATATTATTGTAATTTAAAAGTTTTTAAAAAATTTTAAAAAAAATGTATACAGAAAATATGCTCATATTCTAATATGCTGATTTGGCTCAAGAAACATTTCTTATAATTATCAATGTTGAAAACAGATGTGCTGCCTAATATTGTTGTGGAAGTTTTCCCCGAAGATTATTTGATGTTTAACGTGTATTTGAAATTGAAATATTTTGTAACATTATAATTATATGTCTTTACTGCCACTTTTTAACTATTTAATGTGTCTTTGCTGCACAAATGTATTTTCTTTTAGAAAAAAAAGTCTTACTGACTCCAGACATTTGACCGGTAGTGTATATTAAACTATTATAAAAAATTACTGTTTATTTTCTAAGTCCAAAGGTTTGTAGCTGAAGTTTGGAATAGGCTACACGCACATATTTTGGCTGTGTTGCCTTAAGGGTAATGGAAAGCCCTGCAGCCGTTAGGAACCGCTGTCGTTCTTGAAATGTGCACCCAGGGGTCTGAAGAGAAATATGCTGATTCATGATTTCTGATTGAGCGGCAAAGACAACAGGAAAGTGCACAAACTACCACCTCTCAGGAGCAACTAATTTCCGAAGCGCTTTACTCAGAACAGGGATGGGCAGTAATTCTGAAAATAACATGTTTTGGTGCCTTCTAGATGATAGACTCTTAATACTCAAGTTCGTTGTCGGAAATCGTGTAGCTTATTCAACAATGCTTGCCATGACAACTTTTCTGTAAACTGTAACTGTTTAAGCAAATTTCCCGAAGCCTTGTAAGAGCTGTGTCCACTCAACATCACAATTCACCTCATTTGACGAATGCTGCTTGGCAGACGTTTCATGAGAGGACTTTGCTGTTGCTGCAGAAATGAGGCACTTAGTGTCTCGAATTTACAAGAGCTTCATCAGTCTTAAGTCAACACTAGCTCCTATTTCGGGTTTGTTGCTAAGGAATGGGATTTGTGTTGCCAATTTGTAATTGAGTTGACTCTGTAACAAGAGTGTGGGAGGAATGAGCACAGAACTCAGTTAACTCCGAGTATATGAGTCTCCTTATATGTGGCTACTAAGAGTGCCTGGATTTTCATTAATAGTACTCTTTTTTATGATAATTAATCCAATCCTTAATTATCGATCTATATTTATCTTCACGTGCACTGCTATATGCCTCACACTTCCTTTAAAGGGGTCATACAGCATCACCATTTTATTATTCCTCGAGGCCCACTTATAATGTTAGTCATGTTTTTTTTTCTTCTAGGAAAAATCATTGCATTTTTTCCTACTCTCGCTCTCCATCTCTTTCTCTTAGAATTAATGTTTTTTTTTGTTTTTTTTTTTGCTGCTGCTGCTGCATTGAAGACTTCTTTGTAATACTGCATGAAAAGAGGAGAGTAGTACACACTTCTGAAATATCTAGGATATTCTTGGATAGAACCAAAATTCTAACACGCTGAATGCAACTAATTTGTACGTACGCAACTTATATGTAATGACCATTTGTTGCTGTTGTGTTTTGTTATGACTATAATAATAATAATAATAATAATTTATTTATTTGATTTATATTATAATATGATATATTTGTAATATTTTTTTTTTCCTGTAAAAATTTTTTTTTCTTGCCTTAAAATAGCTTGAATGTAACTCTACACCCTTGCTTAATTAAGTATTGTAACGGAAGTCCACTGAATGAAAGCTTTGATGAAACCAAGTGCAGTTTTATTTACAAGATCCCAATCCATGAAGACTTGACGCACAAATAGACTTGGCTAGAAACACTCACCATCAGCGGGTTACAACAAACCATACTCGAAAAGAGCCAATGGAAACATGAGGACTATTATACAGGACTAGCGGGATCACATGTCTAAAACAACCAATGAGAACAAGACACATGAAACAAGGGAACCAATCAGGATATGACACATAACTAAACCAACCAATAGGAACATAACACATGAGACCAGGGAAGCACATGACATGGCTGAGATGAATTGGGGTCGGGAAAAGGAATTGGTATAAAAATAATCTGATAAATTAGGATAATTGGCCATATAAATTGCATTAAGATGGGTGGAAAAGACAGGACAGGACAAAACATTGATATGCTCTGACTCTTCATCAGCTTTAGTTTAAGATAATTTCTTTCAAAAAGCCGGCAAGATATTCTGTATGAAGTACTTCAGCCAATTACAAATATAGTTAATAAAGGAAGTCAGGTAATATTTATGTGGATTCCAGCGCATGTAGGTATTAGGGGAAATGAGGTGGCAGATAAACTAGCAAAGAGGACATTATTGAAAGATAACATAGAAATGCAAATAAAAATGAGCAAAGCAGAGGTTAAAAGCATAATATGGGAGAAAATAAATCAAAGGTGGCAAGAAAGGTGGAAAAGAGAGGAGAAAGCGAGACAGTTGTATCAAATTCAAAGAAATGTTAAAGGAGATAGGGTGGGAAGTGGGAATAGGAGAGAATATATAGTGTTGACAAGGTTAAGGTTGGGACATTGCACATTAAATAAAACTCTTAAGATGATAGGAAAACATCAGACAGAATTGTGAGAGGGATGTCAAGAAGAGGTCATGATTTGCAGAAGATGAAACTCAGAGAGAATTGATGAGGGAAAAGTTGAGGGGTTTAGGTGTGCAGGAGTTCATGTTAAAAAGGTTATTGAGCATAGATAGGGCACAGATCAGAATACTGATGACTTTTTTTTTTGAGAATCAGGGGTTTTCAATAGTATTTGAAGAAGAATTAGTAGAATGTGAGAGAGGTATTGTACAGGGATATAAGTAGAGTATATAATAACAGAGCTAGGCATTTTGGAAAATTATATATATATATATTATTATTTTTTTTTGGTATGTGGGCATGGGCAATGGGTAATTTGAACGTATAAAGGGGGATGATGGTAAGGAAAACGTTTATTGTAAATCTATTATCTGATCCACACTCCAGAGCAGAAGGTGGCGGTAATGCACCAATAAGAAGCCGTAAAACAAGAAGAAGAAGAAGAAGAAGAAGAAGAAGAAGAAGAAAAAGAAGAAGAAAAAGAAGAAGCACATGACATGATCACATGAGGGCACAATGGAACCAGGAAACAAGACAATGGGAAAACAAAATAAGAACATGAAACATGAACATGAAACAGAACCAACACACTAGACATTACAAGTATACGTGGATCTATGAATATGCAAATTAGTCAGACCAGCTCGTACTACCTGATATACTTGGTCAGTCAAGTGGAAATATTGGCTTAATTCTGCCATATATGATTCAGAAGAAGCAAATTATACAGGGTCTTCTACCAGTCAATGTATCAGAATGGTAATGCTTTTATGTCGGACACATAACAGTAATTTATATGATTAGCCTTTGACCTGACTACATTATCTAACAGCTAATAACAAGTTTGTTTCACACAGCTTTCATCCATGCATGAAACAACATTTTAAATGAATTGGTTGAGTAAACGATTCAAATGACTCACTTATAGGTGATACTGTCAAAAAGGTGTGTGTATATTCCAAACGTCACCTATAAAGAATATAAATTGTAAAGTTGCAAAAGCTTGCTATTTCAAAGAAATGTTGTTCTTTTCAACCTTCTATTCATCAAAGAATCCTAGGGGGAAATGTATCCTTAAATCAGCATATTAGAGTCATGTGACACTGAAGACTGGTATAATGATGCTGAAAATTTTGTTTCGCCACAGGAATAAATTACATTTAAAAAATTTGAAAATAGAAAACAGTTATATTAAATTGTATTAATATTTCACAGTATTACTCTTTGTATTTTTGATCAAATAATACAATTTAGCATAAGATTTCTTTACATTAAAAGCATAAAAAACTAGCCAACCTCAAAATGTATATGTGTATGAAACATTCACAAAACAATCTGTACGAAAATGTCATACTGAAACAAAAATGCTGAACATTGAATTACCATTTTTGGTGTGTACATGTGTTTATATTTCCATCTAAATTGCATCAGAAACTTGCTACAAAACAAACAGTTCTTGCAACTTCAAAGAAAGCTACATTAGCTACAAAGCTTTTAGCTACATTAAGTTTCTCTGTGAGCCACAGTGTGATGCTTGAACAATGAATATTCAGTGTCCTTAGCATTGTTTTATTGAATGTGATTGTGACCATAGGCTTTCTCAAAGGAAGGAGTAGTTTTACAGTATGTGACATCTTGTGCAGGGTGATTTGAAGTACACTGGACACACACCCACACCCACAGAGACCAAGAACACATATTGAGTTCACCTTCCTTTCAGTAAGGTCCTGAGCTCATCAATAACCTATTGTTTTAGAACAAGAAAGCAGCATGGAGGGAGAGATTGTTTCGGCTATAGAGACAAAGCTGTTGGTTATGGAGGGATTTTGTGGAACCCTGTGGAGACACAAGCTCTCATGGGATTGATTCCACTTTCAACTTACTAACACAACAAGGACGCAACTCTACCACTCACAACACAAGTCTTCTTTATGCTGTGTATGAGGTTGTTTCATTCTGTTTAAATCCTCAATTGTGCTTGTCTATGGTTGTAAAATGGCTTTTAAAGACCTAGTGAAATGGCTTTTTAAAGACCTAGTGAAATCAAAATCAGGGTTTTGTGACATTTAGTCCATGGTAAATATAACATAACCGGTCTGCAGGTGTAGTTGAAGGTAATGGCAAGTCCTAAATGTAATACATGTTCCCTTTCAGTCGGTCACGTTCGACGTACGTCGGAACTGACTGACGAATTGGGATCTGATTTCAGAGACCAATCTACTTCGAGTGTTTTAAAACGAGCCAATGAAGATTGGCATGCGATTCACGCATTCCACGCACCGCCCCGCAGCGGGGGTATAAATAAGGAAGTGGAATGCATGATCATTGCTTTCTACTTCGGAGCCGAACAGTGAATGTTTCCTGTTTCTACGAAGAGTGTAAACGAGTCTCGTGAGAGGAATGACTGCTGCTTCCAGTGCGGGTGTGACGGCGCGTTCAGCGAGTGGCTGCTTCAACGGACATCAAAGTGTTGGTTCGCTGGGCGTTCCGTTTTGAGTGCACACACAGGCTTGCACTATTGTACTGTGTGGTGCCGCGGTCATCTCCCTGAGTGCTTCAGCACATAAAAAGAGCAGTTTCCTTTCTAAAAGAGCAACACGGTTTGACCCTGCGTCTTTTTCAAGATGTCATTCAAACCGTGTGTTTCTGGATGCGGTTGTTTCCTGTCCTCATTTGACGGCCACGATCTCTCTCACATATAACATGTGAGATTGGTTCGTGGGTGATCCATGCTCTCTCAGGAGAGCATGGTCACGTCGACGCGTTGTTCGTCTCAAGCCTTTCTCGTAAGGGCTTGAGTGTTCAGCGCGCCGTGTGCCGTCGGGCGCCGGCTGACAGCGGGGGTTGCCACGGCAACCCAGCGCGTCACTCGGCGCTAGAGATGCGCGGTTAAGACTATGATGCCTCAAACGGGGTTGAGTCCCTTTGCCTATTCCCCGATTTAGTTTCTTTTTCTTGCAAAAGCAGAAAAGAACTACTTTGGTTAATAAGCTTTGGTGGCCTGAGGATTTAAGTGGTGCTTCCCCACCGGGTACGTCTCCGTGGGCCCCCACTCCTCTATCGCATCACAGCATGCTGAGACTGTGTTTGTGGGTGGTTCATGTTCTCTCATGAGAACATAACCACGTCGGTGCGGTGTTCGTCTTGCCTTTCATAAGGCTTGAACGTTCAGCGCGCCGTGTGCCGTCGAGTGTGACGGCCACATTCACTGTCTCACATGCCTGCTGGCAGCCTACAGATGGGATTGCTGGTCCTTTTAAAAAACAAGAGGACCTAGTGTTTCATTTGGGGCTCTGGCAGAGGACAGATGTCAATTTGTACATCGGAGAGAGGGCTGTTATGCGCTGGAAATGATGATGCTGAGTTTCCTCTATAATAGTGTGTGCTCTTGCTGAATCAGATTCAGAGTTGACAGCCATGCTTTCCCGGGTGGCTGAGGCGTAGAGCAACGCGTAAAATCGCCTTGCCTACCCCCGTGCCTTTTTTCCCCGGATGGGCATTGGAAAAATTAGCAGTTGGAACTATTTGGTGTCAAAATATGGAACACCAAAAGGGCCAAAATCTGTATAAATTTTTCCCTCTCTCACTACCCTCTGTCCTGCATGCACGAGGGTAGTCCCGACCCAGGGGTTATGCAGGAACTGCGTGCGGCGGTGGACCTCGCCCTCCGGGCGACGGAAGTCACTGCACGCTCCCTGGGTCAGGCGATGTCCACACTAGTGGTCCAGGAACCTGGGGCTAAACCTGGCAGATATGCGTGAGTCCGACTAAGTTCGGTTCCTCATTGCCCCTGTCTGTCAGGCTGGCCCCCTCGGCGATGCCGTCGAGAACTCTGCCCAGCAGTTCTCGATGGCCTAGAAGCAGACAGAGGCGGTTTAAAAAAAAAAAAAAAGCCATCCTAATTCGAAAGGGCGCCTCTACCTGCTTGTCGCCGAGGGCACCCTCCTGCGTCCACCTCCACCCCTGCAAAATCCAGGCGGCGGGGTGCCGGACGTAAGGGAGGTGCCCAACCCGCTCAGGGCTTTGCTAGTCTACAAGCAAGCGTAAGGGCAAGCGGCCCTGAGACGGGCAGCCCAGGGAGAACAGGAGCTGCTCTGAGGGAGTGGGTGTCCGCACCCCTCCCCCACCCCCCCGGAGGAGGACCGGGGGGCCCCGACTGGTGTCTTTCTCTGCCGCTGGCTCTCCGGAGTCCAGCGGTACCCACATTCAGAGCAGTTTCCTCTCTCCCTGGGCCCCAAGAGGGCCAGGTTGGCAGTGTGCGACGCCTCCGGGCCTTCTCACTCCTTTCCTCCCCTCCCCCCGCCACGGGGCAGCAGTGTGGGCACAGAGAACGCCCCCGGGCCTTCTCACCCACACTCTGTCCCACCCTGGAATTCTCAGACAACACTCCGGGCCGCCTCCGGGCCTCCCGAGTCGGGTCTGTCTATTCCGCCTCGCTGCCCCACCCCGGGTACGTCTGTGGTGCTGTTGGTCCCGCTTGTGCGGTCTCTGGGGGCTTGGCTACAGCTCCCCAGGCCGTCTCGCTGGCTCATCCGTATCATCAGACTCGGCTACGCGATTCAGTTCGCTCACCGGCCTCCCAAGTACAAGGGCATCCTCTTCGCCTCCGTGCGAAGCAGCGATGCTCAGGTCTTGCGGTCAGAGATCGATGTCCTACTGGCGAAGGACGCGGTCGAGCCGGTTCCTCCAGCCGATGTGAAGATGGGGCTCTACAGCCCCTACTTCATTGTACCCAAGAAAGGTGGTGGGTTACAGCCAATCTTGGACCTGCGTATCCTGAATCGGGCCCTGCACAAGCTCCCGTTCCGGACGCTAACGCAGAAACGCATTTTCAAATGCATCCGTCCCCAAGATTGGTTCGCAGCAATCGACCTGAAGGATGTGTACTTTCATGTCTCTTCCTTCCTCGACACAGACCGTTCCTACGATTTGTGTTCGAGGGGAAGGCATATCAGTACAGATCCTGCCCTTCGGGCTGTCCCTGTCGCCTCGCGTCTTCACGGAAGTCGCAGAGGCAGCCATTGTTCCGCTCAGAGAACGCGGCGTTCGCATCCTCAACTATCTCGACGACTGGCTCATCCTCGCCCAGTCTCGGGAGCAGTTGTGCGAACACAGGGACATGGTGCTCAGTCACCTCAGCCTGTTGGGCCTTCGGGTCGACCGAGAGAGGAGCAAACTCTGTCCCACACAGAGGATCTCTTATCTCGGTATGGAGCTGGATTCGGTCAGCCAGACTGCGCGCCTTACGGAAGAGCGGGTCCAGTCGGTGTTGAACTGCTTGAATTCGTTCAAGAGCAGGACAGCGGTCCCACTGAAATCTTTTCAGAGGCTCCTGGGGCATATGGCATCTGCAGCCGCGGTAACGCCGCTCGGATTGCTTCATATGAGACCGCTTCAACACTGGCTCCATGGCCGAGTCCCGAGGTGGGCGTGGCAGAGCGGCCAGTACCGGGTCCCAGTGACTCCTTACTGCCGCCGAACCTTCAGCCCGTGGAACGACGCTTCGTTTCTCTGGGCCGGTGTGCCCTTAGAACAAGTGTCCAGGCATTCTGTGCTCTTCACGGATGCCTCCTCCACGGGCTGGGGGGCCACGTACAACGGGCATGCAGTTGCAGGTCTTTGGACGGGACCTCAATTGCATTGGCATATCAATTGCCTCGAGTTGTTAGCGGTACACTTGGCACTGCGCCGCCTCAAGGGGCCGCTACGTGGCAAGCATGTACTGGTCCGTACGGACAGCACTGCAGCCGTTGCGTACATCAACCGCCAGGGTGGTCTACGCTCCCGTTGCATGCTCCAACTCGCCCGCCACCTCCTCCTTTGGAGTCAGAAGCATCTGAGGTCGCTTCGGGCCATTCATGTCCCAGGTGCGCTCAACCGGACAGCCTACGAGCTCTCACGGCAGCCTGCACCTCCGGGAGAGTGGCGACTCCATCCCCAGGCGGTCCAGCTGATATGGGACCTCTTCGGAGCCGCACAGGTAGACCTGTTGCCTCTCCGGACTCGACCCATTGCCGGTGGTACTATTCCCTGACCGTGGGCACCCTCGGCACGGATGCACTGGCGCACAGCTGGCCCCGGGACCTGCGCAAATATGCGTTTCCCCCAGTGAGCCTTCTTGCACAGACCCTGTGCAAGGTCAGGGAGGACGAGGAGCAGGTCTTGTTAGTTGCGCCCTATTGGCCCAACCGGACCTGGTTCCCAGAACTAACTCTCCTCGCGACAGCCCCTCCCTGGCCGATTCCCCTGAGGAAGGACCTTCTTTCTCAGGGACGGGGCACTCTATGGCACCCGCGTCCAGACCTCTGGAAACTCCATGTCTGGTCCCTGGACGGGACGCGGAGGTTCTAGGTGGTCTACCACAGGCAGTGGTGGACACCATCTCTTCTGCTAGAGCCCCCTCTACGAGGCGCCTCTACGCGTTGAAGTGGAACCTGTTCGTTGAATGGTGCTCTTCCCACCGGGAAGACCCCCGAAGGTGTTCGGTTGGCGTCGTGCTTTCTTTTCTGCAAGATGGGCTGGAGCGAAGGCTGTCTCCCTCCACCCTCAAAGTGTACGTCGCTTCAATAGCGGCGTATCACGATGCAGTCGAAGGTAAGTCCTTAGGGAAGCACGACCTAATCGTCAGGTTCCTCAGAGGTGCGAGGAGGCTAAATCCTCCTCGTCCAAACTCGTTACCCTCTTGGGACTTGGCTCTAGTACTCAGGGCACTTCAGAGCCCTCCCTTTGAGCCTTTGCAGTCTGTGGAGCTTAAAATCCTGTCAATGAAGACAGTGCTTCTGACGGCATTGGCCTCGATTAAGAGGGTAGGGGACCTGCATGCACTTTCGGTCAACGAATCGTGCCTAGAATTCGGGCCGGACAACTCTCACGTTGTCCTGAGACCCCGGCCTGGATATGTGCCCAAGGTTCCTACCACTCCCTTCCGGGACCAGGTAGTGAACCTGCAAGCGCTGCCTTCGGAGGAGGCAGACCCAGCCCTGGCTTTGTTATGTCCCGTCCGCGCTCTTCGCGCTTACGTTGACCGGACTCAAAGCTTTCGGACCTCAGAGCAACTCTTCGTCTGTTACGGAGGCCAGCAGAAGGGAAAGGCTGTCTCCAAGCAGAGGTTGGCCCACTGGATAGTGGATGCCATCGTCTTGGGTTACCAGTCCCAAGACGTACCTTGCCCGTTCGGGGTGCGGGCACACTCAACAAGGAGTGTTGCTTCATCCTGGGCGCTGGCTCAAGGTGCCTCGCTGACAGATATTTGTAGAGCTGCGGGCTGGGCGACACCTAACACGTTCGCTAGATTCTATAGCCTCCGTGTAGAGCCGGTATCTTCCCGCGTCCTCGCCTCAAGGGGCCAGTAGCGCTAAGTGCCCGTTCTAAGTGTCGGCTTGCAACGCCACTCCCGCCCTCTGGGCCGGATACGTGCGTCCATTTTTCTCCAGTTGTGTTCCCCGGAAACGGCTAACCCTGTCGAGCTCCTCCGTCACCCCCTGCGGTGCCAGACGTTGCGGCCGTCTGACGCCAGGCCTGCACCCGTATGCTTGTGTAACGTGTGTGTAGGCTGGGTTCCATATGTAGCGGTCCCCTAACGGCTCCCCCATATGTGTATTCTTCCACGGTACCTGCTACCCTACTTGGCTAGCCCCGTGTCTTTCCCTTGACAGAGCCCGCTCTGTCGTCTCTGGGCGTGTTCTTTCCCCCCTGGAACCAGGCTGGAACCACCCCAGAGACTGCCATATGTTGCACTACCCTGCCAGGTTAGTCCTTATGTGTTTCCGCCACCAAGCCTTCTACTGAAGGACGTGGCTCCGCAGCGTACCGTCTCCAAGACGGGCACGCTTTCCCAGCGTTATCCAATAGTCACACTGGGTGGGTCTTGCAGAAACAGCAGTGACTGACCTCCCTGCTTGGAGCCCTGACTTCCGTACCATCTAAGACGGTCCAGTGCGCTCAAGCAGGACGCTGGAAGGGCCAGCGCCCTGGCGTTTTGGTAGAGATCCCAATTCGTCGGTCAGTTCCGACGTACGTCGAACGTGACCGACTGAAAGGGAACGTCTCGGTTACGTATGTAACCCTCGTTCCCTGAAGGAGGGAACGGAGACGTACGTCCCGTCGCCAGGGGCTGTGCTTCCGCTAGGAGGCCGAGTCACGAGTTCGGCTCCTCAGCAGAAAAAAGCAATGATCATGCATTCCACTTCCTTATTTATACCCCCGCTGCGGGGCGGTGCGTGGAATGCGTGAATCGCATGCCAATCTTCATTGGCTCGTTTTAAAACACTCGAAGTAGATTGGTCTCTGAAATCAGATCCCAATTCGTCGGTCAGTTCCGACGTACGTCTCCGTTCCCTCCTTCAGGGAACGAGGGTTACATACGTAACCGAGACGGTTTCTTCATTGCTTTCATCCATAATACAAACCATTATGTAACTAAACTGAAGTCAGTCAACACAGAAATATTGAAGCTTGTGATCTATATAGAATTAAAAAAATATATAGTTAAATGATAGCTGCAACTTTTTATATCACATTTCTAACTTTTTTTCTTGCAATTGCGAGTTTATGACCAAACCTGCAATTGTGAGAAAAACAGTTATATCTAAAGAAAGACTTTTAAGAATTTTTTTTTTAAAGAATTTTTTTTCTTGCAATTACAAGTAATAACGTCAATCTCAATTCTGAGAAAAAAAGTCAGATTTGCAAGTTTATATCTCCCAATTCTGACTTAATAGCACACAATTTATAACTCTCAATTCCGAGTTTATATCATACAATTCTGAGGAAAATAGTCAGAATTGTGAGATAAAAAGTCAGAATTACCTTTTAGTTTTTTTTTATTCCATGGTGGAAACAAGCTTCCGTACTGAAAAGTGAGGTCAACTTTAGATTTTTGTGATTGTATTCAACAGAAAAAGACTTTTTCACTTTGTCTAGTGGAAATCCAAATGTCAAGTTATGCTTTTAGTTCAATTCGGCACCGCTAAGTGGCTTGCACCTGTGTCATACTGGCCTTTTCATCTTTTTCAGAAATATATGGATGTAGATAAGCATGAATGTTTACTTTCACTTTTGTGGCTTTTCTTCAGTGGAGAATAGAGCATTACAATATTCCTCTTAAATGACCTTTGGCAAAGTCCTGATTTCAAAAGTAGGTCTCTTCTAAAAAATGGTTTGGGTAGAAGTGCAACCTATTAAAGTCTCATAAGTGGCTAATTGTGAAAAGTCGCCTATTAAAGATTTATTCTGTATTACTAAACATTTTTATAGTCCTAGAGTGTGGATGACACTATTCCATAATTTATTGATAGATCTAGGTCAGTCTAGCTGGTTAAAATGCTAATTAACCACTGGAGGACTGTAAATGACCAAACTGCCCAGGGATTCAAGACTGTGGGGTGACCGATGTGAAGTTATCTGTGCATGCAGTCTTGTTTTTAAATAATCAGTAAAATCAAAAGTGTATGAATAGTCTTTTCATTCATTCAGTGTCGGTACTTGATATGGATGTATTTTGATAAGACATATCAGGTTATGGCACACTGACACTAATATTACAGTGTATTAGGACTACCCACCGTCATACTATAATGTTCAGCAGACCCCTCCATTTTGCAGAAATGACACTGATCTAAACTGAAAAAAGTGTGTTGGATTTACATGATTTTATTGTGTACATTGGTCCCACATGAATCAATGAAGTTAAACAAACATAATTTGTTTATGTAACGTCAACATCATGGAATGAATACATTTTAAGTGACGCAATTGAGTAGTCTCAAAGTGAATTTTAGTAGTCTCAAATCATTCATGTATTCTCAACACAAACATATTAAGTAAATCTTTATATATATGTGTGTGTGTGTGTGTGTGTGATTGATTGATTGTATATATACAAATAAATAACCAGCAAATATTAATTAATTCATTAAGAATATAGGCAAAATGTATTACTGTAATGGGCTAGATTGGCAATATGTGGGTAAAATATTTTTAACACATGTAGGCCTGGTTTCACAGACAGGGTTTAAATTACATTTACATTTATGCTTTTAGCAGACGCTTTTATCCAAAGCGACTTACAACTTGGGGGTACATGAAGCGATTGGTCATGAAGAGTCGAGAAGCGCAATAAGAGCCTGAAATCCTGAGATCGTGTACATTGCTCAGTGTATCACAACCAGGCTACCTGGTTTAGCCTATAAACCAGGATTAGGCCTTAGTTCAATTAGGGAATTTAAGTAGCTTGTATAAATGTACACTATAAAAACACATTGCTGGTGTGCATCTTGAGACAAAACAATGGTACTGACATATTTTAAGATATGTCGGTACAAGTTGCTTTCAGTTAAAACAGCTCAAACATGCACTGTAAGAATAATATGTTGAGCCAATGGAAAAATGTAATTTACCAACACTGAAAAAAATGTCAGGCCTCTCCAATTTAAAATTGTCTAGTGACTGGTCACATCTAAATTTTTCAGTTGGCCAAATTGAATTTCTGTGAATTGATACAATTTAATTCACAGAAATTCAATTTCACTAGATTGTCACTAGAACATTTTTAATTGGAGAAATGTCAGAGTACCGCCGAATAGGAATCTCGCTCGCGAGAGCCAATCTACTTTGAGTGTAACTAAACGAGCCAATGCACATTAGCATGCAATGATTGCACCAGGTGCTAATGCCTCGCTGTGCGGGTATAAATGAGACACAGGTGATTGCATCAAATCAGCCTTTTGCTGAGGAGGTGAGTAGGTAGACAGGCACCCCAGCAGGGTACAGAGGACATGTCGACGGGACGTGGAGTATCGACGAATAGGAATCCCTACCAAAGCGCCATGGCCTCTGCCCCCATCCAGTGCCCTGTGTGAGCCACCTGAGCTCTCTTACCTGATGAGACGGGGCTCACACCGGGAAGTCCATCACTGCTGTTCCGCATGACCCGCTCAGTGATTATTGGATAACACTGGGAAAGCGTGCCCTAGAGAAGTGTTGCTGCGGAGCCCACATCGTACCCCGAAGGAGTTATGTGGAGTACAATGCTGAGCCATAGCCCGCAACGGAGGAGGGGGCTCAGTCCCACTGACGGGAAGGCTCTCCCAAGGGAAAGACACGGGCTTCCCGTAGGAGAGACCGTGGAAAGATATATGGGATACCCGCAGGGTCACTCATATAACCCGAGCCCAATACCGGTTCTCAAGGATTCAGTGGCAAGGGGCCTGATGCCAGACGTTCCGCCACGTCCGGCACCGAGGGTGATGGAGGACTCACAGAGTTTGCTTCTGGAGAATAAGAGCGCCGAAGCATAGCAAGCCGATAAGAACCGGGGCCTCTCAGTGCTTCTACCCGTTTGAGATGAGAACACAGGAGCGAGGCGCCACGTGCCAGCGCCCAGGAGGATGCAACACTTCTAGTAGAGTGTGCTCGCACCCTGAGCGGACAGGGCACACCTTGTGCTTGGTAAGCCAAGGTGATGGCATCCACTATCCAGTGGACCATCCTCTGCTTGGAGA